>OY757022.1:110222772-110822772 GCA_963580285.1 Lucinisca nassula | reverse complement strand
ACATGTTCGACTTCTAGGGCACGTTTCACCTTGGTCACCTTGACCTAGACAGCGGTAGCACAACACATTTTGTTTAGCGATGTTCCATCTATCTGCCACTTTTCTTCTTTTGAAGTCAGGACAGGTCCGGAGTTTCTTTCAGGCTCTTCTTCGCCAAAAAATGTCCGCTGGTTTCCGGGCCTAGGCGTGGGGCGAGATGGTGGTTTTGCAGATTTTCCTGACAAACCCCGAACTGCTTCTGTGGCCATCATCTGAAATTCTGACTCCTGGATTATCCATTCCCGCAGTGCTATCACTGATTCTTCATTGCCATATTCAAATACCCAGCGATTGTATCTAGCCAACATTGCTTCCGGACTTTTACGCTATAGCTTAGCGTAGAGCGACCCAATACCAAGCTCGTGCTGTTACCCGGCCTCCTGTAGGTTGATCATGGCAATGTCTAGCAGGTCAGCGAAATCTTCTATATCCTTCGCGTTACCCTGCCGCAGCTGTGGAAAGTCCTCCAACTCCTCTAGATATAACGCTATTTGCCTACGTTTTCCCCCGAACTTTCTTTCCAAGCGATCCTTAGCTGCTTCGTAGGCCGTAGCTGAGTGCCTCAGATTCCCTATCACTTTAAGAGCGTCCCCAGAGAGGTACTGCCGAAGTCGCAGTAATTTATACTCGGCTGTTGCAGGTGCAGAATCGATGCACGCGAGGAAAGAAGCCTTCCAGCTTTGATAGTTTTTCTTTCTCCAGTAAATACGGATATCTGCACTTGTTTCAACTGTCTCCATAGATCCTGCCCAATCGAAATGGTAGTGCTATTGGTAGCATTTGGTTGAAACGGTGTTGCTGTGGCGTTCATGCTGGTGTGACTGACGACGGGGCTACAAAGTCCTTGACGCTGCTCATGTGGCAATGATATGTTGAACGAGTACCCACAACCGTGTTCCTCGTGCCCAAATTTGGTCACCTGATTCAATGTCGCTTGTTTCCGTCCTTCTCCGTAGATCTTGTCGGGGATCTTGTTGTTGTTGTCGAATGTGCATATAGCTACAGCCTAACGGCACATCAATCTCCTTAACCTTTGTTTGCTGCGGTTGTACCCCGTGAACCGTGGCATTTTTCGTGCATTCTTGGGAAATGTTTGTTTGATTGTCTGTGATTACTGGTGGCACCGCATGGCAGATGATATTTAAAGAATCGACAGTTCCTACCTCTTGTGACACGTTGTGTTCTTCTTTTCTGTAGGTCTCCGACTGGTGGGAAATGTTCATACGATTCAATAAGTCAATGGAAAGTATTTCCGAAGAGTCACTACATGTCTCCTTTTGTGCATCAATATATTGCCGCGCTGCCGTATGTGTGGCTGAATATTCCTCGTTCAGCTTTTCCATCTCGAGAATTACTTTATTATTCATCTGCTTTTCCTTGTTTCTCGCATAAAGTTCAGAAAGATTTGTTATCACGTCCATTGCGCTATCCATTTTATCGTCCATTTTGAAGCACGCATCCTGGATCTCCCGGCTGTCCGATTTTTTTTCCTGTTGATCTATTAAAAACAATACCTTGTTTTTGCCTTCGTAAAATTCGATTTTGCGCGACACTTCTCCCTTTTCAAGTCCGCTTCCAAATCCTTGAAGGTGCCAACTGTTCCTTCCTGGTCGACGTTATCGCCATCGAAGCTGTGCTCCAATGTAGACATTTTGTTTCTAATTTCCTGTATTTTCCTTATTTTCCTGGATAAAATTCTCTAAACCTCGCTCTGCTACCAGTTTCTGGGGCGGAGAATTTCCCGATTTTGGAAATAACACCAGACATTAAGTCCTGTATCCATATTCCAATTTTGATATTTTGGCCCATACGAATACCCACTACGTCTTCTAGATCCGACCAAGAAAAACCCATCACCCTTGGTAGCGGACGTAACGTAACGACGTACCGCAGGGATACGTTTTACGTCACATCACGTTAATAGATAAAGCTAACATTTAAGTAACGTTCCCAAATACATGATGTCATATTACCAATTTATCCTTTTATCCAGTGACGTCATAACCATTCATAAGTTTGCCGGCGTTTACTACATAAAAGGCATTTGTCACAACAAGTAGGCTCAGTCGGTTCATTAGATCATAAAAGAATCAAACATTCTGAAATCTGTCCCAGAAATGTGGCCTTTCTTTAAATAATTTGGCACAAGCTGATTTGGCAACGATGTCGGAACTATCAGTGTTTACAGCGCCGAATCAAATCTTGTGGCAAAGCTATCGAAGACATTTTTCTACGTGGAATTAGCTCACTGATGGGATGCAAATACTGTTCGTTACCAGCTGAAGTATGTTTTCTGAAGGCTCGTAATGTACAAATCTAGTTTGAAGCATTTTATTTACCCTATTTACATCAAATATGGCCGCTTCTGAAATGGGTACGACATCTCTGCTGTGACGTAGGTTGTCACCCCTGATAGGTCACTATCGATTATAGCGTGCAGTTATTCGACCCCCTTTAATAGGTTACTAGAAGGCCTGATTGCGGTATAAAAGAGGTTTATATCAGGAGTGTCTGTCTAAATGTTTCAAAGGTTGAAGTTTCGGGGAGGTAAATCGTAGGTTTTACGGACGGAAATTTCGTTTTACGGCGACGCGTTTGTTTGATTTGAGGCTTAAAGTCCCCGTCAACACTGTAAAGGTCATTTTGAAGACGTTGCTTCCATTTTTGTGGGACTTTTACCCGACATTGAGATTAAATGACTTCTCAAGCCCTGTCGCCCAATGAAATCAATAGGGTTTATTAGCATGGACGGTCCGCCTCGCACCGCGGTTCCTGGACAGGCTTAGATCCTCTAAGTGGTTTACCAGTACTAGTGTGCGGGCCGGATTCAGTTCTGCGTGGAAGCATCATGCAGCCCATATATTTCTTCAAGCCTCTATGGGCTGTCTGATAATGTAATAACATTATGTAATAAAGACGATATCAGAATTTTGTCCATCTGAAAAGAGCTTTTCTTCTTAGAATATCGTTTATAACTTCTACGGAAATATAAAGTTAACACATCTGTGCGATAAACACCCCTCTGAACCCCACTTTATATGGGCCCCGTCAAGCGATTTTGGTACTTATCGCCTATGCGAGCAGCGAAGGTTCATGCGAGCCTGCGCATCCGCGCAGTCTCGCCAGAACCTTGGCTGCTCGCTCATACAAGCAGTGAATCAAGAGGAACCTTCAGACAGAAAGCCATATCCCTGGCCCCTCTGAATGGCTGGGCATGCGCAGTTAAAATTTGTCATGACGGAATGCTCGAAGACACAAATTCGCATGGCGGGGCTCATATAAAACAAAGTGAGGTTTATGGTGTTATTCCTTATTGTCCTTATTTTTGCTCTTAAGGGGAATGGGAACACCTTCAGGGGAGGCAACTCCTGCAAAAGTATTTTTGTCTCCCTAGTCAATAGGGGTCTACTCTTAAAGGAAAGAATTTGCTCCTGAGGAGCAAATTATTTCCTTTAAGAGTAGACCCCTTTTTCAGTGAACTAGGGCTTATAGAAGAGTGAACAGGAAGTCCCGAAAGTTGTCTCCCTTTGAAAAATGGCGGAAAAATCTGGCAGGTGTTCCCATTCCCCTTAAACATAGATTATGGGTACTCGATGAGGCGGTTCGAACGAGTACCCACAACTTATGTTTGGAGTATTAATAAGAAAATTATCACACATTTTGAGCAGAAAAGAAACACAATTTTTGAGATATAAAGGAATGCACTGTGTTACAGGGGTCTGTTATCGTAATGATGGTTAATCACCAAAGGCGTGATCTAGCGTCTTGCGTCGTTGCTACGTTGTGCCACACATGCGTCGTTGCTACGTTGTGCCACACATGCGTCGTTGCTACGTTGTATAACACATGCGTCGTCGCTACGTTGTATAACACATGCGTAGTTGCTACGATGTATAACACATGCGTCGTTGCTACATTGTATAACACACGCTAAACAGTTTGTTTGATTTGAAGTTTAACGTCCCCGTCAGCACTGTATAGGTCATTTTGGAAATGTGGTTTCCAATTTTGTGGGACTTTTAGCCGACATTGAAATGAAAAGACATCTAAAGCCCTGTCGCCCAATGAAATCAATAGGGTTTTAAAGCATGAAGAATCGGGGATCCTCTAAGCGGTTTATCAGTACTCGTGTGTGCTTGGTTTCAGCTCTGAGTGTAAGCATCATGCAGCCCGTCTATTTATTTAAGCCCCGATGGGCGGGGGCTGCAGAACCCGCTTTATATAGAGCAAAGTGGGGTTTACGGGGCCATTCCTCATCGTCCTTTTTTATCTTAAACAAAGATTGTGGGTGCTCGTTAGAACCGCCTCGATGAGGCGGTTCGAACGAGTAGCCACAACCTATCTTTGGAGTATAAATAAGAAAAACAAATCACAAATTTTGAGCAGAAAGAAACCATTTTGAGATATAAACTAATGCATTGTGTTATCGTAATGATGGTACTATATCACGACGCCGGCCTCGGTAGCTCAGTCTGATTCGCGTCTGACTGGTGATCAGGAGGACGCAGGTTCGATACCTGCCGGGATTGGCAACATTCTTTCGTGGATCTTTTCTCCGGTCATTCTCCCCCTTCCGCTGAATCAAGAAGGGCAAATGTCGGTTTCTGACGAAAAAATGTGCACTGTACTGGTTAACTGCTTACGTATCAGCCTGCCCAGGAAAGTGTGGATAGGGAAACTGACCGGCTCAAAAATGTCCTAAAATAGTGTTGACTGGGCCGTTAATCTCCAAAACAAACAAACAAAAACTCCAATACCGTATAAAAAGGATATTGCCATCACGTGAATATGTCCATGAAATGAAAAAACACACTTCGTATAGAGAAAACTGTTTTTTTTTTACGGGGGTAAACATTATTTTTCTTATTTCTGCTCCAAGACAAATGTTGTAGGTACGCGGTTCTAACGAGCACCCGCAACCTTTGTTTGCAGTAAAAATAAAATTATCACGCATTCTCATAAAAAGTAGCCCTTTCTGAGATGTGAAAATGCACTATGTCGCATGGGTGTGTTATATTAATATGGTCATGAAATGACCACGATTGTAAGTTGTTGTTTGGTATATAACAACTTTAAATCAGATTTCATTCCAAAATGAATTCCAAATAATTTCAACATCGGGGCTTGAAGAAATATATGGACTGCATGATGCTTCCACACAGAGCTGAATCCGACCGCACACATGTATTGGTATACCGCTTAGAGGATCTAAGCCTGCCCAGGAAAAGCGGTGCGAGTCGGTCCGACTCGCACCGCTTTTCCTGGGCAGGCTTAGATCCTCTAAGCGGGGTACAAGTTACTTATACTCCATGTGGGGTATAAGTACATGGAGTATAAGTTTGTCCATGCTTATAAACCCTATTGGTTTCATTGGGCGACAGGGCTTGAGATGTCATTTCACCTCAATGTCGGGTAAAAGTCCCACAAAATTGACGCAACGTCTGCAAAATGAACTTTACAGTGTTGGCGAGGACGTTAAACCTCAAATCAAACAAACAAAGAAAGACATCATATTTTTGACATGACAATATCTACTTAGAACATAAAGCCGGCCTCGGTAGCGTCTGACTGGTGATCAGGAGGTACGCGGGTTCGATACCTGCCGGTGTCGGCAACATACTTTGGTGGAGATTGATCATGAAATCTTTTCTACGGTCATTCTCTCCCTTCCGCGCATTCAAGAAGGCAAGTTGTCAGTTTCAGGCGAGAGAATGTGCACTACTGGTTAACCGCTTACGTATAAGCCTGCCCGGGAAAAGTGTGGACAGGTAAACTGGCCGGCTCAAAACTGACCTAAATAGTGTTGACTGTGCTGTTAAACTCAAATACAAACAAACAAAACTAAGAACATTAAATGACGTTACGGCAATGCTTTGCGATAGCCATATCATTATACAGAGGACCCACGTTATAACGACAATATTTGTTCCCTATTATTGTGCCGTTATATAGAGGATCTTACATGAGTGTTCATGTATTATTGAATTTATTAAACGAGTTGAGGAAAAAGGATAAAATGCTCGGCAAAGCCGAGCATTTTATCCTTTTTCCTCAACTCGTTTAATAAATTCAATAATACATGAGCACGAATGCAAGATTCTATTTATCATATGACATTTAAAACGCATTTTATTCACGATTTGTTTACACAAATGTCAATATTCTGCCATTAGTAAAGGCGACGTTGTTAAGGACGTCGTACATGTAACGTTACGGGGCGTATCTTACTAATTTGCATATTTAATCCCCTAGTGGATTATCGAAAATATTACATGGCGTTATTACACTCTCAGACGCGACGTCATATGATATAATGAATCTGCCGCTATAAAGAATCAAAGTTAGGAGTATGATAGGTTATAAAGGTCTTTTCCACATCATTACTCCAAGAAACAAATTTTATAGACATTTGTTAGAATCGCCTCACTTGGAGTATTGCATGAAAAGAATTTCATGACTACTGATTCGATTCCGGCATTTCCAACCTGAGGGAACCCACGGTCGCTCGGAATGAGCTAAGAATTCTTTCCATTGAAAGTGTCGATATGACGAGTTTTGCCGTTATAACGAATATCATTTTATCATATAACGTCGCGTCTGAGAGTGTAATAACGCCATGTAATATTTTCGATAATGCACTAGTGGATTAAATATGCAAATTAGATAGATCATCCCGTAACGTTACATATACGACGTCCTTAACGTCGCGTTTACCAAAGGCGGAATATTGACATTTTTGTAAACAGTCGTGAATAAAATACGTTTTAAATGTCATATGATAAATAGAATCTTGCATTCGTGCTCATGTATTATTGAATTTATTAAACTCGTTGAGAAAAAGAGATGAAATGCTCGGCAAAGCTTCGCATTTTATCCCTTTTCCTCAACTCGTTTAATAAATTCAATAATACATGAATACTCATGTAAGATCCTGTATGTAAAGAGGGTTGACTGTATCCTTTTAACCTAGACCGACTGGCCTATATGTGTAGCTTTATCAAAGAGGACAATCTTTCATAAAACATATCCCCATCTCAAACAAATTTTCCATCAGTCTTTTGTTAGTTGTCTTCTTTGTTTACGTTGGGTGGTAATTTACTCGAGTAAACATTACGCAAACACGCCTATACAAATACATTGCCACCTTTATCGCCGAAAAAATGGAAATTTTAAGATGAAAAATTTTGATATTTTTCTTATTTCTGCTCAAAATATAGACTGTGGGCACTCGTTAGAACCGCCTCGAGGCGGTTCTAACGAGTACCCACAATCTATATTTTAGAGCAGAAATAAGAAAAATAAGGTATACCCCCGGAAACCCCAGTTTTACTATATAAAAGTGGGGTGCAAGGGGGTCAAAATTATATAGGCGTGTTTTCGTGATGAATAAAATCACTTCAAAGAGTTATGCATGGTAGTCAAACATTAGAAGCTAATGCAAATATAACAACTGCAAACGTGCTAAAGATTGATAGATATCTCATTAATACATGCTACGCTACATGTGAAAGGGCGTTTTAGAGTATTTTCACACAGCAAAGACTGCGTAGTCTGAAATGAGTCTTCGCTTTGCGCTGTATGTAAGCCTCATGATCCAAAGTGTCCTAATACAAACCACGAATAACGGCCTCCGCCATTCGGGGCTTGAAGAAATATATGGGCTGCATGATTCTTCTTTGTCTTTGGGTGTTTGTGGTGCTTATATTATTTTATTTTGGATAGCCTATTGGCCATTTTGTGGGAAAGTAACTGTCCTTTTGGCTTTACGCTATTGATGTTTCCATTAGGTCTGTTGTTTCATGTTTGTGCTTCTTTCCCTTTGGTATCTCTGATGGGAGCTGTGGGTTGATTATATCGATTCCTGATCATCTCTGTGTTTTTTTTTATTAATTGTGTTCACGGAGATGTTGCACTGATGAGTTAGGAGGCCTTCATGCGAACTAAACAAATTATTTGTTAATCGTGACGGAAGTGAGGGGGAGGATTGTGGCCACGTCAAATCGATCAGAAACGAACCGCCCCCGCCCCCCCCCCCCCCCCCCCCCCCCAGTGGAATTCGTTTCTGCTGACCGTTCCAAGGCGGTTCTTCTATCGCGGTTTATTTTTTAGTATGGTTTGTCTTTGATTGTTTGTGTCGCTTATATTATTTTATTTTGGATAGCCTATGGGTCATTTTGTGGGAATGTAGCTGTCCTTTTGGCTTACCGCTATTGATGTTTACATTAGGGTCTGTTATTTCATGTTTCTTTCCCTTTGGTGTCTCTGATGGGTCCTGTGGGTTAATTGTATCGATTCCTGATCATTGCCTTCACTCCAATTTAAAGTATTGTCACCCAGCAAAGACTGCACAGTCTGATATGAGTCCTTGCTTTGTGCTGTATGTAAGCCTCATGACCCAAAGTATCCCAATACAGACCAAGAATGTTGAAACACCGTTTACTAACCCTTTTTGTACCAAATGGCATCTAGCAGGAGTTCATTTAAAAATTTAGGATGTCGGGTTCTGTTTCCTTAAAAAAAGCTATTCGGAAATGTGCTGGAAATTTTGCAAATAGTGTAGGCCCTGATCAGACCCCGCATTCTGGGCCTGCACTGTTCGCCAGGCTACCTGTTTTTGGGTTTCTGATACTAAATGGTTTAACTGACTATCCTGTATTGATCGGAGACCAGGTTAACCAAAATTAACCGGTGATTAAGGGCTATTAGGATATGGTAAATATCATTATTATTCCTCACGTGACTTTCTCAAACAAAACTCCCATAGGTCTGAGGTCGACTATCACATGCGCGGAATTGGAATACGGTTCGGTTAATCTGTCTAGCTGGAGAAAATGAGTCTTAACCAAAAATTCGAACAAAGTCGAGAAATTTTGGTACCAAAATGTTTTTTTTTTTTTTTTTTTTAAATTTAATTAAGAAAACGCATACCCAAACTTTAGGGTTTTGTTCAGCAAAAACGAAGTTATAAGCGTTTGAACTTCTAAATTTTTGTTGCACCACGTAACATCGCTTATGTAGAAAGCCGACGTTATCCGATAATATAATAATAATAATAATAATAATAATAATAATAATAATAATAATAATATAATAATAATCGGCCTTATTTATAAAGGGTAACACAATTAGTACTAGTACTAATCTTCCATGTTGCCTCTTTTCCCGGGTAGGAACCAGTACTAAGCAATGTGGATAAAGTTTTTTTGCTCAAGGAAACAACACGTGGCCCTTGCGAGGATCGAACCGTCTACCTTTCGATCTCAAATCCGATGCTTTACCACGGCACCACAGCGCCACACATTTGGGAACGTATAATTACGGCAAAAATCACTTGTGAGCAGTCCTATATCTTTTCATTAAAATTCCCTAAGCATAATTATTAGTTTTGTTCGGTATAATAAAATAAACATTACATTTCTAAATTAAATGTCATCCTTCAAAATATGAATATCAACCTCGGCTGCGCCTCGGTTGATATTCATATTCCTCAAGATGACATTTTTCACTATCACCCTCTCAGGAATGTAATATTTATATAATAATCTTGTTCTTAATTACGTCAGTTAAGCCTGGCCCAGTTACGGATCCTCGGTCAGCTGTATTGGCCCTTGGCCTTCGGCCTAGGGCCAATAGAGCAGACATCGGACATAGGCCTATAACTGGGCCAACAGAAGGCCAAGGACCAATACAGCAGATATCGGACCTCTAACTGGGCCAGTACTTTCGTATTGGTCTAGTGTTGACTGGGCCATTAAACTCCAATACAACAGACAAATAGTATTGGCATTCGCCTCGGACCAACAGAACAGACCTCGGGTCTGTAACTCGGGCAATACGAAATAGTTTGATAATAGCATCCGTGTAATAACACCATCTAAACCCTCTATAAACATGTATATATCGAAAAGTAGTTTGCCGGCCTCGGTAGCTCAGTCGGATGCGCTTCTGACTGGTGATCAGGAGGGCGCGGGGTCGGCAACATTCTTTCGCGGAGATTGATCATGATTTTTTTTCTCCGGTCATTCTCTCCCTTCCGCTGAATCAAGAAGGGCAGATGTCGGCAGATGACGAAAAAATATGCACTGTTCTGGTTAACCGCTTACGTATCAGCCTGCCCAGGAAAGTGTGGATAGGTAAACTGACCGGCTCAAACATGTCCTAAAATAGTTTTGACTGGGCCGTTAATCTCCCAAACAAACAAACAAAAACTCCAAAACAAACAAACAAAAAACCTTGTCACGAAAGGCTGGATAGTGTCTCGAGTCGCTGCTACGTTGTATAACACATGCTAATCACGGAAAATACACGGGCCAACAGAACAGACCTCGGGTCTGTAACTGGGGCAATACGAAATAATTTGATTATAGCATCCGTGTAATAACACCATCTATCCCCTCTGTATACATGTATATATCGAAAAGGAGTTTGCCGGCCTCGGGAGCTCAGTCGGATGCGCTTCTGGCTGGTGATCAGGAGGGCGCGGGGTCGATACCTGCCGGGGTCGGCAACATTCTTTCGCGGAGATTGATCATGATTTTTTTTCTCCGGTCATTCTCTCCCTTCCGCTGAATCAAGAAGGGCAGATGTCGGTTTCTGACGAAAAAATGTGCACTGTCCTGGTAAAGTTTCCTCAATACAGTTATTTAGCTATATTTGAGGTACTGAAAAAATCTTATTTGCAAATAATTACCCAAAGATGGTAGTCCATGTAAATGTAAGAATATGGAAGCCAAAAATTTTTATTCGAAAGTCACCATTTTAGTAATTTATTGCATTTTTCCTTGGTTTTGCAAAAAATGATATCTCAATCCACAGAACCACAATGTGTAAAATACTATCATAAAAATGTGGCTCAAGGTTGCCGTTAGGTACTGCAACAGAGGAATTTCAAGTAAAATACCTAAATAGTACTGAAAATTAATGATTCCCAAAAATTAAAAAAATGTAATTATCTCACCTGGTACTATTTTAAATTCAGTGTATGGTAGCCCAAAAATGACCAGTTCTACCAATTTGGCAACACGCTCTTTGATTGGATTGAGGTGTTGAAATCTCTTGCATTTAGCTTGTAAAATGATTGCCCTTCTTTGGTGCTTTCAGTTATTCATTTTATATATTTCAGTCATGCAATTTATAACAAATCATGCAATCACTGCACCAAAGTTTCACTGTGTTACTGATTGTGTTTACAGGATGGTTGATTTGATACTTGATAAATCAAAAACAAAAAAAAATAAATTAAGAGAAGCCAAACAGTTTATCCCCATATTTGAACTGAAGGACTGAAAGCAGCCTGTTCAGCACCAGAAACTTTGTGCAACTGCCAATAACTGCAAGGGTATAGAATGATTTTTACCCATTGATTTGTTACATTGGTTCACATAAGCCACCATAAACAAATCAGTGATTTTTGACAGGTGAACTTCTGTACAACACATAGGTTAAATTTATATAATCTATTAAATGATCTGTTGTATCACCTACTTACCAAAGTGTTGGCCGGTTAAAACTCACAGAACCCCAATGCATGTAATATGTTTTGATGAAAAAAGCTTCAAAAATATCTTTTTTCAATGAGTTTACTTGAAGCTAGACCGAACAACACAATCCGAACAATGTTACACATAAAAAATAGTTCGGAAAATGAATGCATACTTTTCATAAATAAGCAAACAAATTATGTTAAAAAGCACCTGAAATTAGGTGCAAGACAGTTTCAAATATGAACACTGCGTTTTAAATTAAAAACAATGGCGTACCAGTGTTATTTTTGGGAAATTAGTTCCAAGGCGTATGAATACAATTTTAGTTGGCAAGATGGATATCTCCTCAATTTGACAGCTACAATAATTCATCAGTAATGACAGGCTTCTAAGATAGGCGATGTCATAATTCTGTATGCAGGGAGAAGGCTACATAGCTGAATTTTCAAGGTATATTCATTGATGATGGGCAAAATAAAATGTGGAATGCATAATTGATGAAATCTGAGCATTCAGATTTACCGCAAAAAAAAAAAAAAAAAAAGATCGCGGCGCCCATGAAAAAAAACATGTCAAAGTTTTTTTTTTCTGGTTTTCAATTTAGGTAGGCTTTTTGATAGAAAGCTTGGCCCGTGTCGCTAGTATTTGATGTGAACTATTGATCTGCAGCTGTTTTAGTAGTTAGTAAGAAGGCTAGAAAGCAGTTTCATTTTTTTTTCCTGGTAAAAGTGAAAAATACAGAATTGCATTTATTTTCAAAGGCACAGAGATGTTGCTAATGCTGTAATAACCGTTGGTACCTCCAGACCTTTTTTCTTCTGGGCCAGGCACTTTAAAAGGAAATTAGGATCATATTTTGGGGAAAAATAACATGCAAATCTCACACCTATATTTTTCTTGTGCAAATGTATTGATGAACCTTAACCGCTTACGTACATTGTATAAGCCTGCCCGGGAAAAGTGTGGACAGGTAAACTGGCCGGCTCAAAAATGACCTAAAATACTGTTGACTGGGCTGTTAAACTCATATGCAAACAAACAATAAGAAACGTTGTGTTTACGGGGATATACATTATGTTTTCTCATTCCTGCTTCTAGGCCCCCGCCCATAGAGGCTTGAAGAAATATATGGGCTGCATGATGCTTCCACGCAGAGCTGAATCAGGCCCGCACACTAGTACTGGTAAACCGCTTAGAGGATCTAAGCCTGTCCAGGAACCGCGGTGCGAGGCGGACCGTCCATGCTAATAAACCATATTGGTTTCATTGGGCGACAGGGCTTGAGATGTCATTTCATCTCAATGTCGGGTAAAAGTCCCACAAAATTGGAAGTAACGTCTCCAAAATGACCTTTACAGTGTTGACGGGGATGTTAGACCTCAAATCAAACAAACAAAAACATTCCTGCTTCTAAAGATTCTATCCAGCACCTTAAGCCTAGCAAAATATCACAAATTTTCATCATGAAATTTACTGTTTTGAAGAGTTGCAAGAATTCACTATGATGCCCGGACGTGTTATCGTAATGCGTCCAGTCTGATTTGACTCTTCGCTGTGCAATATATATGTAAGCCTTCAGACCCAAAGTCTTAATTCATCAAGATAACACATCCGTGTGACATAGTGCGTTCTTTCATATCTCTAAAATGTTGACTTTTCTAATGAAAATTAGTGATTTTTTTTAGTTTTTTTTTATACTTTAAACATAGGTTATGGGTGCTCGGTAGAACCGCCTCATGGAGGCGGTTCTACGAGTACCCACAGCCTATATCTTGGAGCAGAAATAAGAAAATTACTGTTTACCCCATTAAACCCCAGTTTTCTCTATATACAGTTGGTTTTAGTGGGGTGTTCATTTCACGGACTTGTTCACGTGATGTACTGAGTGGGTGCGTAGGCTGATATTTGCCTTCCATATGTGCATCTCCGTGGTGGAGTGGTTATGCTACTCACCTTGTAAACCAGGGATCGCAGTTTCGATCCCGGGCTTCTCCAGACTTTCGGATGGGTCTTTAAACCGAGGTCCCGTCTCCGTTTGACCTTAGCTGTTGGTGGGACGTAAAACTGAAACACTCACTCACTCCATATGTGCATATTCTCGAAGACGCCCTTTCGCTGGACCCGGCTTATATGGCCTATTTCATGTCGCAACATATAGTGACTATTTCCACTAACAACGGTACATACTTGCGACGGAAACAGTCTGGTACTGGGTCAGTTTTATTGCTGGATTCAGTTGAAACATTTTGCAAGATGTACATGTATATCATTATTATTCTAATAGCAGGAGCCCACACAATAACAGCTCATGGTAAGTTGTGTATAACCAATTACGAAAACACGCCTATACTAATACATTGTAAACTTAACCGCAAAAAACAACGAAAATTTTAAGATGAAAAATTGAGATCTTTTTCTTATTTCTGCTCAAAATATAGATTGTGGACAATCGTTAGAACCGCCTCCTCGAGGCGGTTCTAACGAGTACCCACATATCTTTAAGAGTAGAAATAAGAAAAACAAGGTTTACTCCTATAAACCCAAGTTTAACTATATAAAAGTGGGGTTCAAGGGGGTCAAAATTATATAGGCGTGTTTTCTTAATGCCATATTCGAATATCGTTCCAAAAAGTAGGATTTAGGCAATAAAGATAGACAAAGTTTAGATGGCACAACAATACGAAAACACGCCTATACAAATACATTGCCACCTTTATCGCCGAAAAAATTAGAATTTTATTGTGAAAAATTGTGATATTTTTCTTATTTTTGCTCAAAATATAGCTTGTGTGTACTCGTTAGAACCGTCTCATCGAGGCGGTTCTAACGAGTGCCCACAATCTATATATTAGAGCAGAAATAAGAAAAATAAGGTTTACCCCTGTAAAACCCAGTTAAAAAATATAAAAGTGGGGCTCAAGGGGGTCAAATCTATAGTGTGTTTTCGTGATGCTGGGTCAGTTTTATTGCTGGATTCAGTTGAAACATTGTGCAAGATGTATTTCATTATTATTCCAATAGCAGGAGCCCACACAATAACAGCTCATGGTAAGTTGTGTATATCCCATTACAAAAACACGCCTATACCAATACATTGTAAACTTTACCTTCAAAACAACGAAAATTTAAGATGAAAATTTGTGATCTTTTTCTTATTTCTGCTCAAAATATAGATTGTGGACAATCGTTAGAACCGCCTCCTCGAGGGTCAAAATTATATAGGCGTGTTTTCGTGATGCCATATTCGAATAACGTTCCAAAAAGTAGGAATTAGGCAATAAAGATAGACAAAGTTTAGATGTCACAAAATGCGGCCGATTTACAGTAAAAAGATAAATGAATTCTTTACTAGAAGTGTTTCGATACTGTTTATATCAAATTTCATATACTAAACCTTTTTGTACCAAATGGAATCTTCCTTCTTACATATACCATGAGTTCATTTCTAAATTTAGGGGTGTCAGGTTATGATATCTTCACAATTGATTTCGAAAATGGCTGAACTTCCTGCAAATAGTGTAGGTCGTGATGAGATGCCGCGTTCTGTGGCGTCTCATCTGGGCCTGCACTGTTTGCCAAGGTACCCCTTTTGGGGTTTCCGGTACAAAATGGACTAAATACATGGTCAGTGTCTTTAAAAATAAAATATAATTGACACGCCTTAGACAACTTTACAGAGAGAGAGAGAGAGAGAGAGAGAGAGAGAGAGAGAGAGAGAGAGAGAGAGAGAGAGAGAGAGAGAGAGAGGGGGGGGGGAGGACACTATTATATTCTTTAAACACATTTTATTTGTTTGATTTGAGTGTAACGTCCCCAACACTGTAAAGGTCATTTTGGAGACGTTGCTTCCAATTTTGTGGGACTTTTACCCGACATTTTTATGAAATGATATATCAAGCCCTGTCGCCCAATGAAATCAATAGGGTTTATTAGCATGGACGGTCCGCCTCGCACCGCGGTTCCTGGACAGGCTTAAATCCTCTTAAGCGGTTTACCAGTACTAGTGTGCGGGCCGGATTCAGCTCTGCGTGGAAGCATCATGCAGCTCATATATTTCTTCAAGCCCCTATGGGCGGGGGCCGACTTTAAACACATATTTTGTTCATATCGCAACAGAAAAGTATTATACCGTGGTGAAAAAACAACAACAAAAAAACACAAAAAAACAGCAAAAACCATTTCAGAAAATGATTTCCATTGACATAGCGCACACACGTGATCACGAAAACACGCCTATGTAATGTTGACCCCTTGAACCCCGCTTTTTTATAGTAAAATTGGGGTTTGCAGGGGTATACCTTATTTTTCTTATTTCTGCTCTAATATATAGACTGTGGGTACTCATTAGAACCGACTCTAAAAAGTACTCACAATCTATAGTTTGAACAGAAATAAGAAGAATATCACAATTTTTCATCATCTTTTTTTTCGGTGGTAAAGTTTTCAATGTATTTGTATAGGCGTTATTTCGTAATGACAAGGTACATCTTCGAGTACATACGCGCAAACAATAAGACGCTCAAGATATTTTTAAGCGTCGTGCATTCTGTGTAAATATCTGCAAATAACCCGTTTATTTTAGCATTGGAAATTATTTTCGAGCTTAAGAAACTACCGCAGAACCAGAACTCGGAATGCTTTATTCAAATGGACCATTCAAATCAGGAACGGCCCCCGCCCGTCGGGGCATGAAGAAATAGATGGACTGCGTGATACTTCCACGCAGAGCTGAATCCGACCCGCACACGAGTACTGGTAAACCGCTTAGAGGATCTAAGCCTGCCCAGGCAAAGCGGTGCGAGTGTCGGACCGTCCATGCTTATAAACCCTATTGGTTTCATTGGGCGACAGGGCTTGAGATGTCATTTCATCTCAAAGTCGGGTAAAAGTCCCACAAAATTGGAAGCAACGTCTCCAATATGACCTTTGCAGTGTTGACTGGGACGTAAAACCTCAAATCAAACAAACAAACAAAACAAATCAGGAAAGCGCTGGAATTAGGTTAGCTGAAATTGCTGAGTATTTATTTAAATAAATGTAGCAAAGAAAACAACTTGAAGTTTTGTTCTCTTTTTTTTCTGGGTAATATATAGGTCATTTTATACGAAAGCTTAGGATGACCACTTTCAAAAAGAAAAAAAAAATCTTTTCTCGTTATTACGAGATTACTATGTCGTTATTACGAGATAACTATGTCGTTATTACGAGAAACCACGTCGTATTAACGAGATACTATCTCGTATTAACGCGATAGCTATCTCGTTATAACAAATGTTTCAGCTACTGGATACCCGACCAAGCATACTCAATCACACTAGTATTTTTATGCTGCTTGTTTGACTCATATTTTATGACTCTCTCAACAACAATTCAGTCTTTTCTCGTTATAACGACTAGTTTTCTCGTTATTACGACATAGTGATCTCATTATAACGACATAATTATCTTGTTATAACGACATAGCTATCTCGTTATAACGACATAGTTATCTCGTAATAACGAGATTTTTTTTTTCTTTTCGAAAGTGGTCCTTCTAGGCTTTCGTAATTTTACTGTTCACACTTTCAAATTCAGTACCGATTTATAAACGGTCAGGAAACATTACTATAGCTATGTAGACAGTATTATGGCGTATTCTAACACTGGTTGCTTATATAGCCAATGGATAAATCTGGTGATATATCGAGTGATAAATCACTGGGCGGAAGAGTGCAACGCGATGAGCCGCCTTTTTTTCGGCGTAGCTGTATAAGCTGGCTTTTGACCTACTTATTGATATTAGTCTCGATTGAATAAAATGTAATTTGCGATTGGTCGAAAATGTGTATACTTCTGCTCAATTTCAGCTGACTGACTGAACTAGTTTTTAAGGAAACCGGGCGCTATAAGCACATAGGGGCTACCCCTAGACCGGGTCCAGGATTAGTTTTCCCACTTTCTGAAAGGCTTTCGCATGGATTTGTACACTAATTCCGGTCTACTCCTCTCGCCTCAGTCACTGTGCAATAAAGGTGAAAGTGGTCTGTAAGCTACCGTGGTTTTTGATGGAGTCTCCAAATAGTTGTGGGCTGTCAATCGCTGCTATGGAACATGGTCAATTCCGACCTGCAAATCGTATTCCATAGCCAGTGCCCGTCTGGCCGTGGTAGAGAAGGAAGGCAAAGAGGCTAAGTTTTAGTGCTTCTGGGCTGCGAATCGTGGCAGTGGTCAGCAGAATACGAATCGTGCTGGTCTGCCAGTGCCCTCCCCTAGGTAAATAGAAGCACTGTAATTTTAAATTTGAACGCCAGGTCGAAAGTGGGCATGAAGCAACAGAGAAAACAATGCCAATTTCGGCTGCAAATCGCGATTTCTCTGTTTCGCCCGAGCAAACTAGGTCATGTTGCTCTCTCTTAGGGCCGCGTGATTGGCGTCGGACTGGCTACACATGAAGTAGCCTTGCAATATCCATGGTAAACAGGGTTTTCGGACATGCGGCCCTAAGTTCACGATCTCGGTCCGGTGCAGGTTAAGGAGGGATGCGCCCTCCTAACTATCACTCCCTCCGTCACCGGCGTATCTAGGAATAGCTTGTGGACCTTCGGGTTCTCTTCTTGTTCAGGGGAGGGTCTCTTCGGTGCATTTTTCGATGAAGTTGTAGATGTGCTCGTCGTAGTACTTTGAGGTAGGTCCCTTGTAAATTAGGAACATCGGCGTATCTGTTGTCTTGAAGGCATATACGGCAAGGTCCACGCTGATCGTTTCGTTGGGTCTTTTCAGGCGGTGCAATTCTAGGATGGTGGAGGGGGAGTCGGAAGTAGCTGTCACCCAGGCTCTGCCCAGGTGATATTTCTCATGCCATGGTTGTTGTGGGTTGGGTGGCAGCTTCTCGAAGTCATTTTCTTCCGACGTCCAGATTCTTCCTCTTCTAGTGGGTTGGGCAGGTGACGAGCGTCGTTGTGCTTTAGGCGGGGGTGGTCTCTCTGTGGGTGATGGAACGGTGGTCGCTGGCTGTGGACTTTCTTCGGGCTGGGGATGAGCTGGTGCTGGCGATGACGGCGTTGGCGGGAGCGTCGGTTTCTGAATCGTTGGCGCCGGCTCGGCGCTGGCTGTTGTTTGCGGCCTCTGTTTCCTGGTGATGGTCGCAGTGGTTGTGGAGACTGTGAAGACAGCTGGAGGCGCTGCTTGTTGTTGTCTTTGTTGTTGGTACCTGACTGTCTTCTTGGATCTGGGACCAGGCTGGAGCGCTCAGATCCTAGCGTAGGCTGACAGTCACGCATTGGTACTGAAGGGATGTGGTCACTTTAGGCACCCCATGCAGTCGGCAAGACTGCAAGAAACCCTAAAGTGGCTTTGGAAGTCGATATTCTTTCATCGTCACAGACATGCTGAGAGTCATTGCAGCCATTTTTCACTTTATATTAGAACTAAGTCAATTAAAACTCAAAACGGTGCCATAAACTACAAGACTTCATATTCCATCTTTCACCACAAATTTTTCCTTAGGCTACAATATTGCTGAGCTTGTTTCATTTGAAAGAAATTAGGTAAGACTGATGTGAAGGCAATGATCAAGTAAGTCTTATTTATTGGAATAATGTCACTGAGTCATAAAGTGCACAAATGAAATTATTTTTCAAAGGGAAGCAATAATAAAAAATAGTCAAGTAACAGCTTTAAAAACAAAACAACAACAACAACAACAAAAAAAAAAAAAAAAAAAAAAAAACACTCTAGATAATTTATTATCGATACTGAGTACTTTAAGAAGAAACATAAGATGGTTTCCAGATAAGCTAGTAATAATCCGAAAAGAAATGAAACAATTCTGAAACACCTTTTTATTGGCGATACACACACTCAAAGACAAACCATAACAAAAATAAACCGCGACAGTTTGTTTGTGTGTTTGTATTGGAGTTAAACGCCCAGTCAACACAAGTTAGGACAGTCTCTTCCTGGGCGCTTATACCAGTACAGTGCACATTCTTTCGCCAGAAAAGGAGTTTAGGTCGAAGTACCAAAGCGTTAATTCAAAATCATTAATCCATACACAAATGACAAATATCAATGTTCAGATCAACAGACATGGACTCCAGAAGAGTGTAATCAGGCGTAATCAGAAACGGACAACAGTACTTCTTGAATCAGCGTAAGGGAGAGAATGACAGCAGAAAAGATTTCACGTTCAATCACCATGAAAGAATGTTGCCGACCCCGACAGGTATCGAACCCGCAAAACGCGCGCAAAACGGTCAGTGAAACGAATTCCACTGCTGGGCTTAAGTAAAGGACATTTTGGAGACGTTGCTTCCAATTTTGTGGGACTTTTACCCGACATTGAGATGAAATGACATCTCAAGCCGTGCCGCCCAATGCAACCAATATGGTTTGTAAGCGTGGACTCGCACCGCATTGCCTGGGCAGGCTTAGATCCTCTAAGCGGTTTACCAGTACTCGTGAGTGGGTCGGTTTCAGCTCTGCGTGGAAGCATCATGCAGCCCATCTATTTCTTCAAGCCCCGATTGGCGGGGGCTTAATGCCCCGCCCTTATTCGGCGTAGCTGTATAAGCTGGCTTTTGACCTACTTATTGATATTAGTCTCGATTGAATAAATCTAAATTTGTGATTGGTTAAATATGTGTAAACTTCTGCAAAAAAGTAGCGGTAAGTATAGCATTTACCGATGTTTGTGTGTGTTTGTGTGTATGTGTGTGTGTGAATTCGGGTTTAACGTCGCTTTCAACAATTTTTCAGTCATATCACGACGGTGTCTGGTTGCGACAGGGAGCTTAATGCTTACTTTTATAGTGCTGCCTCACTGAAGTATCGTGTCCCAGACACATTACATGATACCACACCCAGTCACATTATCCTGACACTGGGTCGACCAGTCCTAGCTCTACCCCGTAAATCTGAGTGCCAAGCGATGAGCATCTAGTACCATTCTTAACGACTTTGGTATGTCGCGGCCCGGGATCGAACCCGTGACCTCCCGTTTCCCGGAGCGGACACTCTACTAACTGAGCTATCTGGGCCGATGGGCGTGCATGTAAATTGTAGGAAATGCTGTGCCTCGGACAATTATTATTCAGATATGCGGGAAGAACTCCCTTTGGACACAAGTGGATATTCGTATCAACGATGCTTAACGACCGGTCGGCGTTCGTGTCATTGGAGTTTCACTGTATATATATCTAGTGTTCGTAGCCGACCTCGGTGTCTCAGTCCGATGCGCGTCTGACTGGTGATCAGGAGGACGCGGGTTCGATACCTGCCGTGGTCGTCAACATTCTTTGGTGGAGATTGATCATGAAATCTTTTTCTACGGCCATTCTCTCCATTCCGCTGATTCAAGAAGGGCAATTGTCAGTTTCTGGCGAAAGAATGTGCACTACTGGTTAACCGCTTACATATAAGCCTGCTCAGGAGAGTGTGGATAGGTAAACTGACCGGTTGAAAATGACCTAAATTAGTGTTGACTGGGCTGTTAAACTCCAATACAAACAAATAAAAACAGAGTTCGTTAATAATATGCATATAATTATATACTTAAGAAGTCGATGCAAATAACTTCCAGCTTCATTTAGGTTCAATTCAATATATATGTGAAATGTGACATTTTTTCGTATCAAAACAAATGTGATTGCACGACCCGCAGAAAAAGGCGACCGACTGAAGTCGGTTAATTTTCTAAGAGTGCCCTAAAATCACCGTGTCATTCTGTCATTCTGTCAGTCTGTCCGTCCGTAACCCGTTTGTGAAAATTGGTGATAGTGACTTAACCGCTTGGAATATTTAAACAATATTTGGCATACTGATAGATATCAATGAGATCTAACTAATGAACTTGCGAAATATTACATTCCATTAAGTATAGTCTCGCCGAGGCGAAAAATGTAAAAATTTTCGAACTGCTTCTCCTCGGAAACCGTTGGGCCGATTGAAGTCAAATTTCATATGGAGCCTCTATGGGATGGGGAAACCAAAATTTGCTCATGGGGTCCAGGTCACATGACCAAAATGGCCGCCAAGCCGTATATGGTAAAAACCCTTCAAAAGTAGTCTTCTCCAGAACCACTAGGCAGATTTCCACGAATTTTGATAAATAGCATCTGAGACGTAGGCCCATCATAAATTGCTAAAATGGTGACCCTGGGTTGACCTTGAAATTCTTTGTGCCTAGGTCAAACTTTGACACATATGCTTTTGTATTGGAAAAGTGAGAATGCATTTTATCCTGCAAACGATTCAGAATACAGTACTAAAATATAAGATATATTTTGCTCCTTACGATAAGGCGCATTATTGGGGGAACCGTTTTAGGTCCAGGTCACATGACCAAGACGGCCACCATACCCATATATGGTAACACTCATAAAGCTAAAAGCATCCGGCGGGTCGTGCACTTCAGCTGAAGCACTGGTTATTCTATTATTTCTACGAAAGAGATAATTGTGGATGCTCGTGAAAACTGCCTTGTCGGGTGAATTCTAAAATGCCCACAATGTAATCTAGAAGATAAGAAATAATCTATACCCTTGTAAAGCGCTCTTATCATGGATGTCGGCCCCCGCCCATTGGGACTAGAAGAAATAAATGGACTGCATGATGCTTCAATGCAGAGCTGAAACCTACCCGCACACGAGTACTGGTAAACAGCTTAGATGATCTAAGCCTGCCCAGGCAAAGCGGTGCGAGTCGGCCCATCCATGCTTATAAAACCTACTGGTTTCATTGGGTGGCAGGGCTTGAGATGTCATTTCATCTCAATGTCGGGTAAAATTCCCACAAAATTGGAAGCAATGTCTCCAAAATGACATTTACAGTGTTGACGGGGACGTTAAACCTCAAATCAAACAAACAAACTAAACCTTTATCGCCGCAGAAATGAAAATTTTGAGATGAAAAATTGTCATATTTTCCTTATTTCTCCTCTAAAATATAGATTGTGGATATTCGTTAGAACCGCCTCGATGAGGCGGTTCTTACGAGTACCTACAATCTATATTTAGAGCAGAAATAAGAAAATAACGTTTAGCCCTGTAAACCCCAGTTTTACTATATGAAAGTGGTGTTCAAGGGGATCAAAATTATATAGGCATGTTTTCGTGATGATTTGCATACGGATAAGGGCAAAACTACATGTCTCGCCCAATATTTTGCCGAAGGCAAAAATTAGTATTCCTTTTTTGCGTTAAGTTGACATGTTATCTTGAACAAAACTCACTAACAAGTAACAAACTTGATAGTTTTGTACATTTATAATGTTTGGTTTATTTCTCACATACAGCTACAGTCTCTACCACCGTAATCCCATCTTCGTTAGAAACGCCTGTGCCGAAGATACATACAGTTTCCAAATCTAACCCAGGTCGAACATCGACGTTAAAACTGTATGCAAGTTCTTTGAGAGTTTCGCCGACTCCATCTGACACTGGGAAGAAAGGTCCTTCAACGGTTCGAAGTTTGTTGTCATCAGCTCCAGTTAACAGACCTATTACGCAATCATCGACATCAAAACAACATTCCACTTCTTTGAGAGGTTATACAGCTGTTTCTGATACCTGGACAAATCTGACTTCGACGATTAATATTTTTTCTTCTTCAGTGAGTCTGTCTCGGAACAAACTTTCTCAGAATAAACTTTCTCAGAATAAACGCCCGTTTCCTCCTTCAAGACCACTATGTTCAGGGACTGACGTTGAAGAAACAAGTTCTGTCTTATTTGCGACTATTTTTCTTCTGACAGTTCGCGCTTTAGTGAAATGAACATGGAACCAAAATTAAATTAGGAGCCAGCGCATGACAAAACCACAATAAGACATATGCGCCCAACCAAGACTCAGATCAGACTGCGCAACGCAGTCTGATCAGAGTCTTCGTTGAGCGCCCTAAGGATAACTAAGGGCTCAATGCTCTTTCATGCAGCAAGAGAAGTCTCTGGTTAGACTATATGGATGCGCAGGCTTCTCTGAGTCTTCGGTGGGCGCACATGTCTTATTGTAGGTTTTGTCGTGCGCTGGCTCACACTAAAACTTCAAAAACGCGAATCCTACAGGGCATTTAGCATTGTTCTTAAGTCTCTAGGAAATGCTTGCTATAGCGCAAGATAACAAAAAATGATGTATGATTTTGCATTCACATTTATATAGAAGATGCATGCTGCGTTTACTCATTGGTCTCTCCTTGATAGGTAACACGACGTATTTCTATGTCATAGGAGTTCGAACAGATAGCCTTTGTTTATCCCCAATATCCATTTCTGTAGGCTCTACTTCCTGTAGAAAAGTGGAGTTTAAAAATGGCACACCCTTATTTTTTCTTCACACTGCACACGTTTATTATCTAGACGGATACGATTATTACGTATTTTTGTATTGATTATCATATACCTTCTTTAAAGATGTTGGAAGGGCATATTGCTTCTGCTTCGTTCGCCCGTCCGTCCGTTACGCCTTTGATGCATAGCATAACTTAAAAACCGTGAATGCTAGGGTTTTGAAATTTCACATATGGATTCCTGATGGAAAATCAAGAGACGTATTTTTTTTTCTCATTCGGATTTTGCCCCTTTCAGGAGAATAACTCCTGAAAGGGGCCCTTTGAAATGTTTTTGATAAGATCTTGTCAGCAAAATATCTAAAAAAAACTATAAGAGCTAGAGCCTTGAAAGTTGTTGAATAGATTGGTGGTGATGAGATAGAGACCTGAATAATTATTGACTAAATTCCGAAAAATGCTTAACGAGTTATGGACATTACAAAAACAGGTCTATACAAATACATTGCAACCTTTATCGCCGAAAAATGAAAAATTTAAGATGAAAAAGTGTGATATTTTTCTTATTTCTGCTCAAAATATAGATTGTGGGGCGGTTCTAACGGGTACCCACAATCAGTATTTTAGAGCAGAAATAAGAAAAATAAAATAAGGTTCACCCCTGCAAACCCCAGTTTTACTAATGAATATGGGGGGTCGAGGGGGTCAAAATTATATAGGCGTGTTTTCGTGATGCCTTTCTCACGGTGTGTATTTGTACATTGTATGCTTTGTGATGCATAGCATAACTTAAAGACAGGACTGAACTATTTAAGGGAGCACAGGAAAAACTGGATCATTCTTTGTCTGACCTCTGAAGGGTTAACATCAATTCTGTTTATCTGATTGGCTGTAAATGGAGAGCTATTGTGACATCACAATGATTGTCATAAGTGATTGCCAGCTCTTCTCTATTTGATGCTACAATTATGTAACAGCAGACACACTCCATAATTGGTTTCAATAGACAAACATACCTGTGATATAACAATTTAGTCCTGGTTAATTTATCTATTTATTATGTCCCCGGTACCGAAAGTGGGGACATATTGTTTTTGCTCTGTCTGATGTTTTGTTTGTTGGTTTGTACGTAGACAACTTTAACCTTGGTAAAAACTTTTGAACCGTTTGGGGATAGAACATTCATATTTGACGTTTAGGTTCCTTGTGACAAGAGCTTCACATTCATGCAAAAAATTTGACCTGTGAGGGACCTTTGACCTACTTAAAAGAAAAAAATAACATTGGTCATAACCTTTGAACCGCTTGAGATACAGCCTTCATATTTGGTATATATGTTCTTTGTAACAAAAGCTTTACATTCATGCAAACCTTTTGACCTATGACCTTGACCTCTGACCTACTTAAAATAAAAAATAGCATTTTATTCTTAACTTTTGAACCCTTTGAGATAGAACCGTCATGTTTTGCATGTACGTTCCTTGTGACAAGAGCTCTACATTCACGCAAAAAAGTTTGATCTGTGGCCTTGACCTTAAACTTTGACCTACTTAAAAAGGAAAAAGATATAACATTGATCATAACGTTTGAACCGTTTGAGATAGAGCTCATATTTGACATGTAGGTTCCTTGTGACAAAGGTTTTACATTCACGCAAACATTTTGACCGTTGACCTTGACCTTTAACCTACTTTAAAAGAAACAAATAAAATTTGGTCATAACTTTCGAACCGTTTGGGATAGAGCCTTCATATTTGTCATGTCGGTTCCCTGTGATAAGAGCTTTACAATCCTGCAAAATTTTATGACCGTGACTTTGACATTTGACATACTTAAAAGAAGAAGTAAAATTATTCATTACTTTTGAATCGTTTAAGATAGAGCCTTCATACTTGGCATGTAGGTTCCTTGTGACAAGAGCTGTACATTCATTTCATTTTTGACCTGTGACCTTAACCTATGACATTCTTAAAAGAAAAAAAAATATTATTGATCATAACTTTTGAACCGTTTAAGATAGAGGCTTCATATTTGGCAGGTAAGTTCCTTATGTCAAGAGCTTCCCACTCAAACCAAACCAAACATCTTGACCTTTGACCTTGACCTTGAACTGTGACCAATTTGAAAAAAAAAATGACCATGCCCAGGGAGTTGTTCGTATTTCACAAACACATCTTGTTTTTATTTTTAAATTACAAAGAAACAAAACACAAACATTTTTCATAAAGGTTAATTAAATAGCATATTTAGTTGTTATAGAAAAAACAAACAAATTAAAGCTTCAAATTTGAAGAAAAAATATCAGCTGACACTATAGAAATAAATAAATAAATATATAAAAAGATAAAAAGCTAATTTTTTGAATGAAAGAATTTCCTTTTATTTTGATATAATAGAAAGCTTTTTTCCATTCATTTTCTTGTTTTTCTTCTTCGCATTGAAGACGAAAAACATGAAAAGTAAAATAAATACAGATGTCCAGGCTGCCTCATTCTAATCTCAGTTTATTTTTTTTTCTCATAAAATATAGATTTGGGGTGCTCGTTAGAATTGTCTGAATAAGGATGTACATTTGTATGGCCTCAATGGGGCGATTCAAACGAGACCCTCCACAATATATATTATAGAGTGTTGGTACTTGATCTATTTCTAATGAGTACTAGGACTAGCATTTTACATATACATGTACAAATATTCAGTGAGGCGGTTCTAACGAGCCCCCGCAATATACTATAGAGTGTTGCTATTTGATTGAATGGCCTAAATGAGGCTCATATAATGTTGCCTTTTTTGGTAGATCTTTTGTTAATCGACCCATAGTTACAAATCTAATGAATCTGATGTGAGAGGTAGTTTCGACCACGAACCGTGGTTAACCACGGATCGCCGGCCTTAGTAGCTCAGCCGGATGCGCGACTGACTGGTGATCAGGAGGACGCGGGTTCGATATCTGCCGGGGTCCTAAACATTATTTCGTGGAGATTGCTCATGAAATCTTTTCTACGGTCATTCTCTCCCTTTCCGCTAATTCAAGAGGGGCAGTTGTCAGTTTCTGGCGAACGAATGTGCACTGTACTGGTTAACCGCTTACGTATCAGCCTGCCTAGGAAAAGTGTGGATAGGTAAACTGACCGGCTCAAAATTTACCCAAGTAGTGTTGACTGGGCCGTTAAACCCCAATACAAACAAACAAACCAAAGTGTGATCGAACTCAGTCTGGTTGAATGGCGGGAAAGTCGTGACGTCACTCTGGGCCAACCAGACTAAAGCGTTGGTTTGATTTGTTTTGTTTGTTTGATTTGAGGTTTATCGTCCCAGTTAACACTGTATATGTCATTTTAGAGACGCTGCTTCCAATTGTGTGGGGCTTGTACCCGACAGTGAGATGAAATGGCATCTCAAGCCATGTCGTTAAATGAAACCAATAGGGTTTATAAGCATGGACGGTCCGACTGGCACTGCTTTGCCTGGGCAGGCTTAGATCCTCTAAGCGGTTCACCAGTACTCGTGTGCAGTCGGTTTCAGCTCTGCGTGGAAGCATCATGCAGCCCATCTATTTCTGCAAGCCCCGATCGGCGGGGGCCTGACTAAAGCGTTGGTTACTCTGGTAAACGGTGCACAAGATGGCGGCGAAAAGCAAGAAAATATGTTGGCCCAAGGGAAAATATACTTTTTAGTGTTGTTAAAGCATGTATATTTGTAAAAAGATGTAAAATATGCACAAAATGAGAGATAGAATCGGCACTGCTATTTTTGCAGTGATCTTCTTCGTCGTCCCAAAGTTCCAATCATGACATTGGGGCTGCCATGCTTGTTTACCAAAGTTGAACCACAGGTTGTTCTGTCCGATCACCCCGGTGAAAGAACATGCGCAGTGAGACTTCCTGTACCATAGTACGGTCGATGATCGAACTGGCTCTGAGTTATATCACTATTGTCCACATGACCATAAATGGCCGATGTACGAAATCCAGGTAACGTTTCTTATAGCCGCGTCATTCTTATGCATGCGACGAGAAAATGCTGTGAAAAGAGAGATATCTGTAAAACCTGGACTAGACTAATGTTCTTGGTATGGCAAATAGTAAGACCCAGATCATCGTCTGTACTTTTTTGCTTCACAGCCTGCAGTCAGAGACAATTGACCAACCCATTACGAAATCACGCCTATACAAATACACAGGAATTTTTACTGCTGAAAAAAACAAAAATTCTAAGAAGAAAAATTGAAATATTTTTCTTATTTATGCTCAAAATATAGATTGTTGGTACTCGTTAGAACCGCCTCGATGAGGCGGTTTTAACGAGTACCAACAATCTATTTTGTAGAGCAGCAAAAAGAAAAATAGATTTACCACTGTAAACCCCTGTTTTACTATATGAAAGTGGGATTCCAGGGGGTCAGAATTATATGATGCAGTGTTGTCAATGTTTTGATTTTATTCAGTACGATGTGATACCCGTGTGCTAAAATGGCGTCTCTCATATATCTAGAACTAACATTTTTTTAGATGAAAACGTTTGATGGCTTTCTCACTTCTAGTTCAAATATAGATTGTGGGTGCCAGTTAGAGTACTCACAATCTATGTTTTTGGACAAAAAGTTGAAAAAAAATTGAATTCCCACATTCCTAACCTTTCTCTACATAAAGTGGGGCTGCATAATGCTGCCTTGTAGAAATCCTTCATGCGGGCTAAACAAATTATTTGTTTCAACACGACAAAACCAAGGGTGAGGATTGTGGCCACGTAAAATCATCTTTAGCCCCCAATTAAAAAAAAATACTGACCGTTTCAAGTCGGTTCTTCTGTCGTGGTTTATTATTGTTATAGTTCGCCTTTTCATGAATGTAATACTAATATATTTTTTATCAGTTACCCCCTATATATATTGCATTAGAACGTACTGACCTGATAAAGATATGCTATCTCTGGACAAGTGAGCTTTATCACGTCAACGTGACATTGCACTTTTATGACTGAACCGGACTACAGGAAAAATGACAAAAATGTCATTGTTCCTGGAAAAAATGGAAAAAAAAAATACTTGAAAAAAATATCATAGGAAAATACGGTCAGCTGATACTAAATATATCGCTCACAAGAATGCTGGGACGCACTGAGGACCATCAATAACTGATAGTAAATTGTTAATTAAAGAGTGTACAAGGGGATAAACTGATAAATAGAATACCAGATTCGTGTCATGTGATATCAAGTTTATCAGGCTCGGCTTCGAGAACGCATGTAGAATCGCTCGGCACGCCTCGCGATTCTACAAGCGTTCTCGAAGCCTTGCCTGATAAACTTGATATCACATGACACGAATCTGGTATTCTATTTATCAGTTTATCCCCTTGTACACTCTTTAATTAACAATTTACTATCAGTAATCATCATGATCATTGCCTTCATGCCTATTTAGCGGGATATAGAGAATACCAGGTTCGTGTCTTTTGATATCAAGTTTATCAGGCAAGGATTTGAGAACGCTTGTAGAATCGCGAGGCTTGACGAGCCGAGCCTGATAAACTTGATATCAAATGACACGAATCCGGTATTCTATTTATCAGTTTATCCCCTTGTACACTCTTAAATTAACAATTTACGATCAGTTATTGATGGTCCTCAGTGCGTCCCATCATTCTTGCGGGCGATATATTTAGTCACAGCTGACCGTATTTTCCTATGATATATTTTTTTCAAGTAATCTTTTTTTCATTTTTTCCAGTAACAATGACATTTTTTTCATTTTTCCAGTAGTCCGGTTCAGTCATAAAAGTGCAATGTCACGTTGACGTGATAAAGCTCACTTGTCCTGAGATAACATATCCTTATCCGGTCAGTACGTTCTAATGCAATATATATAGGGGGCAACTGATAAAAAATATATTAGCAATACATCCATGAGGATAAACTGATAAATAGAATACCAAATTCGTGCCATGTGATATCAAGTTTATCAGGCTCAGCTTCGAGAACGCATGTAGAATCGATCGGCAAGCCTCGCGATTCGACAAGCGTTCTCGAAGCCTTGACTGATAAACTTGATATCAAAAGACACGAACCTGGTATTCTCTATATTTTGGATAGCCGTTTCGTCATTTTGTTGGAACGTTACTGTGCTTCAGGCATTCCGCCTGTGACGTTTTCATTTTATGTTTCTTTCCCTTTAGTGTCTTCGATGGGAGGTGTGATTTGTGATCATCATGACCATTGCCTTCATTTCTATTTAGCGGGATATAATGCAATATATATATAGGGGATAACTGACAGGTTTTATTACACGGACATGTCTAGCTGATGTTTCAGTAAGCTTTGTATTGCGTGAATCATTTTTACTTGAAAGTTTTCACTAAGTTTCATTTGTAATAACTTATACTTTTTTTCTCAGTTCATTTATATGACACCATGACACATGCAATCGTCCACTTCATTATCATACCTTCAAAGTTTTCGTTTGTTTGAATCGAGGGTTTGCGGTCCCGCCAACACTACTTAGGTCATTTTTGAGACGTTGGTTTCAATTTTGTTGGACTTTTACCCCACATTCAGATGAAATCACATCTCAAGCCCTACAATCCAAACAAACCAATAGGGTTTATATGTAAGGACGATCCAACTCGCACGACTTTGCTTGGGCAGGCTAAGACTTTCTAAGCGGTTAACCAGTACTCGTGCGGTCGGTTTCACTCTGCCTGGAAGCTCTATAGGCAAGCTCCGGTGGGAGTGGGGCTCGATTTCCAGTTATAGGGGCATTTGGTTAATTTCTCTTCGGATGCCTGGGTCCAGATATAACGTCATGTTAACAAGCTCGTGTAATAAAAACCCACTTTTCAGGTATATACGTACAGACAACTAGTACAAGGAATTACATTATTTTTCTTATTTCTTCTTCAAGACGTAGGTTGTAAATACTCGTTCGGACCGCCTCATTGAGCACCAATAACCTCTTTTTTTCTTGCAAGTAAGCAAGTCTTGTATAGGGACTCCGTGGCCTAATGTGTAAGAGCGCTGACTCTAAATCATTCGGTCTCTCACTGCTGTGATTCGAGCCTGGCTCGGGTTATATGTGAGGCGCCAAGTTCTGCAACAGAAGGTCAGATTTTTCTCCGGGTATACTATGGTTTTCGCCCACCTCTGATAAACGATCGGCTCGAAATAAGTGAAATAATATTGAATGGCCGTAAAACCAAAAAAAAAAAAAAAAAAAAAAAGGAAAGAAAGCCTTATTAACTTGATGTCTTATGTGCTGTTTATATCATGTTTGTTTTGTGAAAATATTTTCGTTTCACATTTGAAGTTATCACTGTCTGACATTGATAATAAATGTCAGTTTCAAATCAAGCATACTCTTGTTTTGTCTTATTTTTCAATCGCGAAAACACGCCCGTATAATTTTGACCCCCTTGAATCCCACTTTCGTATAGAAAAACTTGGGTTTACAGGGGGCCAAGCCTTATTTTTCTTATTGATGCTCTAAAATATAGCACACAATCTTTATTTGGAGCAGAAATAAGAAAAATATCACATTGTTTCATCTTAAAATTTTCGTTATTTTCGGCGTTAAAGTTTACAATGTATGTGGTTCTAACAAGGACCCTCAACCTATGTTTTGAGCATTTACAACAAAAGTATCAAGGATTTTCATCAGACAAGTACCCATTTAGGAGATGTGAAAAATGCTCTACATGTATGTTGCGGAATGTTTGTAATGCCTGCAAAAATGAAAAGATTCAGTGTCACACCGTCCTGGATAAGTTTATAATATTTTTATTGTAAATTTCGCGTTCAAATCTTGCACTTCAAACAAACATGAAGACCAATATCAGATGCCGTATTTCGTCTGATCTGGGTCCACATTGTTTGAATATATCCCTCTATTTGGAGGATGCTAGGCATATATGGGTTATATATATATATATATTTTTAATTGAGACTGTACGTCCCCGTCAACACTATTCAGGTCATTTTGGAGACGTTACTTCCAGTTCTGTGAATATGAAATAAAGTCACAGCTCAAGTCTTATCAACATTAATCAGGCGTATTTGCAGGGATGGATCTGACTCTCATCACTACCTCTGACAGGCTTTAAACCCTCAGTACTCTCATTACGAAAACACACCTATACAAATACATTGCCAATATTTTGGCTAAAAATGAGAAATTTTAAGATGAAAAATTGTGATATTTTTCTTATTTCTGCTCAAAACATAGATTGTGGGGACTCGATAGAACCGCCTCGACGAGGCGGTTCTATCGAATACCCACAATCTATGTTTTTGAGCAGAAATAAGAAAAATAATGTATACCCCATTAAACCCCGGTTTTACTGTATAAACGTTGGGTTCAAGGGGGTCAAATTTATTTAGGCGTATTTTCGTGATGTGATTTGCGTGGAAGCACTATGCAGCCCTATCTATTTCTCCAATCCCGATAGGCGGCGGGATGGGCATGGGTTATATGACTTGACTTTCTCGCTATTTTGTTTAATTCTTTTTTATTTTTTGTTTGCTTCCCTTTATACACAGTCACAACTGGAAAAGAATATGCATTAACCCTTTTTGTACCAAATGGAATCTTACTCCTTATATATATAGCAGGAATACATTTCAAAATTTTGGGCTGTCAGGTTGTGTTTTCTTCAAAATTTATTTGGTAACTGGCTGAACTTATTGCAAATAGTGTAGGCCCTGATCAGCTGGGCCGTGTTCTGTGGGCCTGCGCTGTTTGCCAGGGTACCCGTTTTGGGGTTTCTGGGACTAAATGGGTTAAATGTTGGTGCGGGATTCTTCAAACTTTTTCGAAGGGCGCCGGCCTGCATATGACCTTAGTTGTTGGTGGGGCGTTAAACTAACTAACTAAATGAATAAATGTGTAAATAAATAAATAAATAAATAAACCGGGTCATCAGTAGATGCAGTGACGAGGACTGTAACTCAAAGGGGGTCTTTCATTTGTGCCCACGCATGTTTTTTCTTTAAACTTTGTATATTAATAAGTCAGCATATGCAACCTATAAAAATGTATTTATTAAATTATATAAATCAAAGAAGGACTCAGAAGGCCACTCTTACTGACTCCCTCCATGATCTGGTGTCTGTCTCTAAATAAGTGCGTCTTAAATCTTATGTTTTATTTAGTTTCAAGATCTGTGAACTGGATTGAATGCAGAACTCCATAGGCATTCCTTTGATGCTAAAAAACTTTTTGAATTAATTAAAGTTTACATTTTCTGATAAAATAACTATCAAAAATCTCATTTTTTAATTAAAATTTTACAACATTATCAAAATTCAATCCCTACGATAAATATGTTCTAGTCTTTGTCAAGATTTCATTTTGCTAGGAAAACTTGCCATATGTATCCTCTTTAGCTATGGCAAATTTCATGAAAATCCAAAACCGGTAACATTGTAGTTTTACATCTTTAATGGATGTAGGTCGTTTCTGCAAAATTTACTATTTCATTGAAATCATCCAAGAACCTTATAAAAAGGCAATTCGAAACACTTACAGTATAAAAATGATATTATACAAATCAAAATGAATACATATTGAGCTGATCTAGCTTAGAAACTATTAAAATATCATGAATTTCTGATATTTTCCTTTCATTTATACACTATGATCTATCCAAAATAGTAGATAGTAAAACACTAAATCAAAAGGTATTCTAATCAATAAATTAGACGTAACAATTATATTGCTTTTTTATTAGCAGCAAAATTATTGTGAACATGCGCAACTTGATTTAATGGCTTTGCATAAGTCATGCTACTCAAATAGGTGTAAGGCAAGGTGATCCATTATTTTCATTTCCATACCAAGCTGGTATGCAAGAACGCAATGGTCCTTGGTTTGTTGTTACAAGTAAAAATAGTTCTGTTGATAAATCCATGGCCAGATTAAGCCTTAGATATACTCTGTCTTTATGAACGCTGGATTATTATTCTAACAAAAAGGTTCCAGTAATTATTTATTAGTATTTCCAAAAATCGAAATGTTACTGATATTGAGTTTCTGTTGCAAAAGATATCATTGGTGGATGAGGCGCAGAATATTTGGTGTAAACAAAGCTGTCCCATGACGTAGAGAAATTTTGCTATTAGACAGGGAGAGAAACAATTTCCTTCCTTATAGTACACATGCATACATATGTCTCTTTTCTGCATTTGTATTGTAATTGTTGACGTTTCTTTAGTGTCTTATTTTTTCTATTTACTTTGTCAATATAGTGGTTAATGTATTGGAAGCGAGCTTTTAGTATTTTGTTCTGGTTGTAAAACTTTCAACCACTTCTTAAATGTTTCTGCTGAATGCAAGTTCACTGTTTTTTAAGCACTGTTCTTGCTTGTTTTTTGTTCATTAATAATTACCAGTACATTTCTGTGCAATGTATCTCTCAGCTTAGAAAGAGCATTGCAGTGTTTGGACAGAAAAATGCATCACAATGTATTTACTGAAAATAATTTAAAATCCTATGAGTAATGCGATAACTACTCACAGATTGAATAATTATTATCAACAGTTTAAATGCTTCTTGATATCTTACATAATGTGCTTTGTAATTACTGCAACAACTGCTGAGATAGGTAAATGAAGTGAAAGACCTATACAAATATATAGACAACACAATCATGATCACATAAGTTTTGGAACACTGACAATGTACGACCATGTGAATTCTTAAAGTAAATTCAAATTAGGAAGCCGTTTGATTTTGTTCATATGGGCTATACAAAAAAAAAAAAAAAATGGCTAGTGCCTATGCAGATACAAATTCTGAAAACTTAATGTTTAGGAAAAGTAATCTCAAGTGTTATTGATTTTCCCTAGAGTAAACCTTTCTTTTTAAATGGACAGTTAGGGTTAAATAAACAAACAACAGTTTGACTTGAGAGTCATTTATCTCGAGTCGGATAACAAATCTCACAAAATCTGAAGCAACATCTAAAGTGACTGGTATGTTGTTGATTTGAATGTTAAATCTTAACATCACCTTAGCACCATTACCAAATTAGACAAGAAAACTGTGCACATGATTACATGGATGCGTTTGATGGCGTTTGTCATCAAAACCATTGCGGTATAGTTCTGTAGACAAAATAGTTTGTTCCATAGGGGGCAAATTTACTGAAATGGCTGTTTTGAAATAATACTTATAATTATGCTATGAACTACTTACACAAACCATGCTATACTATCCAAATTGAAAGCAATAGTAAAGTATTATTAAACAGCATGACCAAAACATGATAATCATATATTTTCACATTTTGCTGAATCAGGACTATCAGTATTCAGTCTGTTAAAACATAATGTTACCGGTCCTCAATTTCCATCAAAATTCATCAACATGTTCCTAAGATATGTGGGTAGTTTTTATGCTAAAATGGTGTCTTGACAAAAATTGGAACATGGTAAATATGCATATAAAATTTTAATGACTACAAAAGAAGAGCTGAAATATGGGGACACCATCAAAGAAAACTAAATGCCCAGCCACTATTTCTAGACATATGAGGTCATTCATAGTATCAACTAACTCACCAATTATGGCTTTAATTCATAAAACATAGCAGCATTAGATATATGAAACTCTGAATACTGTAGACAAGTTTATATCAGAGTACTCTCTGTTGTGATAGAGACTTCATAAAATATGTAATAAATTTACTACGGAAATGAAATTTAAAAGTGAATTCATCGTAATTATAATTGATATACCCATCGCAATTATTGTGCATAATGTCATCAAAATCCAAGCGTGGGCAGAAGCCAATGCAAATTTCCTATACCTTGAAAGACCCCCTTTAAAATGGGTTGATCCGGCGTTCTTAATAAATACAAAACGATGTACGCAATGCGCTTTTACGCCCGCAATGCCCATGAAACGTGCTTAGACGCAAAAAGTGGGGCTTGTCAGGTCGTTCATTACATGAGCCTTATATGTCTTAAGGTATGTGAACCAGGTCATACCCTTGTAAACCCCACTTTTCCCACTTTTAACGTCGTGTTTGCGTAATGGTTTATTGTTTTGTCAAATCGAAATGTTATGGACTAAGGCCAGTAAATTTTCTTGTTATCAGTTGTAAAGTCATCGACAAATTCGGAAACTGTTTAAACTCAATTTCGATGCGTTCGGACGATTTATTTGTGCCTTTATCTGTTTAGCTATTGATTGTGTTGTCTGTATTTAGAAAGGCATTTTCATCTATCTTTTCATTCGTTATTGTGTGGAAACATGCGTTTTATTCTAGCAGGATAGTGATATATTGTCATATACAGTAGAATTCCTATATTAAGACCACCTTGGTGCCGTTCAAAAGTGGTCTTTAAGACCGCTTTTGAACAAGACCGCTTTTGAATAGTCCCAAAGATGGTCTCTTATTAGGAGACACTGAGTGTAGCACACAGAGAAATAAATAACTTAAGTCTTCTCAATAAGCTTTTAAAAACAGATTTAGTCTTAATTTTAGGTGGTCTTAATAGCGGAATTAAACTGTACCATACTACAGGAGGCTAGCAGACCAGTTCAGATCTAAGCAAATAGTACGGGCTCATAATGAGCGATCTCATCATGATCTACACTGCTTGTCAGCCTGTTGATGAAAACGCCCTGTTCAATAGAATTTAATGCTGGAATAGTGCACTTTTTAGACATTTTTTTCTGTAAACTGAGACATTAGACTTTATGCATCAACAAATATGCTCATGCAGGTTTGTCAAACACAGGAAGGTGAAAATAGCTAGATTGGATTCATCAAGGTTTGAGTACCGTCTTTCATTTGATTTGTTTGTTTGATTTAAGCTTAACGTCCCCGTCAACACTTTATAGGTCATTTTGGAGACGTTGCTTCCAATTTTGTGGGACTTTTACCCGACATTGAGATGAAATGACATCTAAAGCCATGTCGCCAAAATGAAACAAATAAGCATGGACGTTCCGACTCGCACCGCTTTGCCAGGGCAGGTTTAAATCCTCTAAGCTGTTTACCAGTACTCGTGTGTGGCCGGTTGCGTGGAAGCACCATGCAGTCCATCTGTTTCTTCAAGCCCCGATGGGCGGGGGCGAACCCTGTCAACACTATTTACGTCATTTTTAACATGTTGCTTCCGGTTGGTGTTTTTTTTTACCCGACATTGAAATGGAACGTCTCCTTTGAAGCCATTCCACCCATAGTACGCACAGTGGTTTAAGAGACGACCCCACTCGCACACTTTTCCTGGGCAAGCTTATATGAGTACCAGCACTCAAAAGCAAGGTCCATCAAGAAAACATGTCTATTTAATTTTGACCCCATTGAATATGTTCTATAAAAGGGTTATCCTTTGGAAGCAAGGAATACACCACAGAACTGAAAAGTATGGAGTGTACATGTTTTCTGGGCCAGACTAGCTAGTTTCGGCCAATTAGGCCTCATTGAACCCCACTTTTAATAGTAAAACTGAGGTTTGCAGGGGTAAACCTTATTATTCTTATTTGTGTTCTGAAATATAGATTGTGGGTACTCGTTAGAACCGCCTCGATGAGGCGGTTCTAACGAGTACTCACAATCTCTATTTTGAGCAGAAATAAGACAAAATTCACATTTTTTAGCTTAAAATTTTCCTTTTTTCGTTAGTAAAGTTTACAACGTATTTGAATATGCGTGTTTTCGTAATGAATTTCAACCTTGCGCGGAAGCACGGGCATGCTTAATGCGGTTCTAACAAGTACCCACAATCTACATTTGGTGCAGAAATATGAAAATATCAGAATTTTGATCTGAAAATTTTCATTTTTTTTTTGGTGAAAAAAAAAATGTATAGGCGTGTTTTCGTAATACTGAGGCAGCGCATGAACAAATCTACATAAAACCATTGCAATGGTCGCACATTCCATAGATTATGTTTTCTCATGACGCTGCCCGTATTTCGGAGATATTTTCTTTACATCATCATCATCATTGCTATTATTATTATTATTATTAGTAGTAGTAGTAGTAGTAGTAGTAGTAGTAGTAGTAGTAGAAGTAGTAGTAGTAGTAGTTTGTTTGTTTGTTTATTTGATTTGATGTTTAACGTCCTCGTCAATACTATATAGGTCATTTTGGAGATATTGCTTCCAGTTTTGTGGGACTTTTACTCGACATTGAGATGAAATGACATCTCAAGCCCTGTCTCCCAATGAAACCAATAGGGTTTGTAAGCATGGGCGGTCCAACTCCTACCGCTTTGCCTTGGCAGACTTAGATCCTCTAAACGGCTTACCAGTACTCGTGTGCGGTCAGATTCAGATCTGCGTGGAAGCATCATGCAGCCCATGTATTGCTTCAGGCACCGATGGGCGGGGGTCGGTAGTAGTAATAGTAGTGGTAGTAGTTGTAGAATTGTTGATGTTGTTTAGGTTGTTGTGTTGATTTTAAAATTCTCTGCTGCTTAGAAATTCAAAGAATAGTATTAGGAGACGAGCTTAGCGGAATTAAGGTGTAACCATACTAAATTTAGTTATATGAAAGAAAAATACAGCAAAAGTTTTAAGATATTCAAACAAATTTATTTAACCTGTTGAACTGTATCTTGCTTATAAGTTAGCTCTGTTCCAAATGTGCTAAAAGTTCTCTGAAGCATTAGCTCTTGTACCCTTTTTGTACCAAATGGAATTCAGGGCTTGAGGTGTCATTTCATCTCAATGTTGGGTAAAAGTCCCACAAAATTGGAAGCAACGTCTCCAAAATGAGCTTTACAGTGTTGACGGGGACGTTAAACCTAAAACCAAACAAACAAAAACCAAATGGAATCTTCCTCCTTATATATAGCAGGAATCCATTCCCAAATTAAGGGGTGACTGCATGATTATATTTTCTTCAAAATATATTTGGAAAATGGCTTAAGTTTTCGCAAACAGTGTAGCCCTAGATCAGACGCCGCGTTCTGCGGCGTCTGATCTGGGCCTGCACTGTTTGCAAACTACCAGTTTTGCGTTTCCGGTACAAAATGGGTTAAGTTTGGTTTTCTATGTGTGTTAAAGTGATTGGGGTCTACAGTACATGATAATATTGGGCCAAAAATTGTAATATTTTTTTCTCCTTCCTGTTCCGACGCCAACAAAAAATTGCAGCTGCCCGTAGGGACCGCGTGCATGACACGATTCTAACGAGTGCACACAATCAATGATTGAGGAGCAGAACTAACAGAAAATACATACTAATTCTCTGGTAAACAGCCATGCTCCCTACAAAAAAAATGGGTTTAAACGGGTGGTCATTACATGGGCTTGTGAATTGAAAGGTAGTATAGCTTTACTATACAACGACATTTAGATTAAAAAAAAAAAAAAAAAAAAAGACTGCCAGCAAAGAATATATTGTATGGGTTGGATATGAACATTATGTTTTGTTTTTGTTTGATTTTAGGTTTAACGTCCCCGTCAACACTGTAAAGGTCATTTTGGAGACGTCGTTTCCAATTTTGTGGGACGTTTACCCGACAATGAGATGAAATGACATCTCAAGCCCTGTCGCCCAATGAAACCAATAGGGTTTATAGGCATGGACGGTCCGACTCGTGCACACCGCTTTGCCTGGGCAGGCTTGAACATAATGTATTTATAGGACTAAATAATCATAAGTGACTTCATTGCTCCATAAAGGAAATTTTACAACAGTAAATAAAGTGTTAAATGATTCGTATTACAATTTTAAAAGTATCTTGAGATCAATAAATTGCAATTTATGGGCATGCATACCTGATAAACCACAATGATCCTAAGTATCTGGACAAATACATGTAGGCCTAAGCAAACAGTTTAGACCTACATCAGACTGCTCCTAGTCTGATCAGGGTCTACACCGTTTGCCATTCCATCTGCACCGTTTGACTCCTTGCTGGAACATGAAACAAACTTGTTCAAATTTTAAGAGAATTACAGCAAGTCCTCAATGTGTCCGAATTTTTAGGATTTTACAGGTATTTTGTTAGATGTGACAACACGCTGAAAATACAGTAAAATTCCACTATTAAGACCACCTAAATTGGCAGTTCTGGCGGATCGATTGTTCTGCAGAGTTTGTTGTTTGTTTGAGGTTTAACGCCCCAGCCAACACTGTCAAAGACATATCGGACAGATCTACGTATTCACCTTTTTTCTCGTGGACAGGCATATATATAATAGCGTATTCGTTCGTCAGATACTGACAACTGCATTTCTTGTGCCATTGTTTGTTTGTTTGATTTGAGGTTTAACGTCCCTGTCAAAACTGTAAAGGTCATTTTGCAGACGTTGCTTCCAATTTTGTGGGACTTTTACCCGACATTGAGATGAAATGACTTCTCAAGCCCTGTCGCCAAATGAAACCAATAGGGTTTATAAACATGGACTCGTGCGCACCCCTTTGCCGGGGCAGGGTTAGATCCTCTAAGCGGTTTACCAGTACTCGTGTGCGGGTCGGATTCAGCTCTGCGTGCACAGAAAGCATCATGCAGCCTTATATTTCTTCAAGCCCCGATGGGCTGGGGCCGCCTTCTAGAGTCAGTGGAAGGAGTTAATGACCTTAGAAAAGATTTCATGTTCAAACCCCACGAAACAATATTGTCGACCCAGCAGAGTATCGAACTCATGACGCTACCCCGTCCCAAATCACCAGTCGGTCGCGTATCCAGCTGGCGTCTATTAGAGTAGGCCAGGATAATGGTCTAGAATGGGGATTTAGACTGGTTTGTTTAACCCACGATTTCCTGTTATATAAGCGAAAAGTGTAGAACCTGATCAGATGCAGTGTTCTGCAAATGTTTGCCAATGCCTCAGCATATGAGGCCAGCCCATCGTCTCATTACGATACAAGTATTATATCCGTCCAACATAGTGCATTGTCGCATCTCCAAAATGGCTACTTTTCCGATGAAAATCTGTGATTTTTTTCTTATCTTATTGCAAACATTCATGTAGGTTGTGGGAGCTCGTTAGAACCGCCTCATTGAGGCGGTTCTAACGAGTACCCACAACCTATATGTTACGGCAGAAATAATGCAAAAGTATGTATACCCCCTAAGAAAAAACAGTTTTCACTTTACAAAGTAGGGTTTAGTGCGGATTTATTAACTTGATGTATCTCTCATTGAGCTTAACCAATCTTGAAGAAAATTACAATCAAAGGCTGGTGGGCACAAGTGGCCAGAATAAAGTCATTTGACTTCCCTGACTTTCCGTGGTAGAGGTTGCTTCACCTTGTTCATGATGGGTTGGCGTGCAACGGCCCGGTCAACACTATCAAGGTAATATCAAACTGGCAAAACTACACTTTTGCCGGGCAGGTCTATACGTAACCTGTTAACGCACCAGGTTAACAAAAACATGAAATGAAGACCCCACTAAACCCCATTTTATACAGAAAAAAATGGGGATTACTGGGGTATCATTATTTTACTTATTTTTGCTCAAAAACATAAATTACAGCAAGTCCTCAAGGTGTCCGAATTTTTAGGATTTAACAGGTAAATAGAACCGTATTGAGGCGGTTCTCACGACCAGAAATAAGAATCAATATCAAACAATTTGTACTTAAAAAATGTTACTTCTAGAAATAAGATATACGCTATTTTAGCGCACGGTAGAATACAGCATACAGTCTTTCCAGTCAATTACGAAAAAAAACCCTGTAATAACAAAACGAACAATGTGTGAGGTTTTATGATAGTTACAAGTATAGGTTTTCAATGCAGGCGACCTTGTCTTTTAACAGAAGTAGAAAAGTGAAGCATTTTGTCTTTGTAAAGACACTCATTATGTTGAAAATAGTATAGTGCCTGTACAAACGCAATGTCTCTATTTCTTGTTGCTGATTCCAAGTGCCAGTTGATTTCTAAAGTCTATCATTCCGAAAAACACACCTTATTCAAATATATTGGTAGAATTTTACTGCCAAAAATGAAAATTTTCAGATGAAAAATTCTGATATTTTTCTTATTTCTGCTCGAAACATAGACTGTGGGTACTCGTTAGAACCGCCTGGACGAGGCGGTTCTATCGAGTACCCACAATCTATGTTTTAGAACAAAAATAAGAAAGATGATAATACCCCTGTAAACCCCAGTTTTACTATATAAATGTGGGGTTAAAGGGTGTGAGAATTATATAGGCGTGTTTTCGTCATGATAATACTGGGGTTGAACAATGAGTAATGGCTCCTTAGCATTCTCCTATCTGTATTTCGGGCAGCCAACTAATAGTTATGAAAACAGAAGTGAAAACAATGATCAGGAATCGATACAGAGACACCAAAATGGAAAGAATCACAAACATGAAATAACTACACCCTAATGGAAACAGCACCAGCGGGAAGCAACTACTTCAAGATTTTCTGTTTGATTTGGGGCTTAACGTCCACGCCAACACTATTTATGTCATTTTGGAGACGTTGCTTCCGATTTTGTGGGACTTTATACCGATATTGAGATAAAAAGTGACATTTCAAGCCCTTCCACCCATTGAAACCGCTAGGGTTTAAGAAACTGTCCGACTCCTGGGCAGGCTTAATGGTTTACCAGTACTCAAGTTCGGTCGGTTTCACCTCTGCGCGAAAGCACCATGCAGCCCAATCTACGAGCTATCGAATCGGAGCTCATCAGCGGTCTCGTCCGACCCTTTGCTAGTCGCCTATGACATCACGAAAACGCCTATATAATTTTGACCCAATTTAACCCCACTTTTATATAGTGAAACGGGGGATAACAGGGGTATATATTTTTTTCTTGTTGCTGCTCAAAAACATAGATTGTAGGTACTCGTTAGAACCGCCTCGCAGGGAGGCGGTTCTAAGGTGTTTCCACAAGCTATGTTTTGAACAGATTTATGAAAAAAAAAAACACCAGAGCTTTTCTTTTATCTGAAATTGTTCAATTTTTAGTGGTAAAATTTTCAATATATTTAAATAGATGTATTTTCGTAATGGAGAAAGGTAACATATTTTCACGAGCTGGCTCGAGAGCCTAAAGGCATTACATTTACGATTTCTTCTTCTTCTTTTTGATTCTTCTTCTTCTTCTTGTTATTATTATTATTTTACTATTTGTATCATTACGGTGGTTTGCTAATTAATGCAACAATGTAAATATTATGCTTTGATAATCTATATTTAACCCATTTAGTACCAGAAACACCTAAACGGGTACCCCGGCAAACAGTGCAGACCCAGACCAGACGTCTGCTCAGGACCTCCACTGTTTGCTAAAAGTTCATTCATTTTCCAGATAAATTTTGATGAAAACACAACCTGCCCCCCCCCCCCCCCCCCCGCAAATTTTGAAATGGACTCCTGCTATATATAAGGAGGAAGATTCCATTTAGAACAAAAAGGGTTAATTTGTGTGTGCATGTTTTAATTTCCGTAAGTCGGCAAATAGCTATACATAGCTCTGTTACACTGTTATATACCCTCCGACTTTAAATAAAAGTTTACTTATGTCTTATTTCTTAACTTAACGTGTGATATAGTGCATTTTTTCAATTCTCGAAATAAATGAATAAATATTAAAAAAAAAAAAAAAAAAAAAAGATTTGTATTGCTAATACTCAAAAATTGGTTTGTGTGTGGTCGTTAGAACGCTTCTAACGAGTATCCACAACCTCTGTCTTGGAGCAGAAACAAGAAAAATTGTGCCTTTGCAACCCTAGTTTTCTCCACTAGGTAAACAAGTCTGTGCAATGAACACCCCTCTTAACCCCACATCAAACAGAGAAAAACTGAGGTTCAACGGGGTATATTTTAATTTCCGTATTTTTTGTTCAAATCATAGATTGTGGGTACTCGTTAGGACTGTCTTAATGAGGCGGTTCTAAGGAGTACCCACAATCTTTATTTGGCCCATCAATAATATCAAAATTTTCATATGAACATTACTAGTTCTACAGATCTTAAAAACGCCATTTCACGGCACTGTTATATTTGCCATATGTATAATGTTTTTGTATCCTCAGGGACATATGTGCCCATTGGAATCTGGATAAAATCTTCTTCCTCTTCTTCTATAAAGTGTTTTTATGTCGTTTACATTTGTATATCATCCGTAAAATGTTTGAAAAAAGTAAGCTAAAAGTCGGCAAACATAATTGCAATAATGACAGGGCTTAAACTAGACCAAATATTTCTTTTTTCAATAAAAACGCGTTTAAAGAGTATTTTGAGCCCTTAAATATCGACATTCTGTGTAATCAATACAACCGAAATCAAAATAAACAGGGGATAAATTTTGAATTTTTTGATAAAGTTACTTGGATCAATTGACTATACGGGATAAAAATTTGACCATTAGGGTTACACGCAAATGTTATATGGATGTAAATTGATACTTTTTTATTTAATGTGTGATTGTTTTGTCGGTCTCAAACATAAATCATAATGGCGGTTCAAAAGAAAAAAAAAAGAAAAAACAAAAACATTCCAATAACCGTCTATATGCTTAATGGGAATAGGTACAGCTTCACGGGAGGCAACTCAAGCAAAAGTATTTGTATCTCCAACGCCTATAGGGGTCAGCTTTTAAAGGAAAGAATGTGCTCCTGAGGAGCAAATTCTTTCCTTTTAGAGTTGAACCCTTTTACCATGGACAAAAATTGATAGAGAAATCAACAGGAAGTTCCGAAAGTTGTCTCCCTTCGTAAAATGGCGGAAAAATCTGCGTGGTGTTCCCATTCCTACTTTTCTCTATATGAAGTTGGGTTAAGAGTGGGGTTTATTACACGGACTTGTTGACCCGATACAGCTATAATTTTGAGCAAAAAGCATTACGAAAAACACGCCTAAACGAAAATCACGAAAACACGCTAATGTACTGAAAATTTTACCACCAAAGAAAGTGAAAATTTTGAGATAAAATTTCTGAAATTTTTCATATTTCTGCACAAAACATAGATTGTGGGTACTGGTTAGAACCGCCTAGATGTCCCACAATCTAAAAACTGGAACAGAAATAAATATGATATCACATACCCGGGAGAACATGGTTGCCTCTGTGTAAAGTGGGATTCGCAGTGCTTTTCTTTACTCAGACTTGTTCATTATGATATCACAACCGTGCGACATAGTGGATTTTTTTCGCATCCCCAAAATGGCTACTTTTTATGAAAATCCGTGATATTTGATTATTATTATTGCAAACATAGGTTCTGAGTGCTCGTTAGAGCCGCCTCATTGAGGCGGTTCTAACGAGAACCAACAACCCATGTTTTGGAGCAGAAAAAAGATACATAATGTGTACCCCCTTAAACCCCAGTTTTCTCTAAATAAAATGGGGTTCACAGGAATTATTATAGTGGTGATGCTTCTCTATCCACGGCTACACATGCATATTTTATCGGACAGCAGCATTCACTACGATAAGACACCTGTGTGATAAAATGGCGTCTGTCATATCTCAATAACTAGCAATTGGGATATGTTTTCTTATTCTAGGTTTCTTACATAGAGAAACCAGGTTCGTGTCTATTGATATCAAGTTTATTAGGCAAGGCTTCGAGCACGGTTGTAGAATCGCGAGGCTTGCCGAGCGAGGGATTCTACACGCGTTCTCGAAGCCGAGCCTGACAGACTTGATATCAAATGACACGAATGTGGTATTATATTTATCAGTTAATCCCCTTGAACACTTTTATAGTTTTGCAAATTTTTCCAGCAGCCCAGCTCATGTTTTGTTTTTTGAAAGTTTTGACTTATACCCTGGTAGGGGTTCGAGTCGATAATAAAATCTTCAAATCTGCAACTCTTCAGTTCATAGAAGGGCAATGTTACGTTGACCTGATAAAGCTCACTTGTCCTGAGATAGAATACCTTTATCAGGTCGAGGTGTTAAAATGCAATTAATATAGGGGGTAACTGATAATTAAAGTTATACGATAGTGGTGCTGGTTATATCTGCATCATTGAGTCAGTTCTAACGAGTACCAACATTCTATTTTGAGCAAAAAAGGCAACAATATATATCCATGTAAACTCCGCTTTTCTCTCTCTAAAGTGAGGTTTATAAGGACGTGTCAACATGACGAATAACTTTGTGTTAAACATGTTAAAATGAATATTTACGTTTTTTCAGGTTTGTTACTAGTATCATCCTCAGATGTCTTAAGATGAGAAGAAAGGTCTGATGTTTACATTGACTCTAGTTTTGTTTTCAGCATATGTTGCAAAGTTCATGATGAAGCAGAATCTCAGAATAGTCGTAAATCTTATAATAACATTTTATCTGTTGCCATGTATAATGGCATATGACACATGCACATCGAGGGTGTATGACTTTGTGGGATATACGTTTAAGGTAGACGCAAACACTTCAGAGAAAGTGTGGACCCACTGCATGATGCCTAACCCAGTTTATGATCCAGAGAAATGTGGGCGGGTTGCATCTGATACGATAAACTACGTCTGTGACCCGGACTATCTCATGGATTCTGTTTCTCAAGGTAATATCACGATACCTGGGCCCAGTTGTTCAAAACAAACCACTTTGTTAGTTAATGTATCGTTAAAACTTTGATCATTAAAGATGATAAATATGCTAATATTTTTGCTGAACAAATGTGAGCAGCTTTTGCATCTGCAAAAGCTGCTCACATATTTTTTTCAGCAAAAATACCCAAATTTTAAATATTGTACTTGCTAGGACATTTAACAATATGACCACTAACGGGCTAGTTAAGCTAACGATGCTTTGAACAACTGGACCCAGATGAAATGACAACAACTGACATGCTGTCTCTTATTTCTCCATTTTTCTTACATCACGAAAACACGCCTATATAATTTTGACCCCCTTGAGCCCCACTTTTATATAGTAAAACTGGGGGTTCCGGGGGTATACCTTATTTTTCATATTTCTGCTCTAAAATATGGATTATTGGTACTCGTTAGAACCGTCTCGATGAGGCGGTTCTAACGAGTGCCCACAATCTATATTTTGAGCAGAAATAAGAAAAAATATTACAATTTTTCATCCTCAAATTTTCATCTTTTCGGCGATAAAGGTGGCAATGTATTTGTATAGGCGTGTTTGCGTAATGTTTCTCCTCTTAAATAGACTGTGTGGTTCTTTAGAAACTTATAACGATAGATATCAGTGTCATAAAATGGCACCTTTCATAGCTTAGAAACTAGCATTTTCAGATGCAAACATTATGATATTTTTCTTATTTCTAGTCCAAACATAGATTTTGGGTACTGATCAGAACCGCCTCAGTGAGGTTGGATAGCGGTTGGATAAAAATCTGTCCCACGGGATCACAGCCCGGCATCACTCGGCAAGCCTCGTGATGCCGTACTGTGTTCCTCGGGATGGACTTTTCAAATCACTCCTAGCACCCATGTAAGATTCTCACATTCTCAGTATTCTTTAAAATATAGCTATATAATGAATGATACCAGTGTATGATTAAAGTCAGAGGAACAGGCCTGCTAATATCACTTGATTTTTGCACGCTATTAAAATGAGATATTGCAGGTTAGAATTTTACCGTTCGGCAGCTTTGCAACTGATGACGTCTTAAGAAATGACGTAATTTGTTACTCATGTTCTTCGGTACCATATTTACCAATATCAGCACAAAACCTGCAACTACATGTAAGGTCATCGTTCAGTATGGTAGTAATTGTTACCCTAGGTATTTATCGAGATATAGAAGAAGGTCGCTGGCTCGAACACCGATGGCTCGTATTCCATGACTGAGTCAAACCCGTTTTTGAGTCCCTAGGGAATTTCTATACATAAGAAATAGGGAGGTATATTTTCGTCTTTTATCTTGCAAATGTATGATCTGTGTACCCATTACAATCGCCTCAATGAGGCGATTCTAATGAGTACACACAGCATACATTTATATCTAATGAGTACACACAGCATACATTTATATCTAATGAGTACACACAGCATACATTTATATTATAGAACATCGAAAGGAAGTCCAAACATTACCCCATTTATAGCCCTCAGTGGCTCGAACTACTCCTGTCTCGAACAGATTTTCGTGGTTCCAAAGGTGTTTGAGCCATCGAAGTTCGACTGTAGATAGAAATTGCATGCAGACAAGGAAGTAGCAGAGGACTCCTTGCCATTGAGAGATTTTCTCATAATGTCGCTCATTTTATTCGGTTTGAGGTTAAACACCCCCGTCAACACTATTTAGGTTAGAGACGTTGCTTCCAATTTTGTTGGATTTATACCAGACAATGAGATAAATGACATCATGCCCGGTGAAACCCATTACGAAAACACGCCTATACAGATACAACTTTACCGCCGAAAAAACGATTTTAGATGAAAAATTGCGATATTTTTCTTATTTCTGCTCAAAATATAGATTGTGGGTACTCGTTATGTACTCTATGTTTTAGAGCAGAAATAATAAACATAAGGTTTACCCCAGTAAACCCCAGTTTCCATGAAAAAGTGGGGTTCAAGGGGGTCAAAATTATATAGGCGTGTTTTCATGATGAATAGGCATTATATGCATGGACAGTCCGATTCGCACCGCTTATTGGATTACCAGTACCCATGTGCGGTCGGTTTCAACTCTGCGTGGGAACACCTTGCAGCCCAAACTATTTCACTAAGCCCTGATGTGCGGAGGCTTACGTGTCTCAATTTAAAGACACTCTCGATTAGCTAAACTGACAGTCATGTGAATTCCAGGTGAGAGCATAGACCTGAGCCTATACAATATACAGACCAACACTTCCACCGTGTGTGTTGACGACAGTGGTGAGAAGCAAAGCTTCCTGGTAGCAGTAATGTTGATTAACAGGATACGAATGCCAGACTTTCAGAGTCCTGATTTGTAAGCATCGCCGTACTTCATTTCTACTTTATTTGAATCCATTTAAGTGATTGTTCTGTCCATCTAGTACGCGGAGCAAGTGCAAACATTACAGTAACACATCCGTGCGACAAAATGCACTTTTTCGTAATTTTTCTTTATGAAAAAAGTTGTGATATTGTTCTAATTTTTACTCCAAACAAAGGTTGTCATCACGTGAACAAGTCCGTGAAATGAAGACCGCCCCTATACCCCACTTTATATGGAGAAAACTGGGGTTTACGGGGGTGTACATTATTTTTCTTATTTCTGCTCCAAGACATAGGTTGTGGGTACTTGTTAGAACCGCCTCATTGAGGCGGTTCTAACGAGCGCCTTCAACCTATGTTTTGAACATTTATAACAAAAATATCAAGGATTTTCATCAGAAAAGTAGTCTTTTAGAGATGTGAAAAATGCACTATGTCGCACGGGTGAGTTATCGTTATGTTGTGCTCGTTAGAACCGCCACACTAACGAGTATCCAACAGAACCAAGGGCGAGGATTGCGGCCACGTAATTTCAACTTAAGCCCCTTCCCCCATTAAAAAAATGGTCGTTCCAAGAAGGTTCTTCTGTTGTGGTTTGTTATAGTAAACTTAGCCTTTGTATGTATTTATTTCTAAAATATTTGAGCCAGCGCACGACAAAACCAACAACAAGACATGTGTGCCCAGCGAAGATTCGGATCAGCCTGCGCATCCATATAGTCCAATCAGAGACTTCTCTTGCTGCATGGAGGAGCATTGGGCCCTTAGCTATCCTAAGAGTGCACAGCGAAGACTCTGCATCCGCGCAGTCTGATCTTAGTCTTCGTTGGGCGCACATGTCTTATTGTAGGTTTTGTCATGCGCTGGCTCATTTTTCATTTTGATAGCCGTTTTGCCATTTTGTGAGAAAGAAACCGCCTTTTGGTTGCCAACTTAGTTTTTCTATTTTTGTGTTTCTTTCCCTTTGGTGTCTTTGATGTATGGGGCGCCGTTTTACTATTTAATCCGTATTTATGGATATCCATAATTAATTATGGATATCCATAATTCGAATTATGGATATCCATAATTAATTATGGATATCCATAAATACATTATGGATATCAATTATTATTTATGGATATCCATAATTATTTATGGATATCCATAATTCGAATTATGGATAACCATAAATCGAAGTGAATTAATGATATCCATAAATCGAAATATGGATATCCATTATTCGGCTGATTTATGGATATCCATAAATCGAATTATGGATATCCATAAATCGAATTATGGATTTCCATAAATCGATTTATGGGTATCATTAATTTATATCGAAATATTGATATCCATAAATCGAATTATGGATATCATTAATTCGAATTATGGATATCCATTATTCGGCTGTTTTATGGATATCCATAAATCGAATTATGGATATCCATAATTCTCCTCAGCAAATAAACCTAATGAATAATGACTGCTCCCTTTCCAAAAAAAAAAAAAAAAAAAACTCGACTACTCGCGTCAGATTTCCGGTTTAGGTGTGTAATAAAAGCCGGGATGGAGGTGGAGGTAATGTCGAGTAGGCTTAGTGGTGTGGGAGAGGTATGTTTTGTTTGATTTGGGGTTTAACGCCCCCTGCAATATTATTTAGGTCATTTTGGAGATGTTGCTGCCAATTATGTTGGTCATTAAGCCTTCATTGAGATTAAATGACATCTCAATCCCGTCGGTTTCGGTAGCTCAGTCAGATACGCGTCTGACTTGTGATCAGGAGGAAGCGGGTTTGATACCTGCCGGCGTCGGCAACATTCTTTCCTGGAGATTGATCATGAAATCTTTTCTACAGTCATTCTCTCCCTTCCGATGATTCAAGAAGGGCAGTTGTCAGATTCTGGCGAAAGAACGTGCACTGCCCTGGTAAACTGTTTACGTATAAGCCTGCCCAGGAAAAGTGTGGATAGGTAAACTGACCGGCTCAAAAATGACCTAAATTAGTGTTGACTGTGCCGATAAACTCAAATACAAACAAACAAACGAACATCTCAATCCCTGTCGCCCATTGACTCGCACGACTTTGTTTGAACAGACGTAGACCTTCTAAACGGTTTACCAGTACTCTCAGCTCATGCAGCCAAACCTATTTCTGCAAGCCCCAATGGGCGGGGCCAGGAGATATATCTGAATCTGCCTGGTACTCCATACATCTCAAGTAGAGTATTTCTTTATTTGATTTGAGGTTTAAGGTCCCCGTCAACACTGTAAAGGTCATTTTGGAGACGTTGCTTCCAATTTTGTGGGACTTTTACCCCACCTTGAGATGAAATGACATCTCAAGCCCTGCCGCCCAATGAACACATAGGGTTTATTAACATGGACGGGCCGACGCGTACCGCTTTGCCTGGGCAGGCTTAGATCCTCTAAGCGGTTTACCAGTACTCGTGTGCGGGTCGGTTGCATCTCTGCGTGGAAGCATCGTGCAGCCCATCTATTTCTTCAAGCCCCGATGGGCGGGGGCCGTCAAGTAGAGTATTATATGGATATATGTTAATACTATATAAAACGACCATGTGCATTTTTCTCCAGAAAGCATGCACGGATTGCCTGTTTGTAACATTACAATCTTACGTCCGATTAGGAGCGCAGTCCTCATAGAGGTGATTCCAGAGGTACCGGATGCGTAAGCCGATATTTCCAGATTTTACGGCTGGTTCCGATATTTAACTGCACACAGGGCGGGCGTTCAGCGTATGCCGTCCGTTGTTTTGGAAGCTTTACGGGCTGAAAAGACTGCACGGCAGAGAGGTCCCTTTGACCGATCATAATCTTCCAGCGATGATGAAGACCTTGAAGATTTTGAAGATTTTTACAATAAACAATCACGTGTTTTAGGGAAAAATCATTAAACCAAAAGCTTTGGCGGTGATTTATGGATATCCATAATTCGAATTATGGATATCCATAAATCGATCTGAATTAATGATATCCATTAATCGAATTATGGATAGCCATAAGTCGTTTAATGGATATACATTATTCGAATTATGGATATCCATTATTCGGCTGATTTATGGACATCCATAAATCGAATTATGGATATCCATAATTTCAATTTATGGATATCTATAAATACGGATTAAATAATAAAACGGCACCCCATATGGATGGGCGTTAGGAGGTAACTGTATCGATTTTTGATCATTGCCTTTACTTCTATTTTTCATGTCTCAAAAACGTATAGTTTTCGGATAAAAAAAAATATGATAGTTTCCGTATTTATGCCTCAAATACAGGTTTTGGCTGCTCATTAGAACCGCCAGTGGCCTCAGCGTGGCTCTGTGATCGCCCATTCTTATTGAGGCTGGTCTACAGCGTGCCCACAATTTATGTTTTGAAGCAAAAAAAATGATATCGAGATTAACCCTTTTTTTACCAAATGGAATCTTCCTCCTTATATATGGCAGGAGTCCATTTCAAAATTTAGGGGTGTCAGATTGGGGTTTCTTAAAAATTGATTTGGAAAATGGCATAGCTGTTTGCAAACAGCGTAGGCCATGATCAGACGCCGCGTTCTGTGGCGTCTGATCTGGGCCTGCACTGTTTGCCAAGGTACCCCTTTAGGGGTTTCTGGTACTCAATGGGTTAAAATGTTAAATCATCATCATACTCTGTGAATGTGTTGGGCCCAATACGGGCCTCCGTGGCCTAGTGGATAAGAGCGCTGACTTTTAAACATTAGGTCTCTCACCGCTGTGGGTTCGAGCCTCGCTCGGGTCACATGTGAGACGCCAAGTTCTGCAACGGAAGTTCAGGTGGTGTTTCTCCGGGTACTCTGGTTTTCGCCCACCTCTAATTAACTATCGGCTCGAAATGAGTGAAATAATCTTAAAAGGACCGTAAAACGAAAACCAAAAAAAAAAAAAAAAATGTGTTTCGTCCAATATCTTACAATGTCGCATTTGTTTCTCGAGTAAAGGTGTGTAAATGACTGTGGTGAGATTCATCCTGAGCTGAACAAGACAGCGAGAACTGCCACAGAAGAGGAAGAAGATATGCTAATGGAACACTTCGCAGATCGAATTAGAGAGCTATGGGGTCTCGGAGCATGTGACAATGACGTCACTATTTTCTATTGTCAGGAGTTAAATAAGGTACTTCTGTAGCAATGCTCCCTTAAACGCACTTGGTAAACTGTCCTGTTGATCTGCACAATGTCTCGGAATACAATGGTAAAGCAATGTCGTTGTACCACAATTTCGACAAATAGATCTAACGAAACTAATAGAATAACATCCATTTTAATTAGGGGGTAACTATTTTTTTAGAATTGTCGACGCGTTGCCGATAACCATCACGAAAACACACCTACATATATTGACCCCCTTGAACCCAACTTTTATATAGTAAAACTGGGGTTTACAGTGCTAAACCTTATTTGTCTTATTTCTGCTCTAAAATATAGATTGTGGGTACTTGTTAGAACCGTCTCGATAAGGTGGTTCTAGCAAGTACCAACAAATTATATTCCGAGCAGAAATAAGAAAAATATCACAATTTTTCATCTTATTTTTTTTTCGGCGATATAGGTTACAATGTACATGTATTTGTATAGGCGTGTTTTCGTAATGCGATTTACCAAGCCCTCCACCCGCATCCCCAAATAACAATTTTGAAGACAGTTATTCTCATTCGTATGCATTTACTCAGTATGTTTACGAAACTACTATTTGTTTAAAGACACATTTTTTCTCTGTATAAAATGAGTGGCCCGTTTAATCGTCTCTAATGAACAATTCCTTCAGACCATAGTGCACATCAAGGGCTTACCTTATCTAAGTGATTATAAGGGGATTATGAGCAGAGACTCTCTGAGAGATATGTTTAAAAGGGGCTCTATAAGGGGAACTTATGTGATGGTATATATTTTACTGAGATTCTTTCCACAACATGTTGTTTTAAATTAATTATTTTTTATTTAAAAAAAAGGCTAAAGTTAAACACTGAAAATCTATTGTTTCATTAACTCAAAAGTGTAAAGAAGTAAACACACACTGTAATTAATTGATTAATTCAAGATTTAAGCAATCAATTAACATTTATTTATTAACTTTTTTATTTATTTTGTGAAAGAATGCGACAAAATCATATAATGTCTAAAACATTAGCATTTTGTAGTTTCAGTCAAGATGGAACTATAAACTGTTTCTTGTTTTTGACACACTCATATCAGAAAATAGATCCCTTTAAAACCTATATTTTTATACAGTAAAACTAATGTCCTGAAGGGTATTCATTACTTTTCTTATTTCTACTCAAAACACATATTATGGGTCCTCGTAAGAACCCCGGTTCTAATGAGTACTCACAATGTAAAAACATATTGTGTAGTAAAGTTGGGGTTTAGAGGGGTATACATATAGTTTTCGTATTTCTACTCAAAACATATATTGTGGGTGCTCGTTAGAACCGCCTCGCAGAGGCGGTTCTAAAGAGTACTCACAAGGTGCTCGTTAGAACCGCCTCTGCCGTTATAACCGCCTCGCAGAGGCGGTGCGAGGCGGTTCTAAAGAGTACTCACAATGTAAAACATTGTACAGTAAAAGTGGGGCTTAGGGGGTATACATTGTTTTTCTTATTTCTACTAAAAACATGTATTGAGGGTCCTCGTTAGAACCGCCTAACCGAGGTATGTCACAATATATGTTTTGAGCAGAAATATTAAATATATCAGGATTTTTATCTGAAAAATTTCATTTTCGGTGATAAAATTTAACCAATTCATTTGAATAGGCATTTTTTGTAATGATGTAATGGTGACTAAAAAAACAGAATAAAGTGTGGATGTTTCTTCCTTTTATATCAAAACCAGGACGTAATGGAATAGATGTGACTTTTCAAACCTATTTTTACCCTGCCTTGGTCCCCTACCTGTATGACAGCCAGAATATCCCAAGTGTATCTTATCTCAAAACTCCATTCTTTAATAAACGATCAATAGGGTGTTATGTAATAAAACATGTGTCTTTAAAGCAATAAACACTATTTGCCGCATACAACTGAATGTCACACGATGCGAATTGACAGTCTGTGTTTCCGATAGTATATATAAGGGATATTTGTATTCAAAATTGTCATTTGGGGAGGTAAATAGGAGGTTTTACGGTCGGAAATTTCTTTTTTTTTTGTCGACGCGCAAACGGAACCGTAGCAAAGAATTGCGACCGTAAAACCGACGATGTACCTCCCCAAATGACAATGTTCAATACAGTTATCCCCATTCTAATGCCATTAAGTTGTTTCGTTAAAAATGGTGCTATTTTGTTCAAAGCAGCAAGTGCTGTGAGCTGCGTAAAATCCAATACAAGCAAAAGAAAGGCGAAGTTACGTGATGACGTCGGGTTCAGACAATATCGCAGAATATGCTATCGCAAATGTTTGAAGTTATCCAATCAGACGACGCGTTACATACGTTAGTGCATTAAAATACAGAATATACCGTCGCAAATTAAATTGCTGACGTTATCCAGTCAGACGGTGATTCGCAAGTGCGTTGGAATATGGTGTTTCGTTGGCAATTCGCTTCTCTCTTTAACTACACGCCGGCGAGTCGGGTCTGTTTTAAGTAATGTCGGTTGCTGCCTGATGCTCCGTCTCAGGTCGGGCCCACTGGATTCCAATTTTTGGTTATTGTTTGCTCCGGCATTTCAGTTATTTCATGCTGTTGTATCCTCATCTTGTTTCATTTTACTACTTATATGTTCTCGGGGACGATGAGTTTGAAATCCGTCATGTGGACTGAACGAATTATTTGGTCTAAACCACAACAGAACCAAACACGAGGATTGTGGCAAAGTAAAGTCGATTTAAGCACCTAGCCCCAGCCGCTTCATAAACGCTTCAAACGTGTCAGAACATACTGCAGCTGTAATTAGTTCTCTTCATGCCAATAAAAGCTCTTTCCACAAACAACTCAATGGCAAAACGTTAACTAGAAATGGAGTTGGTAAAACATTATGCCCCCAATCATATGCTTGTCCCTAAATGCCAAAATTTTCGGAGGGCCATAACTGAAGAACGATTGTCAGAATATTTTTCAAAATATGATCAGGTCATCTACTCATCATTTTCTCTCATCTTTTCAAGATTCAAGGTAACAGCTTGGGCAGTTTTTGAGATATCTTGCTTACAAGATTAAATGCCGAAGTGCTGAAAGGGCCATAGCTCAAGAAACAAATTTCAGACTTATTTTCAAAAGTTAACTGGGCCGTTTGCTTATCATTCCCTATCAGCCTGTCAAGTTTCAAGGAAATAGCTTAAACTTGTTCTGAGATAACTTGCTGAAAAGGTTAAAATGCCGAAATTGTCAAAGGACCATTACTCAAGAAACAATCATTTTTTTGCAAAAATGCCTAAGTCCATTAAGTGACATAATTTGGCAAATTTTCATAAAATTATACCAAACGTTCATCAGATCACGTACAAATTAGTTCCAAACCGACAGCAAAATTTCTTGAGCCTTGCCCGCGCAGTTCTTGAGATAATTTGCTCACCAGCTTTTTCCTGTGCAAAAGGCCTGAGTCCACAAAGGGGAATAATTTGGTCAAAATTTCATAAACGTATACCAACATTTAATTAGTCCGTCTGTCCTTTGGTTCCAAACTGCCTGAAAAATTTGAAGAGCTTAGGTCATGTAGTTCTTGAAATATTTTGATTACCAGCTTTTTGTTTACTTTGTTAAAATGCCGATACAAGTCCAAAAAGGGTCAATATTTGGTCAAATTTATACAATGACATTCCAAAATTTTATCAGGTCGTCATCTTCTCATTGGTTCAAAATAGCCTAAGGCCCAAGGGGTTCTTGAGATATTTTGATTACAAACTTTTTCTCAAGTCCATAAAGGGGCATAATTTGGTCAGATTTTATAAAATTATACCAAAATGTTATCAGAGCATCTTAACATTAGTTCCAAACAGCCAATAAAATTTCAAGAGTCTAAACTGTGGTTATTGAGATATTTTGCTTACAAGCTTTTCCTATGCCAACATGCCTATGTCCGCAAAGAGGCATAATTTGGTACGATCTTCATTAACTTACATCATCACATTGGTTCCAAACAGCCCGCAAAATTTCAAAAGTCTGGCCCATGGGTTCTTGGGGGTATTCTGCTTACTAGCGTTTCCACTGCCAAAGCGCCTGAGTCCACAAAGGGGCATAATTTCGTTAAATCACTATAAAATTACACAACAAATTTAATCAGATCATATTCACAGTGGTTCCAAACAGCCTGCAAAATATCAAGAGCGTAGCCCAAGCGGTGCATGAGATATTTTGCTTACAAGCATTTTCCATGTCAAAATGCCAGAGTCTACAAAGGCGTAATATTTGGACAATGTTTCATAAAAATACACCAAAATTTAACCAGGTCATTTTCACGTAGGTTCAAAACAGCTTGCACAATTTGAAGGCTCTTCAGTTATTTTGCTTACAAGTCCGTAAAAATTTCAGTGGTCCACTTTTTCATAAAATTACACCATAATTTAATCAGTTCATCTTCACATTGGTTCAAAACAGCTTATACAGTTTCAAGAGTTTAGCTCATGTGGTTCTTAAGATATTTTGCTTACAAGCTTTGTCTGTTCCAAAATGCCACTGTCTGCAAAGGGGAATAATTTGGTCAGTTTTTCATAAGATTACATTATCTTCACATTGGTTCAAGACAGCCTGCCAAATTGCAAATGCCTAGCCTAGGCAGTTCTTGGGGTAAATAATTTCGTCATTTTTATAACATAATATCAAAATATAATCAAACCATCTTCACATTGGTTCCAAACAGCCTACAAAATTTCAAGAGCCTAGCCCAAGTTCTTCTTGAGATATTCTGCCAACAATCTTTTCCTGTGCAAAAATGCCATAATTCTGCAACACTATGTCTTCCTGACAAGAAATACAAGAGGACCATGACGGTCCCATATCGCTTATCTGAGCTAACATACTCAAGGTTTAAGGACGTTCCAATTTTTAATGAAGGCTTTATGCTGATGACAAGGTCAAAACAAGCAGTTTTAGTATTCAACGGGACGTAACTGTACGTGAGATAGGCAGACATCACCAGGTGTCGAACTCATTTGCACTTTTATTCCAAACCTATTTATATGCTAGTTTCAGGAAGAATCGATCGAGACGCAAGGACTCTTGATGATGAAAAGGTACACAATAGACATTTTCAGCAAAGAATGGGGTTGAACTTTATGAATAATGTGCCAGCAACGACAGTTTGCCAACTCATTCAAGCTTTGATCCCCAAATAACAAAGGGACAAAACTCTGTGATAAACTGGCCATGGCCCACCTCGCTAGTTTTCAAACTCATCCAAGTTGTTAACCCTAACCTTCTTAAATGTTAGTTTCAGGTGTATCCCATTCAAGGTGAAGGACGTGTGGTGATGACAGGGTCCGAAATGAGCTTTTTTAGCAAGGAATGGATTAGTTGGTTGGTTGTTTGGTTGATTTGAGATTAAACATCCCGTCAACACTGTATAGGTCATTCTGGAGACGTTGCTTCCATTTGTGTGGGACTGTCACCCAACATTGAGTTGAAATGACAGCTCAAGCCCTGTCGCCCAATAAAATCAATAGGGTTTACACGTATAAGCATGGCCGGTCAGCTTCGCACTGTTTTGCCTGGTCAGGCCTAGATCCTCTAAGCGGTTAACCTGTACTCGTGTGCGTTCGGTTTCAGCTCTGTGTGGAAGCATCATGCAGCCGATCTATTTCTTCAAATAAAAATCAGAAATGAGTTCCTTTAAGAGCAATGAAAACATTCATAAGAAAGAAGATGGGCCATACTACGTAGTTTCGGCAAATAAGCCTCATCAGTGACCCTGTAATGATCCAGCATATAACGCCAGAGGAAACAGACTGCAAATTTGCGAATTTCGAATAGGCAGTCAATTCAAAGACTGATATAAATTAAAATGGGGTCCAAATAATTAAAAAACATGTCTAGAATATGAGTCTAAGCCAATAAATTATTTCTGATTTCTCAGAATATTCACGCTGATCTCAAAGGACCAAAAGTAAAATATAAACTGCACTATGGTTGATGTACGGGGAGACGTTTTACGGCCGCCACACGGCACAATACCAGCTGCAGTGAAGGCAAATAAAAATCAGAAATGAGTTCCTTTAAGAGCAATGAAAACATTCATAAGAAAGAAGATGGGTCATACTATGTAGTTTCGGCTAATAAGCCTCATTAGTGACCCTGTAATGATCCAGCAAATAAAGCCAGAGGAAACATACTGCAAGCCCAGACTATATGACAAATTAGCCAACTTCACCAGTTTTCAAACTCATCCGAGCTGTTATCCCTCACTTACTTACAGGTAAGTTTCAACAAGATCCGATAAAAACTGAAGGGGTTACGTTGATGACCTGGTCAAAATAAGCATTTTCGGCAGTCAAGGAGGGAAGTAACTTAATGAAATATAGGATGACCTCACCGGTTTTCAAACTCATCCAATAATTAATCCCTGCTTTATTGACATGTAAGTTTCAATAAGAGCCGATAAAACTGAAGGGACTACGGTAATAACAAGGTCCAAAAAGGCATTTTAGCAATCAAATGGGCATGTAGGCTGGCCTCACCAGTTTTCAAACTCATCCTAGCTTTTATTCCTGACTACTCATATTATATAAGTTACATGAAGCTTTTTTTGTCGGCGCCTCCTCTCCTTCCGGCTCCATATACATATCGTGCATAGAATAGGTGAAATTACATGAAGAGGTGATAAAACTGAAAGGTCTGCATTCATGGCAATGTCAAAAACAGGCTTGTTCTGCAATCAAGGGGAAGAAACTCTATGACACGTTAGCCGACCTCACCAGTTTTCGAACTCACCTGAGCTTTTAATCCGTTGCTAACTAAACATGTAAGTTTCAAGAAGACTTGATAAAAATAGGAGGGGCTATGATGTTGAAAATGTCAAAAATAGGCATTTTCAGCAAACTAGGGTATGTAACTCTATGATATATAGGCCAACCTCACCAGTTTCGAACTCATCCAAGCTTTTATCCCTAACTTACATGTAAGTTTCAAGAAGATCCGATAAAAACTGAAGCTGCAACGGTGATGATAAGGGCAAAGCTATGCATTTTCTGTAATCAACGGTGACGTAACTCCTTGAAATATAGGCAGACCTCACCTTACTTGCATGTAAGTTTAAAAAGATCCAATGAAAACTGAAAGTTCTACGGTAATGACAAGGTAAAAATATGCATTTTCAGCGATCAAGGGATCGTAACTCTACGATAGATAGACCAGCGTTGCCAGTTTTCGAACTCATCCAAGCTTATATCCCTGACTTATATATATGTAAGTTTGAAGTTGATCAGATTAACGCTGAAGGGGCTACGGTGATGAAAAGTTTGAAAATGGGCATTTTTAGCAAAGAAGGGGACGTAACTCTATGACAGACATGCCGAAATTACGAGTTTCGAACTCATTCCAGCTTTTATCGCTGACTTACTTGTCGGTTAGTTTCAGGAAGATATGATCACAACTAAAGGGGCTACGGTGATGACACTATCAAAATAGGAATTTCAGCAATCAAGGCTACATAACTCTGCAATTAAAAGGCCTACTTTGCCAATTTTTAAACTCTTCCGAGCTTTTGTCCTAGCCTACTTATATATAAGTTTCAGGAAGATCCAATTAAAACTAAAGGCGCTCCGGTGATGACGAGTATTTTCACATTGTAAGTCTATGGGATCTTGTGGTTGCCATAGCAACCAAAATTTTCATTAAGTTTCGATAAAATGCTATTGTACTCGATGCCAGAGGTATGCTACAGATAAGAAATAATTTAGACCAGCCCGCAGGCTGCATAGATATATCTGGTCAAAATTGTGGACGAACGGACGATGGACGGACGGACGGACAAACAAAGCAAAATAAATATCCCCTACAACTTCTTCAAATGTCTTGATAAAGATGCAGACATTTGGTTAATTTTATTGGTTGTCACACAAATACCTGTCAATTTAAAAACCGACCATGAGACATCCAGATAATATTGTATTTTTTTTACTAATCATTATTAGTCAATTTATTAGTACCAACATCGAGTCTGTTGTGTCAGTTTAACCGCTTTCCGTTAGTACAAATGACTATAACCAAACACTTATAATGTAGAACTACAAACTGCGAACTATTTGTGCATCGGTATCATTTACTAATAGCGAAAGTTTTCCAAGTAACTTGTCTCAAAGTCTCGGTAGGGTCCAGACAAATATGATAAATAGAAAATAGAAGTGAAGGCAATGATCAGGAATCGATAGAATTAACCCACAGCTCGCAGCAGTGATACCAAAGGGAAAGAAACACAAACATGAAATAACTAGACCCTTATGGAAACATTAATAGAGGGAACCCAAAAGGACAGTTACTTTCCCACAAAATGGCCACCTGGCTATCAAAAAAATAATATTAGCGAAACTCACCCTGGATGACAAAGAATAACAAAAATAAACCGCAACAGAAGAACCACCTTGGAACGGTCAGTGAGGGTAAGGGTAAGGCTTAGGAGTCATTATTCTTTTCATTCTGTGTTAGAAAGCCTCCATGCGTATCAATTAGGGGATAACTGTATTCGAAATTGTCATTTGGGGAGGTCAATCGGAGGTTTTACGGTCGGAAATTGCGTTTTACGGCTACGCGTCAGCGGAGCCGTAAAACGCAATTTGCGGCCGTAAGACCGACGGTTTACCTCCCCAAATGACAATTTTCATTACAGTTATCCCCATTCAAATGCACTTATTCGTGCGTTTTGTTAAAATTGTACTATTTTGCACAAGGCGGCAAGCGCGTCGAGCTGCGTAAAACCAAATGCCAGCCAATGAGAAGCGACGTTACGTGATGGCGTCGGGTTTCCGACAGTATATCGCAGAATATACTTAGGCAATTTTTTGGCGTTATCCAATCAGACGTCGCGTTACATACGCAAGTGCATTAGAATTTGTTATTGTATTATGTTTGATGCTGCACTGGAACTGAGGGCGAGGGTTGAAACTTTATTACCTCCAGATATATCATAGTCAATATCATAATATCCTTCTGAAAATTATAACGATATATGACTAACGTCCCAAAACAGGGACACTGGCATACGGTGAAGAGTCTGATTAGATACTTCAGAACAGTGTCTTCACTGTTTGCGTAAATGTTCTCATAGAAAAAACAATGATCCAACATCACATGGAAGTAAAAGTATCCTAAACTCTAATATGGGTGAATCTACTCATAAAAGTGGGTTTATAATCTTGGATGTTAGTATTGGAAATACTCGAATAATATCAGGTACCAACCATTGTTTAATAAAGATTGCTGTATGCATTGCTCTGACACTACTTTTACCTAAACTGTCTTCTGATTAATATTTTGTAGAACATGCTAAAAGAATGGATTACATACTGGGCCATTCTGTTTTTCTTGTTGATTTTGGTCATTTACGTACGGTTAATGACATAGACATTCAGAATGCCATCAAACTGTTGTCAAGTTTTCCGGAAAAGTGATAAAATCTACATTTATCATGGCCTCACTTCTGTTTAGTTTTAGGTTTACCACTAAGTAGAATGAAATTGTATTTTGTAAAATAGAAATGAATGATCAGGAATCGATATAATTAACCCACAGCTCCCATTAGAGACACCAAGGGAAAGAACCACTAACATGAAACAACTAGACCCTAATGGAAACATCAACAGCGGAAAGCCAAAATGACAGTTACTTTCCCACAAAATGGACAATTGGCTATCCAAAACAAAATAATATAAGCGATACACACATTCAAAGACAAACCATAACAAAAAAAAACCGCAACAGAAGAACCGCCTTTGCAAGGTCAGTGAAATGAATTCCACTGGGGGCTTGAATCGATTTACATGGCCACCATCCTCGCCTTTATTTCCGTTGCGGTTTAGACAAATAATTTGTTCAGTCCACATGAAGGCCTCCTGTCTCATCAGTGCAACATCTCCGTGAACACAAAAATCAATCAAGCACAGAGAAGAAACTCGACAGCAAGGAACCACTGAAAAGCTGGAGCAAAAGAAAACCAACAGTTAGGCTCCGATGGCCCGACCAGAGGTAGTTTAAAAATGCTTGAGACTATTTTCCGATTCCCAATGTTCTCTTTGACAATATCATGTGGGGTTACAAGAGGTTATTACAAGGAATTGTTAACATGATGATATTCCCAGTTTTATCTTTGACAGTACCATGTGGAACTACAAGGGATTATTGCAAGGACTTTTAATATGATGATGTCTCCTTAACACGATGATGTTTACGTCGCATCAAAAATATATGGGTGCATGTTAGGACCGCACAATTTAGGCTGTGTTCACGTGCATGTTTGTCCTATATATGTTTTTGGTGTTTTGGTTTAGGAAAAAAAAAAACCTTCGGCACACTGTACGATTCTTGAAATAAAGTGGAGGAGGTTGATTCTCTGGATTGAATTGTATGAACTCTTGATTATGTATACGTCAAAACAATAAAGCAACACGCTTAGATTTATTTCGTTCGTACCTGAAATACAATGACAGATTAAACATTTTTACCTGTCGATCTTGACTCGACGTTTGGTCTCAAATCAGTTTGTGCTGGGTCATTTTAAGATCTGCCTTGCAGCTGGTGTTGTGCCGTGTGGCGGCCGTAAAACGTCTCCCCGTACATCAACCATAGTGCAGTTTATATTTTACTTTTGGTCCTTTGAGATCAGCGTGAATATTCTGAGAATTCAGAAATAAATTATTGGTTTAGACTCATATTCTAGACAGGTTTTTAATTATTTGGACCCCATTTTGATTTATATCAGTCTTTGAATCGACTGCCTATTCGAAATTCGCAAAATTACAGTATGTTTCCTCTGGCTTTCTTTGCCGGATCATTACAGGGTCACTGATGAGGCTTTATTAGCCGAAACTACGTAGTATGACCCATCGTTTTCCTTGTGAATGTTTTCATTGCTCTTAAAGGAACTCATTTTTGATTTTTATTTGCTAAAAGCTTTCCAAAACTCACTGTTGAGCCGGGACTATTTCTTGTGAGTCAGTCTTTTGCTGTAAGATTGTAGGACTCTGTAAAGAAATTAAGGCTAGCGTTGAGTTTTTGAAAACTCAGGAGTTGTGTTACCATGTTACGTTATTCTGTTGACCGCCCAAAGGTGGTTTATCACGTGAACAAGTCCGTGAAATGAACACCACACTAAACCCCACTTTATATAGGGAAAACTGGAGTTTAAGGGGATATACATTTTCTTATTTCTGTTCTAAGACATAGGTTGTGGGTATTCGCTAGAACCGCTTCAATGAGGCGGTTCTAATGAGCAACACAACCTATGTTTCAAGTATAAATAAAAAAATTATTACGGATTTTCATCAGAAAAGCAGCCTTTTTGGTGATTCGTGATGGTTCCGCTGTGTATTTGTTGATATTGTGTGTTGGTGCTCCTGATGGTTGGAATGGGTGCTTTCGTGTCTTTCTCTTTTCTTGGTAGTGTGAGATGATTATGTTCTTTGACCGTGGCTGTATTCCTGAGTTCCTTTTGCTTTCGTAGCGCTTTATGGAAGTTTTACATATAGAAACGGTTGTTTCACAAAAAGGCTTTATTCTTCTGCTATGTTACCAGATTTTTGCCAATACTAGTTTGTTTTTCTCATATGAGGCTGATTGTGGTTAAAATATTCATTTATGACACTTCTTAATATAATTATTTTTTATAATCTATTTAAATTCATACATGATTATTATAAAATATGAATACAGCAAAATATGTTCAAAGAAGTATTTGACAAATTTGGCATCAGATATACATACTACTTGCTTTAGTTTGCTGAAAAGCGTTTAGCACCATATATTTCGCATTTTATTTACTCCGCCTTCCTATTTTAAACTTAAACTTGTTGCTTATTAACTGGGGGTCTTATTTTATATGTAAATGCCTTGAGCCGGGCATCGAGCTCCTTTTAGTTTTCGCTTCAGTGTGTGTCATTAGAAGTAATTCAGCCTTTTCTACACTTCAACGGCATTAATTCCTAATTTTTATCTTTGACTTCAGCGTCTGGCATCTGCCGTTCAGCATCTGACATAAGGGCTTATAATGAACTCTCCTCTGATACAGCTATCTGGTAAATTAAATGTCTTGAGTCATCTGCTGCCAGGGCAGACAGATCATAAATATTATTGGACGATGCTGACGTTTTAGGGCCCCCTAAACGTAGTAGATATTGGCGTTACGGACCGCACCTCCTCCCTTATTACCTAACTGCTAGTTTACGTACAGCTTTTAGGTTCAAACCACTCTCTCGCCACTGCCTTAGGAACTCGACCCTTTAGCTTAGTGGTAATAGCGCTGGGCTTCTAACGCGGTTTATTTTCGTTATGGTTTGACTTTGAATGTGTGCATCGCTTATTATCCCCTCGCAACAACATTGTGACGGGGATATAGCATCGGTGCCGTGCGTCCGTGTGTGTGTGTTTGTGTGTGTCAGTCCGGAACCTTGTAAACTAGATAGAAGACAAAGTTTTCATCGTAGAAGCTTCAATCCTTCCACAAATCTTATCCATGGAAATAAGATGAAGCTCGTAGATTTTCAAGGTCAAGGGCCAAAGGTCAAGGTCACAATGAACTTTACCTTAAACACCTTGTGAACAGGATAGAAGACACAGTTATCCTTTTAGAAGCTTCAAACCTTCCACGAATGTTCCCCATGGAAAGACGATGAACCCTATTGATTTTTAAGGTCAATGGTCAAAGGTCAAGGTGAATAGGAACTTGACCTTAAAAACCTTGTGAACAGGATAGGAGACACAGCTATCATCGTAGAAGCTTCAAACTTTCCACAAATGTTCAACATGGAGATACGATGAACCCTATTGACTTTCTAGGTCGGGGTTAGGGGTCAAGGTCACAATGGACTTGATCTCAAACCTTATGAACAGGATAGAATACACAGTTATCATCGTAGAAGCTTCAAACCTTCCACAAATGTTCCCCATGGAAATACAATTAAGCCTGACGACTTTCAACTTCAGGGGTCAGAGGTCAAGGTCACAATGGACTTGACCTTAAAAACTTTGTGAAGAGGATAGAAGACACAGTTATAATTTTAGAAGTTTCAAACCTTCCACAAATGATCCCAATAGAAAGACAACGATGAACCCTGATGACTTTCAAGGTCAGAGGTCAAGGTCACAATGGCCTTGACCTTAAAACCTTGTCAACAGGATAGAAAACACAGTTATCATCGTAGAAGCGTCAAACCTTCCACAAATGTTCCTCATGGAAAGACGATGAACCCTTTTGACTTTCAAGGTCAGAGGTCAAAGTCACAATCGAATTGACCTTAAAAACCTTGCGAACAGCATAGAACACATAGTTAATGTTACGATCGCTGAAGCATAAAACCTTTCACAAATGGTCTAATGTGGCTAACATATTCACATTGGATTTAGATGCTGATGAATGGTATGCAGTTACAAGGGGATGCTACTCTTGCGTTGCCTTGTATATATTTTGAGTTGGATAGCCAATTGGCCATTTTGTTGGGAAGTAACTGTCCTGTTGGCTTTCCACGATGAAGCTTCTACGATGAAAACTTTGTCTTCTATCTAGTTTACAAGGTTCCGGACGGACACACACAAACACACACACGGACGCACGGCACCGATGCTATATCCCCGTCACAATGTTATTGCGAGGGGATAATAAGCGATGCACACATTCAAAGTCAAACCATAACAAAAATAAATAGACTCATATTCTAGACAGGTTTTTAATTATTTGGACCCCATTTTGATTTATATCAGTCCTTGAGTCGACTGCCTATTCGAAATTCGCACAATTGCAGTATGTTTCCTCTGGCTTTCTTTGCCGGATCATTACAGGGTCACTGATGAGGCTTTATTAGCCGAAACAACGTAGTATGACCCATCTTCTTTCTTATGAATGTTTTCATTGCTCTTAAAGGAACTCATTTTTTATTTTTATTTGCCTTCACTGCAGCTGGTGTTGTGCCGTGTGGCGGCCGTAAAACGTCTCCCCGTACATCAACCATAGTGCAGTTTATATTTTACTTTTGATCCTTTGAGATCAGCGTGAATATTCTGAGAAGTCAGAAATAAATTATTGGTTTAGACTCATATTCTAGACAGGTTTTTAATTATTTGGACCCCATTTTGATTTTTATCAATCCTTGAGTCGACTGCCTATTCGAAATTCGCACAATTGCAGTATGTTTCCTCTGGCTTTCTTTGTCGGATCATTACAGGGTCACTGATGAGGCTTTATTAGCCAAAACAACGTAGTATGACCCATCTTCTTTCTTATGAATGTTTTCATTGCTCTTAAAGGAACTCATTTTTGATTTTTATTTGCCTTCACTGCAGCTGGTGTTGTGCCGTGTGGCGCCCGTAAAACGTCTCCCCGTACATCAACCATAGTGCAGTTTATATTTTACTTTTGGTCCTTTGAGATCAGCGTGAATATTCTGAGAAGTCAGAAATAAATTATTGGTTTAGACTCATATTCTAGACAGGTTTTTAGTTATTTGGACCCCATTTTGATTTATATCAGTCCTTGAGTCGACTGCCTATTTGAAATTCGCACAATTGCAGTATGTTTCCTCTGGCTTTCTTTGCCGGATCATAACAGGGTCACTGATGAGGCTTTATTAGCCGAAACAACGTAGTATGACCCATCTTTTTTCTTATGAATGTTTTCATTGCTCTTAAAGGAACTCATTTTTTATTTTTATTTGCCTTCACTGCAGCTGGTGTTGTGCCGTGTGGCGGCCGTAAAACGTCTCCCCGTACATCAACCATAGTGCAGTTTATATTTTACTTTTGGTCCTTTGAGATCAGCGTGAATATTCTGAGAAGTCAGAAATAAATTATTGGTTTAGACTCATATTCTAGACAGGTTTTTAATTATTTGGACCCCATTTTGATTTATATCAGTCCTTGAGTCGACTGCCTATTCGAAATTCGCACAATTGCAGTATGTGTCCTCTGGCTTTCTTTGCCGGATAGTTACAGGGTCACTGATGAGGCTTTATTAGCCGAAACAACGTAGTATGACCCATCTTCTTTCTTATGAATGTTTTCATTGCTCTTAAAGGGTTTCTTTGTGCCAAGAGCAATTTTATCTTTGAATATGTTTATACAGTAGTATTTGCTTTTAGGAGTATGGATGACTGTTGACCCAAAGCTAAAGCAAGGTGTTTTCTTCCTGAGTGTATTCGCACGAGATGTGCGTTTTCGCCCCCAGACGCCATATTATTGCTTGACGTTGTTAACGCGTTCGGTACCAGAAACCCCAAAACGGGTACCCGGGCAAAGAGTGCAAGCCTAGTCCAGACGCCACAGAACGCGGCGTCTGATCAGGGTCTCCACTGTTTGCTAAAGGTTCAGTCATTTTCAAAACAAATTTTGAAGAAAACTCAACCTGACACCCCTAAATTTTGAAATAGACTCCCGCTATATATAAGAAGGAAGATTCCATTTGGTACAAAAAGGGTTAATTTTGGTGTTGCAATATATTTCAGGTACATATATCAGTTGGTGCAAGAGCAAAGGATCATATATCCGATAGCAAGCTCAGTAGCCTTACTGCGCAGCTGCAAAGTTATATCACTAGCAATCGCCTGGAAGAAGGACTACTTTACATCGCGAATGAACTCCGGTTAGCGCTACAAGGAATTATGACCCCAGCGGAAATTTTATTGGTCATTGGAATGTCAATAGTTGTCCTCTTTGGACTATTTCTCACATTTGTTTTGTACGCTGGCGATCGAGATTTCAATGTGTGGGGCTCCGAACAACCTGCGAAGACCTTTGAATGGATTGTTTACATCATTACAGGTGTGTGGCTGATAAAGGCAACCATGGTTTTCTCAATGCTGGTTTCTCATAAGTTTCCATATTGGGGCGCTGGAGTATGCTTCGTAATCGCTGTGATCTTCTTTGCACTGTATATCCTTGACGTTACGATCCTGGGTGATAGTACAGTTCTTACGACCTCAACGGCTTTCAAATAAAACTTGCTAATTGGTTGATTATTTTAACCAGAAATCAATTCTTTTTAGCGCTTTACCTTGATGGTCGTCGATACACCACAACTTATGGCACGACAGATCCTTGTATTTCCTTTAGTTGCATATTTGTGACAGAAAACTTTGAGATTGGTGTTTCTGTACTGTTTAATATTAAGATACTCGATCAAACCTCGACTCAAGTTTGTAGACGTTGCAAGTTCATTGTTTCCAAAGGTAACATCTGCATTTTAATTAAGCTTAGTTCTAATTAACACGAAAAGAATATGCTTTGATTCACAAACCTTTCTCAGAAATTGGAAATGTTACCATTAGACTTTCAACAAAACTGTCATAATTGAATTGTGCTTGAGTTCTGCCAGACCGTAAGAATACTTTTATTGAACGGCAAGTGTGATGGAAAATTTCACGATAGTAATGTACCCTATTTCCTTTCGCCGCTACTGGCGATATCAAATGCGTTTCATAAAAGTGAAAACAACAAAGTTTAAAGTGATCTCTATCGATAAACTAACACCCAGGTAATCCACACTTTATAAATGTACACGCATGGCGATAAAACACCATTGAGTCTAAAGGCCGTCTTCCTTATCTTTAACACCGCCCTTTTTGAGATAAAAACATTTGATATTAACCGAATGTAAATTATGTATACAAGTAGGAACCGCCTCGTTTGAGGTGGTTCTTACGAGTACCAACATTCTATATTTTGAACCTAAGTAAACCAATGAGTACCCAGTATATTCCGGTCTTCTCTATATCAAGTGTGGTTTAGAGGGCCCTATGTAGAAGTAAAACAAAGATCAGGAATCGATACAATTAACTTACTCCACCCATCAAAGACACCAAAGGGAAAGAAACACAAACATGAAGCGAACAGACCATAATGGAAACATAAACAAAGGAAGGCCATAAGGACAGTTCCTTTCCCACAAAATGGCCAAATGGCCATCCAAAATAAAAAGACACAAGTGATACACACAGTAAGTAACAAACAACAACATAAATAAACCGCCACAGAAGAACCGCCTTCGAACGGTCAGTGGAAAGAATTCCACTGGGGGGCTTAAATCGATTTATCATGGCCATAATCCTCGCCCTTACCTCTGTCGCGGTATACACTAATTTTGTTTAGTCCGCATGAAGGCTTCCTAACTCGTCAGTGTAACATCCCCGAGAACATACAAATCAAAAAACTACAGAGATGAAACAAGGTTGAGGACACGACAGCATACAACAACAAAATTACTGGAGCAAAAGAAAACCAACAGTTTATCCTACCGATTTCTTAACGTTATGTTAATAAAAGCCGGACATAAAATTGTATAAAAAGTATCATCGTTTTCGATCAAAATCATAGACTGCAGATAAGTGTTATATATGAAACCTCCAAGCATTACGATAAAACACCTGTGTGGCATAGTGCATGTTTTCACATCTCCCAAATAGCTACTTTTCTGATGAAAATCCGTAATATTCTTTCTTATTTAAACTGCAAACATAGGTTGTGGATGCTCGTTAGAACCGCCTCGTTGAGGCGGTTCTAAAGATTACCAACAAGCTATGCCTTGAAGCAGAAATAAGAAAAAATAAAATATAGCCCCGTAAACTCCCATGTTCTCTATATAAAGTGGGGTTTAAGGGTGTTCATTTCACGTCATTACGAAAACACGCCTCTACAAATACACTGTACGTTTACGCCGAAAAATAAAAAAATTTAGGATGAAAAATTGTGATTTTCCTTATTTTTGCTCAAAATATAGACTGTTTGTACTAGTTAGAACCGCCTTGTCGAGGCGGTTCTAACGAAGACCAAACCTATATTTTAGAACATAAATAAAAAAAGGTTTACCCATGTAAAATCCAGTTTTGCTGTATAAAAGTGGGGTTCGCTTCATGTTTGTGTTTCTTTCCCTTTGGTGTCTTTGGTGGGTGGAGTAAGTTAATTGTATCGATTCCTGATCTTTGTTTTACTTCTACTTTTCAAGGGGTGAAAATTATACAGGTATGTTTCCGTGTACTTGTTCACTTGATGCTAGGCAGCGTTTCTAAGAAAATACCATCAATTGCTTCTGAAAATGTTATTACTAGAGCCCTTATTACCGCTGTGGTGCAATGGTAAAACATCGGTTTTGATATCGAGAAGTAGCCGGTTTGATCCCCACATGCGCCAAGTTTTGTTTCCGTTAGCATGAGGCTGTATCCACATTGCTTAGTACTGGTTTTCTAACAAGAAGATCACAAGAGGGCCACATGGAAGATGAATACTAGTTTACCCTCCATTAAAAAAGTCGTTATTCGTCTTCTTCTTCTTCTTCTTCTTCTTCTTCTTATTTCTAATTATTATTAGACGTTAACATAGATGTTTTTCCGCTAACATGCTGAAACAAAATTTGGTCGGTAGGTAGGAGAAACTTTTTTTTATTATTTTATTTTTTCTCCGTAAAAAACATGGTCGGGCCTATATTTTTATGTGTTTTTGTTCTTGTATATGTTTTGTTAATTAAACTGTCATGTTGAGACTTGCACTGTATATCATAATACATTTTAGATGCTCAAAAATGTCAGCTCTGTATTTTGGAAGGTACTAAATGCAAAAAACTACAAAAATGTACTTAAAACTCGAAATTATTATGGGAAAATGTAAAGACGACCCTCGGTAGGGTCGGAAATTGAAAATGGTGGGGTCGGTGTTTTAATTTTTATTTTGTTCTTTTATTGATAAAAATAGTAGAGTCTTGGGGTCTGAAGCAGGGTCGGTCGGATTAGCGGAAACACGGCTATTTTTAGGTCTTATATTGGCCAAAGAATGTGCACTTACTTATAAGCCTGCCCAGGAAAAGTGTTGATAGGTAAACCGACGGGCTCAAAATGACAAAAACAGTGTTGGCTGGTCCGTTTAAGTCCAATACAAACAAAAACAAAACAACACAATATTGTTAGTGCTTATTTATAGCAAGCCAAGTACACAACATGTTTTTGTCCAGGTTCGAACTTACATAATTTGAAAACTTAAAACTGGAATTTAAAATGCAGTGTTTGAAGATTATTTATCCACTTGACTTTATTTCATGTTCCCAAGGCAACCGGTGTAGCTTTATTGCCATGTGTGCTTTTAAAATGTATCAAGCAAACACGGAGTGTGGAAACATACAGTTAATGTTTTGAGAAAAAAAAAAGAAAAAGCACAAGTACCATTTAGTCTCGCCCTAAACGGAAGCTTTGACCTAAACGGAAGCTTTGACATCACTCGCGCGTGTTTTCATCCTATTCAATTATATTGAAGATTTTACCACAGACAATTTAAGAAGGCAAATCAGATAAAAGTGTGATAATTTTTAACATTTTTGCTCAAAACATAGAATGTATGTACTCGTCAGAACAGCCTCAGCGGTTATAACGAGTACATAAAATATATGGTTCAAAGCAGAACAGAGAAAAATATGTATACTCCTGTAAGCCCTGGTTTTACTTCACGAAAGTTGGGTTTAAGGGAGTCAAATTTATTTAGGCGTGTTTGTTGATGTTAGATGTAACAGTTGTAGGAGATGTTGTTGATGAAAAAATACTGGCTGAATCTAGACAGTGAAAGGAAGAACCTTTGTCTGTGAGAATACTGTCTTACGTTTCAAATACATATTGTAGTAGTTTTTCTAACATGTAACACCATGAGTAGCAAAATGACATTACGAAAACACGCCTATACAAATACATTATAAATTCTACCGCCGAAAAAAACTATAATTTTAGATAATTTTCTTATTTCTACTCAAAATATAGATTGTGGGTACTCATCGAGGCGGTTCTAACGAGTACGCACAATCTATATTTTAGAGCAGAAATAATGTTTACCCCTGTAAACCCTAGTTTTTCTATATAAAAGTTGGGTTCAAGGGGGTAAAAATTATATAGGCGTGATTTTGTGATGTCATTTTTTGGAAGTGACGATCTCTTTAACACAAAAACTATGTGTGTATATTTTAGTTTATTGTTAATTAAAATCTTTCCGTTATTGGTATTGTTAATTCATGCATAGATTTATTCTGCCACGTTCGATTTAGCACAATTACTCAATACTAAGGGAAATAAGTTTAGCAATTATTTTTTTATGTTACCGCTAATTTCGCTCTTGTCTAGATCTAAAATAGAACCAACATTTTAACCCTTATCTTGCTGAATATTCATTTAAGCCACACCCATGTCTGCCTATCAACCAATCAAATTACTTGATGTTATTTATTGCTCCAAATTCATAAACTGAATGCCAAATAGTGTAGATCCTGATCAGATGGCTTCTTCAGAAGCCATCTGATCTGGATCTATACTGTTTGCAAAGGTAGGGGTTGTCGTGAACAGGAAGATAAGGGTTAATGTGCTGACTATCAAAATTTTCAAATTTGATTTGATAAAAAAGCACAAGATACATCCGCTGCATAGCGCCAATCAACGTCGGGTGTCACACAAAAACTCACAACAATAATCGGTATCTGGTATGTCCACCATCTGAGTCCTCAATAGCCCCACACCGTCTTCTGGTGCTCGAAATAAGCCCCCGAACCACATCCATGGGTATGCGATTCCATTCCTCATGAAGAACACGTTCAAGATCTCTTACGTTGTTTAAGTCATTTCTCTTTCCGACACGTCTTCCCAGATGGTCCCAGGGGTTCTCAATAGGCAAAGGATCCGGTGATCTTGCTGGCCAGTCTAACAAATTCTAGAAAGTCCATTATATGACGTGAAACATTTGGGCGTGCGTTATCCTACTGAAAAACGTTGCGTGTCCTTTACGTAAGAAAGGCAGTAGCACAGGCTGAACAATTTCATCACAGTATCAGAAGGCATTTGATTTTCCCTGAACAGTCACTAAGTCTGTTTTAGCCCGATGCGAAATTCTGCCCCAAACCATAACGCTGCCGCCTCCAAAACGGTTATGCTGAATAACGTTAGCAAGGTCAATCCTCTCTCCATCTCGCCACCAAGCACATACTCTTCCGTCAGCAAATTTCAAATTTAAACGAAATTCGTGCGTGAACACAACTTAGCTCCACTGCTGTCTTGTCCACCGGAAATGTGCCCTTGCCCAATTGAGTCTAGTCCGTCTTTGGTTGTCAGTGAAACTCCTTTGTAAGGTCGACTTCCGCGTAACCGCACAACTCGTAGTCTAGTCCTGACAGTCCTACCGCAAATTCGTGTTCTAGTTGCATTCCGAACTATACCGGCGATTCTGGTACTGCTGAGAAACCGATTACGTCGAGATTACGTCAAGATATAATTGTCCTCACGTCGTGTTGTTTTACACGGTCTACCAGAGCATGGTCTGTCTTTGACGGTGCGAGTTTGACGGAACTTTGACCTGTGTCTTGACATGGCTCTGTCACTAAGACGAAAATGTTCTGCAACCTTCTTAACTTTCATGGCGTCAGTAAGCATTCCAATAGCCACAATGTGCTGGTCTAACGTCAATCCAGGACGGCGCCCCATCTTAGAACTTTTATGATTTTTCGACGGTTCATTTGTTGATGGGCATGGACCACAAAAGTGAAGTGTGTATCATCGATATTGACTGCACGTGCATGACACGGCATGAATTGAGTAGAATTACGCCAAACGTCCGTGTCCGTGAGAAAAGCGTAAAAAATACAGAAGTAGTGAGTCTGGTATCAGAACAGACTTATAATATGCTCTAGAAAGGGTTATCCTTTGGAAGCAAGGACTACACCACAGAACAGAAAAATATGGAGAGTACATGTTTTCTGGGCCAGACTATCTAGTTTCGGCCATTTAGGCCTCATCAGTGGCCCTCAGATATTTTCAAAATTCCACAATGGAATCAATAATCCAAAAGGACAAGAAAATATGAACTACACTTTGATGTATTTTATTAAGTAAGCACCTCAGAGTTTGAAATAAAACTGGCCGAAAAAATCGCTAAACTTATTTACCTTAGTATATTATGCACATGGCTCGTCTTTCACTTGTCACTTACTGGCGACATACTGCAAAATCCCGGTCCATCAACATCATCTTCCGTAAATAGTATCTACAGCGCATCAATAAGCAGCCCGTGAGACCTTTTCGGCTCTCTTATTCTGTCTCACAATTTATCGTTTGTTCATTACATCGTTCAAAGTATACATTGTAAACTTGACATTTTGTATGCTGACCTATGCGAGTTTGACATTCTAGCCTTCCGAGCATGTTGGCTAAATCCTTCGGTAGACTCAACTGACTTTCTACTTGGATCTATTTGTGAACCTAATCGGAAGGACCGACAAGGGGGCTCTCATGGTGCTATTATGGTATACATTAAAGCAAGGGTTCGTTACAAACGTTTTTATTCATGATTGTACATATTTTAGCTGACAAAAGTTCGCAATAATTGCCTATTTCTGCCTCAAACATAGATTATGAGTGCATGCAGATTCGCCTCTAAAAGTTATATAATCTATATTCTGAGTACAAAAATCAAACAGAATTTATTAAATTAATAAGAGAAACGACCAGGAACTGATACAATCAGATTCCCAATTCTTCCAACAATATCACTAGGGAAAGAAGTCAAAACATAGAGTGATGACAGTAAACAAAACGGTCAACAGGTAAACCTAGCCAGCAGTCCTTCCCCAAACAGGTGGTGACTCAGAATATCCAAACGTAACTAAATAGGAGCAATATACATAAGGGGAGAAAATAATTAGAATCACCAACATGTCAAGCACTAAACTGAAAGAGCAAACGTACAAAAAGGGGATAGCATGAGAATCATCAACGTAAGAACATAATTGAGCCCCGCCAAGCGAATTTGTGTCTTCGAGCATACCGTCATGACAAATTTTAACTGCGCATGCCCAGCCATTCAGAGGGGCCAGGGATATGGCTTTCTGTCTGAAGGTTCCTTTTGATTCACTGCTTGTATGAGCGAGCAGCGAAGGTTCTGGCGAGACTGCGTGGATGCGCAAGCTCGCCTGAACCTTCGCTGCTCGCATAGGCGATAAGTACCAAAATCGCTTGACGGGGCCCATATATGATTAGAAAAAGACTCAGAGCCACCAGCACAGAACACTAAGGCACGATAGTGGAACGGCCAGTAAAATTTACTGGTTGGTTTAAGTTAACTTTATGGGATTCCAACCCTCACCCTCACTTTCACCGCGGTTCAACCAAATAAAATGGATAATAAATGTATACCCTTGTAAAATAGAAGTAGAGGCAATGATCAGGAATCGATACAATTAACCCACACCTCCCATCAGAGACACAAAAGGAAAGAAACACAAACATGAAGCAACAGACCCCAACGGAATCACCAACAGTGGAAAGCCAAAAGGACAGTTACTTTCCCACAAAATGGCCAAAAGGCTATCCAAAATAAAATAACACAAGCGACACAAACGCCCAAAGACAAACCATAAAAAAAAAACGCGACAGAAGCCTTCCTTTTTTATTTTTATACATAATTGAAACTAATGGTTATTTATTGCACTGATTGTTATGGCTAAAGACACTTTTATACAGGCCGTCACACAAACGCAGTATATTGTTGCATTGTCAGTTCACAAGCTGTCTAGAATCAAACATAGGTTGATGATTCCAAGTTGAAACATCCAAATTACGCACCAGACTTTCTGACGAGAAATTCGTATATGGAAAAATAGAAAACACATCCGAACACACGACTTGCACTACCTTCACAGCTCCAAACGACAGTTGTGTCCGCCACCAGGTTGAAAAGTCATCTGATTTTTTCACAACCGTGTGCTCGTATTTACCAATGTCAGACAAATTCAAAGACTGATCTTTAGTGTCAATTGCAGTCATTCCTAAATATCTGTATAAATCGCCAGAGACTTCTTATAAATATCTGAATAAATATCTTCAAACAGGAGAAATGCGAATCTCGTTGGAAATTTACGTTTAAGCTTTAAGCCTGCTTTGAAATCGTATATCATTCTTCTGCACAGCCCGTTTGCGTTGGCCCTTATGGCTTTATATGTACTATCGTTCTTGTCTTCTTTTAAATAATACCAGTCTGTTGTTAGCCGTGAATTTATCACAGCCCTCGGGTCTCGAAAAAGTTGGATCACTTTTATTCCAGGATTGCGTACTAAAATGTTTTCTAGGTTATCGGCCGACAGGCGCAGAACCTTGGTAACTCTGTGCTTGGCTTGTTTACAGGCATCTTCAATAAGACGCATGCACATTGGTTTAGTTGCGTTACGTTTTCTGCAATCTCTGTAGGGTTTCCATAGCATTCCTGCAAAATATCAATTGAGTCGAAGTTTAATGACTATAACAATTTTGGGGTAACTTTGATAATTTGTTCTAGACAGCAGTAGTTAGAGTCAATGACGGTCAGTAATACAGCTACGCAAACTAGTAGTCAAACAAGGTTAAAGTACTATTTCTTCGACCATAACCACCGTCATCAACCGGCCTCGGTAGCTCAGTCGGATGCGCTCCTGACTGATGATCAGGAGGACGCGGGTTCGATACCTGCTGGGGTCGGCAACATTCTTTCGTGGAGATTGATCATGTAATCTTTTCTACGGTCATTCTCTCCTTCCGCTGATTCAAGAAGGGCAGTTGTCAGTTTATGGCGAGAGAATGTGCACTGTACTGGTTAAACGCTTACGGATAAGCCTAACCAGGTAAAGTGTGAATAGGTAAACTGACCGGCTCAAAAAGGACCTAAAATAGTGTTGACTGGGCCGTTATACTCCAAAACAAACAAAAAACGACCGTCATCACCACCACATCATCACCGCCACCACCAGTACTACTACTACTACTAATAATAATTCTACGACTATGAATACGACTACTACTATTCCTTCTGATAATACATTAACTTAAATAAACAAGAGCATCGGTGAAACCGAGGGATGCTCCCCGAAGATGCACAATAGTAGGAGGGTTATTTTAGTGAAATGATCCTATACAGTTTGAAGTTTGATAAGATTTGTTTGAAGACAACGGTTATGGGTACTCGTTAGAATCGTCTGAATGGGGAGGTTCTAATGAGTACCCTCACCTGATGTTTGGAGTACAAATAAAGAAACTAGGTAGTGATTTTCAACAAAGAATGCAAAAAAATGAGAAATGTAAGGCCCCTTCCCTGCAAGGACCTGAAAATCTTAAACCATAAGGCTAAGAAACTCAATATTGTGTACCCTAGTAAGTGATTTTCAATGGAAAATGTCACAAGGAATACACATGTGAAACATGAAAGCCCTATCACCCATGGTTATGAAATAACAGGTGATATTTTTTTTAAAAAAGGGGAGATGATTAGTGAAAATAAGCAATATAGTAATGGCCCTTTGTCAGATTGTAGGTTTTTGTAATGTAAGTATGTGTGTGAAGTTTTATGAGAGTAGGACAAATACTTTTAAAATTTTGACCGGAGTTTAAGTTGTTTGGGTATGGCCTGACAAACACACACCCAAATGCAATTTGTCAGGATGTAGGTCTTGTGATGGTAATTATGTGTGTGCTGTTTCATGAGAGTAGACAAAATACTTTCGAAGTTATCACCGAGGTTAAGGTTTTTGGTTTAGGTGTGACAAACACACAAGTTATTCTCTTTTGTCAGAATGTAGGTCTTGTGATTGTAAGTATGTGTGTGAAGTTTCATAAGAGTAGGGCCAGGTTAAGGCGTGACAAACACGAGTTTCTTGGCGTCTGATCTGGGCCTGCACTGTTTGCCACTTACCCCTTTTGGGGTTTCCGGTACCAAATGGGTTTAACCTAAAGTCTAAGAATTCCCTAGTAAGTGATTTTCAACAAAGACTGCAAAAATAAGGAGGAATGTAAGGCCCCTTCCATGCAAGGGCATGTAAATCTTAAACCATAAGACAAAGAAACTCCGTTTTGTGTTCCCTAGTAAGTGATTTTCAATGAAGAATGTCACAAGGAATACACATGTGAAATATGAAAGCCCTATTACCCAAGGTTATGAAATAACAGGAGATATTTTTGAAAAAGGGGATAAAATCAGTGAAAATAAGCAACATAATTATGGCCCTTTGTCAGAATGTAGGTTTTGTGATGGTAAGTATGTGTGTGAAGTTTCATGAGAGTAGGATAAATACTTTTAAAATTTTGACCGAGTTTAAGTTGTTTGGTTATAGCCTGACAAACACACACCGAAAAGCAATATAGGTATGGCCCTTTTTCAGAATGTAGGTCTTGTGATAGTAAGTAAGTGTGTGCAGTTTCATGAGAGTAGGGCAAATACTTTTGAAGTTATGACCGAGGTTAAGTTTATTGGTTAAGGCGTGACAAACACATGGACAAAAGCAATATGGTTCGTCAGAATGTAGGTCTTGTGATTGTTAGTATGAGTGCGAAGTTTCATGGGAGTAGGGATAATACTTTTGAAGTTATAGCCGGTTAAATGTTTTGGTTTAGATTTGAAACTGACTGACAAGGAGATTAGGGCACCCATTATACTGTGTGGGGTCCTAATTAGAAAGGGAAGTAATTCCGTAAATACTGTTGGTAGGGTTCTGCTTCTTGTATTCTGCGATTTCTCTCATAGCCCCCTATCAGTGTATCAAGTTTCACTAAATTACCTTTAAAACTTTTAGAGATATGCTCCGGACAAGCTTAATATAGCAACAACTAAAAAAGGGAAATAACTCTGTAATTACTTGTGATAGAGTTACAGTTCTTGCACGCTGCACTTCCTCTGATGGCCATCTATCAATGCATCAAGTTTCACTTAAATCCATTCTATACTTTCAGAGATATGCTCCGGACAATCTTTTCATTGAAATAGTTAAGAAGGGAAGTAACTCCATAAATACTGGTGACAGGCTTATGGTTCTTGTAATTTACGATTCCCCTCATCACCCTCTATCAGTATATCAAGTTTCATTTAAATACCTTTAATACTTTTAGAGATATAAAGCGTGACGGACGGACGGACGGACGGACAGACGGACGGACGTTCTAACGAAATGGGTCTTATGTGACTTTTTGATGGTCTAACTGGGTATTATGTGACTTTTTTATGTGACCAGTCACTTAAACAGATTTTTTTTCTAACGAAATGGGTCTTATGTGACTGGAACTTTGACGGAATAAACCTCTATGTGACTGGAGTCACCTAAACCTAGAAAAGTGGAGTAACATAAGCAGCATTTCGTTAGCCCGGACAGACGGACGGTCGGACGGACGGACAAAGCGGCGACTATATGGCTCCCCCTTCGGGGAGCATAAAAAGAGGCCCATGGGCCACTACGCTCACCAGAGGTCATGTGATTTATACCATATACAGGCATGGTGCCCATCTTGGTCATGTGACAACAATACCACGAATAATGTTTAATTGCATCACCCCCATAGCGGCTTTTCATGTAATATGGTTTCAATCAGCACAGCTCTTGTACTGGAGAAGAAGATAAAAAATACTGAATCGGAGCCATCCAAGACAAAGGTCAGTAATGATCTTGACCTTTGGAATGGATTAACTTCCATTCATCGGATTGTAAATAATATTTCTGATGCGACCGGCTACCATGCAATCAGTAAAATCCTCTGTCTTGCCCGTTTTCGATACAAATGTCTAAGTGACCAAATTTGACCTTGACGCAAAACAGGTCAAGGTCAACTAAATGTCACCATTTAAACAAATTTGGTAGGGCCTGAGTCCCCAATGCTACATACCAAATTTCAAGGTCATCTTCTATTTGGTTCCTGAGAAGAAAATTCTCAACGTTTATTACCATATATAATCATGGCGGCCATATTGGTCATGTGACCCAGTCCTTACGAACTTCATCCCCCCTACCCACAGAGGCTCCACATGTAATTTGGTTTCAATCAATCCAACAGGTTAAGTGGAGAAAAAGATAAAGTTCATTAAGATATACATTCTGACAAAGTTTCATGAAGATTGGATCACAAAGGTGCCCTCTAGACTGTACACAATGTTTTTTTTTAAGATTTCACCTAGTGACATAGTTTTTGATCCAACATGACCCAGTTTCCATTTTAGTCTAAAGTTATTAAAGATAAACATTCTTGACTAAAATTCCATGAAGACTGGTTCAAAAATGTGCCTTCTAGAGTGTACACAAGGTTTTTCTAAAATTTGACCTAGTGACCTAGATTTTGACCCAACATGACCCAGTTTTCACTTTAGTCTAAAGTTCATTAAGATATGCATTCTGAGAAAGTTTCATGAGAATTCGATCTAAAATGTGCCCTCTACAGTGTACAAAGTTATTTATAAGATTTGACCTAGTGACCTAGCTTTTGACCCAACTTGACCCAGTTTCCACTTTAGTCTAAAATTTATTAAGATATACATTCTGACAAATTTTCATGAAGATTGGATCTAAAATGTGCTTTCTAGGGTGTACACAATCCTTTCTTTAGATTTGACCTAGTGACCTACTTTTTGACCTAACACGACCCAGTTTCCACTTTAGTCTAAAGTTCATAAAGATACTTATTCTGAAAAAGTTTCATGAAGATTTGATCAGAAAGGTGCCCTATAGTGTATACACAAACTTTTTCTAAGATTTAACCTAGTGGCCTAGTTTTTGACCAAACATGACCCAGTTTCCATTTTGGTCTGAAGTTCATTAATATATACATTCTGACATAGTTTAATGAAGATTGGAGCAAAAAAAAGCCGTTGAGAGTGTACACAAGGTTATTCTAAGATATGACATAGTGACCTAGTTGTGGGCCCAACATGACCCACTTTCCATTTAAGTCTAAAGTTCATAAAGATATACATTCTAACACAGTTTCATGAAGATTGGAGCAAACAAGTACCATTTAGAGTGTACACAAGGTTTTTTTTTATAAGATTTGCACTAGTGACAGAGTTTTTCACCAAAATGACCCACTTTTCACGTTAGTCGAAAGTTATTAAAGATAAACATTCTGGCAAAGTTTCATGAAGATTGTATCAAAAATGCGATTTCTAGAGTGTACAAAATTGTTTCCTCAGATTTGACCGAGTTTTTGACCCAACATGACCCAGTTTCCACATTAGTCTAAAGTTCATAATGATATACATTCTGACAAAGTTTTATGAACATTGGATCAAAACTGTGCCTTCTAGAGTGTACACAAGTTTTTTCTAAGATTTGCCCTAGTGACCTAGTTTTTCTCCAAACATGACCCACCTTCCACTTTAGTCTGGAGATATTAAAGATAAACATTCTGACAAAGTTTCATGAAGATTGGGTCAAACATGCGTCTTCCATAGTTCGCACAAGGTTTTTCTAAGATTTGAACTAGTGACCTAGTTTTTGACCCAGCATGACCCAGTTTCCACTTCGGTCTAAAGTTCATAAAGATATACATTCTGACATAGTTTCATGAAGATAGGATCAAAAATGTGCCTTCTAGAGTGTACACAGGGTTTTTCTTAGATTAGACCTAGTAACCTAGTTTTTAACCCAACATAACCCAGTTTCCACTTTAGTCTAAAGTAAATATAGATAAACATTCGGGCAAAGTTTTATGAAGATTGGATAAAAAATGTGCCTTCTACAGTGTACACAAGATTTTTCTAAGATTTGACCTAGTGAGCTTGCTTTTAACTCATCATGACCCAGTTTCCATTTCAGTTTAAAGTTCATAAAGATATAATTTCTGACAAAGTTTCATGAAGATTAGGTAAAAAATGTGCCTTCTAGAGTGTACACAATGTTTTTCTAAGATTTGACCTAGTGGCCTGGCTTTTGACCCAACATGACCCAGTTTCCATTTCAGTCTAAAGTTCATAAAGATAAGAATTCTGACAATGTTTCATGAAGATTGGATAAAAAATGCGCCTTCTAGAGTGTTGACAAGAATCTAAGATCTGACCTAGTGACCTAGTTTTTGATCCAACATGACCCACTTTCCATTATAGTTTTAAGTTTGTAAAGATAAATATTCTGAGAAAGTTTCACGAAGATTTGATCCAAAATGCTCCTTCTAGAGTGTACACAAGGTTGTTCTAAGATTTGACCTACTGACCTAGTTTTTAGTCCAACATGACCCAGTTTCAAACATGGCCTAGGTTTCATAGAGATAAATACTTTGAGAGAGTTTCATGAAGGTCCAATCAGAAATGAATGAGTTATGCTGGTCAGAAGCATTTTACAATACTTAGCAATGGGAACCTATGGAGAATGCTGTCATAAATCCAAAAGGGGTCTTAACTCCACCAAAAATGATCGGACCTGGCCCGTTTTTTTTGTATTCTCTACAATATATATCAGTTTCGAAAGATCAGGCCAAAAATGAATGCGCTAGAGAGGGCACAAGCTTTTGGTAAATGGTTGCCATGGCAACCAGACTTTGAAATTGATCATCACAAAACATACTATGTCATTGTTCCCCCATCCAGTATACATCACATATGAAGTTTGATTGAAACCATTCTGCAGGTTGCCGAGATATTGCAGTTTGAAAGTGTGGACGACGACGGACAACGGAGGTCTGCCATCCTATAAGCTCTCCCCGAGCCTTCGGCTCTGGTGAGCTAAAAAGTTTGCGATCATCCCTCTTAACCCAATAAACCCAATTTTGCATATAAAACTGGGTTTCGTGGGTGTATATGTTATGGTACTTATTTCTTCTCCAGAACTCAGGCTGCCGGTACGCGATAGAACATCCAAAACCTATGTTTTGAGTGTAAATAAGAACATATGGGCCCCGCCAAGCGATTTTGGTACTTATCGCCTATGCGAGCAGCGAAGGTTCAGGCGAGCCTGCGCATCCGCGCAGTCTCGCCAGAACCTTCGCTGCTCGCTCATACAAGCAGTGAATCAAGAGGAACCTTCAGACAGAAACCCATATCCCTGGCCCCTCTGAATGGCTGGGCATGCGCAGTTAAAATTTGTCATGACGGAATGCTCGAAGACACAAATTCGCTTGGCGGGGCTCATATTTTCATCAGAAAAATTACTGTTTTGGAGGTATGTAAGAATGCAATATATTACACAGATGGGTTGTCGTAGTGTGATTTGTCGCGACTCATCTAAACACATTGTCACTGACACAACCGATATACTATCAGCCAAAAATGTGTCTAGTCATGACTCATTGTCTGAATGAAGACTGAATTACGTTACAATTTTGCTGGAGAAATCTTGCATCTTGAAATTTAGCTAGTCAAGCTAGTTTAGCTAGTTTCCGCTGACCGTTCCAAGGCGGTTCTTCTGTCGCGGTTTATTTTTTGTTATGGTTTGTCTTTGGGTGTTTGTGTCGCTTATATTATTTTATTTTGGATAGCCTATTGGCCATTTTGTGGGAAAGTAACTGTCATTTTGGCTTTCCGCTATTGATGTTTCCATTAGGGTCGGTTGTTTCATGTTTTTGTTTCTATCCCTTTGGTGTCTCTGATGGGATCTGTGAGTTAATTGTATTGATTCCTGATCATTGCCTCCACTTGTACTTAAAACACATTGCGCTAAAATATATCTTAGAATGAACGCCATATTGTACGTCTGTGTGACATAGATAAGAGTTTCCGCGAGCAAGAGACTAATATCTCGTAATATCACCTACTAAACTCGTGTAGCGTTTGAAATTCCAAAGACACTATATGAAAGCCATCTTCGTCTTACAAGAAGCTTTTCCCTACAGAAACTGGCTATTTCTTTAGGAGAGACTACACATGCAAAATATTTCTCCCTAGTCAATAGCAGTAAAACAATTTTAGAAAGAAGGATGTGTAAAAAGGAGAAAAGAAAAAAAGAAGCTCCGAAAGTTTCTCCCGTATGAAAATGGCGAAGTGTGTCAAGCGTTACAAATTACCAATTTCAATACCCCTTGATATGAATTCTCGTGATATATTTACACATGAATTGGTCAAAGTTTAAAAACAACAAAACAACAGAGCCTCGTTGTGCAAAGCATCGTGAGTTTAACGAGCTCGTTTGTTATCAAAATTTTAACTGTTCTAGTAAGTACAATATCTGGTACAGTAGGAGATTTGCTGAAAAATGAGTAGATTTTGCATTTCGAAAAGCTGCCCACATTTACTTCAGCAAAACTAATTGTATATTTGAAATATTAAATTAAAGTTTAAATTATATGTTAACTGATGAAATCGTTAGTTTTAAACAATTGGCCTCAGATAGCCTTGATTATGGACATGCAAAATAGTGTTGTTTGGTGCCTGGGGTCTGGCTGTTGGTCTCCGTTTGCTCCGGCATTTCGGTGGTTTCTTGCTTTCAGGTCCTCACCGTTGTTTAATCTCTGTGGTTGTTTGATTTTCGTGTTCACGGAGGTGTTGCACTGTTGATTTAGGAGGCTTTCATGCGAACTGAAAGGATTGTTTGTCTGGGTCGCGACGGAAGTAAGGGCGAGGACTGTGGCCATGTAAAATCGATTTAAGCCACCCCCCTCCCAGTTGAATTCGTTTCATTAACCGTTCCAAGGCTGCTCTTCTGTCGTGGTTTATTTTGTTATGGCTTGTCTTTGAGTCTGTGGTGTGTCGCTTATATTATTTTGCTTTGGATAGGCAACTGGCCATTTTGTGGGAAAGTAACTGTCCTTTTGGCTTCCGATAGTGATGTTTCCATTGGGGTATAGTTGTTTCATGTTTGTGTTTCTTTCCCTTGGTGCCTCTGATGGTGGCGGTTAATTGTATCGTTTCCTGATCATTGCCTTCACTTCTATTAAGACCCACAGTAGAATACTTTTTGTTGACCGCTCCAAAGCGGCTCTTCTGTCGTAGCATATTATTTGTTATAGTTTGTCTTTGCATGTATGTATAGATTATATGAGCCCCGCCAAGCGAATTTGTGTCATCGAGCATTCCGTCATGACAAATTTTAACTGCGCATGCCCAGCCATTCAGAGGGGCCAGTGATATGGCTTTCTGTCTGAAGGTTCCTCTTGATTCACTGCTTGTATGAGCGAGCAGCGAAGGTTCTGGCGAGACTGCGCGGATGCGCAGGCTTGCCTGAACCTTCGCTGCTCGCATAGGCGATAAGTACCAAAATCGCTTGACGGGGCCCATATCATTTAAATTTTGATAGGCGTTTGGCCATTTTGTGGAAAAGTAACTGTGATTTCGGCTATCAGCTAGTGATGTTTTCATTAGGTTTAATTACATGTACGTCATGTTCGTGTTTCTTTCTCTTTGGTGTCTCTGATGGAATGTGCGAGGTAATTGTTCGATTCCTTATCATTGTCTTCAATTTTATTTAGGGGATAACTGTTTTCAAAATTGTGATTTGGGGAGGTAAATCGGAGGTTTTACGGTCGGAAATTTCGTTTTACGGCGACGCGTCAGCGGAGCCGTAAAACGTAATTTGCGACCGTAAAACCGACGATTTACCTCCCCAAGTCACAATTTTGCAATACAGTTATCCCCATTTCTAATGCTACGGTTGTTTTGTTAAAAACTGTATTATTTTGCACTAAACGGCTAGCGCTGTGAGCAGCGTAAAACCAAATGCCAGCCAATGAAAAGCGACGTTACGCGATGACGTCGGGTTTCCGACAGTATATCGCAGAATATACTGTCGCAAATTTTTGACGTTATCCAAACAGACGTCGCGTTACATACGCAAGTGCATAAGAATTTGAGATGGTTGTAAGTTTACGTGCAAGTTTGCAACTTACCTGAAAGCATGTCAGTCATACCATCAGCAACGCCTCTATCAATTTCTGTAAAGTTGCATCTATAAATATTTTCCAAAAATGCTTCCATCTTAGACAGTCTGTGATATCTGCAAAGAACATAAGTATTTGTGCAGGGGCGACCAATTATTTTACGTCTCTATACAAAAATCTCAACGGATTTGGCTCCTTTTTCTATTAACTTTATTTTTTTTTTGCATGCTCTCGCTACGTGGGACATCTTTCTTATGCCCGGGACTCCTGTGGTTCGTGAGCCATGTTGGATAAGGTGGCTCGGTTTCGGTTCGGGTCGCGTATGAGAAGGTCAGAACACGCCAATGCCACAATATTGTATCTTTAATGTATTTCTGTTTTTTTTTCTGTTTTGTTTTTCAGGTACAAATGCGATGAGATTCCTTATATCTGATTAAACAGTGGTGTTGTTTATCGGGGCTTCTCTGTTTACTTGATTTACAAAGGGATGATCGGTGCTTTCATGCACCACCTCAACAAAAGGGGCATCGGCATCGACAATCTTGTATAGTGTCTTCAATGTTCGCTTGATATCAACAAGGATGATCGGTGCTCATTTGCACCCCACCATCTTCACGAGCCGGGTATCTAATCACTTTAATGACCTTGACCCATTTGAGACGGTGTAACTACCAAACGGATACACATGCAAATAGTACAGACATAAATCAAACGGTGAAAAACGCAAACAAAACTAATACAATTTGATATCTACCCTTTCGAAAGGACTCCTGCGATATAGTGAGGAAAGTTTCATTAAGGTGTCCATAAGTTAAAGGTGAGCTAAACCTGTTTATATGTGTCCAGCAATAAATTATACCAGGGTTGTGGATGCTGAAATGTATTGTGCCCTCTATGAATGTTTACCTTATCCGTTTCGTCACTATCATTGACCTGGACCTCGGACAACAAATATTAAATACTCCCATACCCATCATTAAATCATATATTGTTGGGTGAGAATTGAGATTTTTATTACAAACATTTGTTTAGTTTATATGTTACCAAAACATTTGCAAAAAGAGTGCAAAATAAAAGTGAAGGCAATGACCGGGAATCGATACAATTACCGCACACCTCCTATCCAAGACATCAGAGGGAAAAACACGAACATAAATTAGCACCCATAGAATGAAAACGTCACAGGTGGAAATCCAAAAGGACAGTTACTTTCCCACAAAATGGCCAAACGGCTATCCAAAAGTATTAGAAATACACATTAGAAAAGACGAACAAAAACAATAATAAATGACGACTGCAGAACCGCCTAGGAACGGTCAGTAAAACTATTTTCTTTTTTGTTTTTAGGGGAGGGGGAGGGGGGTTGGAGGCCTGAATCGATTTCACGTAGCCACAATCCTCGCCCTATAGAATCGTCGTGTTGGCTCGTCGAATGGACATGAATTGGCAGTGGCCGGTCTGCTGTACTAGATTCTGCCAATTTAGCTGCAGCTAATTTATAACACCTTCATTCGCGGTTCGATTAATGAAGGGAATGTTGCTTGTTTTAAAATGACCTGTATTGTGAATGTAAGTTACTACCCTGAAATGCGTATACAGCCGACCTTTAAAAACTGAAAGTATACCTTTTCGCCACGTTTGTCTTCGGATTCACCACATTGCTGTAAATAAATAAATAAATAAATAAATAAATAAATAAATGGGAGTGTTCAGATTTCTAGTTGGTCTGCAATGAAAAACAGAACCCTCACGAAAACATGCCTATATAATTTGACCTCTTTGAACCCCACTTTTATATAGTAAAATCTTGGTCTACAGGGGTAAACCTTGTTTTTCTTATTTCTGCTCTAAAATATAGATTTTGGGTACTCGTTATAACCGCCTTGATTTATATATTCCGAACAGAATTAAGACAAATATCGCAATTGTTCATCTTTAAAGTTTCGTTTTGTCGGCGGTAAAGTTAACAATGTATTTGTATAGGCGTGCTTTGGTAATGAAAAACGACGATAACCCACAAACACTAACATCGCCATCTCAAGTCGTCGAAAGAATGGAAAGTGTTTGTGTTATAAAAGCAAAAAGACGTACACTAACACATAAAGCTAATGAATAAACTAAAACCTGCAAAGTTACTGTAATGACTTACGTCGCCTTGGGCCGATCGTCGGAAATACCGTTTTTCAAATAATAATAATAATAATAATAATAATAATAATTGAGCCAGCGCACGACTAAATCTACAATCTACAATAAGGCCTGTGCGACCAGCCAAGACTCAGATCAACCTGTGCATCAGCGCAGTCTGATTAGAGTCTTCGCTGTTCGCCAGAGCCTTCTATAGCCTCTGGGCTATTCATAGGGCTCAAGAGAATGCCCCGATCAGGTTGACCTGACGAGCCGGCTAAACTAGGTCTTGGATGATAAAATGTGAGCCCCGCCAAGCGAATTTGTGTCTTAGAGCATTCCGTCATAACAATGTTTAACTGCGCATGCCCAGCCATTCAGAGGGGCCAGGGATATGTCTTTCTGTCTGAAGGTTCCTCTTGATTAACTGCTTGTATGAGCGAGCAGCGAAGGTTCTGGCGAGACTGCGCGGATGCGCAGGCTCGCCTGGACCTTCGCTGCTCGCATAGGCGATAAGTACCAAAAATCGCTTGACGGGGCCCATGTGTATTATTGTAGGTTTATAATGCGCGGGCTCAATTATATTCAAATAAAGCGCTTTATGTGAGATACATGCCTGTCTTTCTGCCATTTTACCTTTCACACATCAACTTGATGAGGTGGAGAAAAATTCGGCTTTGTGAAGGCCTTCTCATTCACAGACCTTATCCAAATCCGCAACTAAACGGCATGTCATCAGACAAATGAACTGGTCAAGGCAAAGTATTCATAGTCCTCCATTTATATTGGCGACAAGTGTTTATGACTGATTAAACCACATTTAACTTGTCCTTCATCGATCGTAACAATCGAAGCTACGATTAGGGTCGCAGAGAAATAGAATGGGCTACATTGTGCTTCCGCGAGCAACTGAAACCGACAGAACATTTACATACAGTAAAATTCCTATATTAAGACCACCTTTGGAACTGTTCAAAAGTGGTCTTTAAGACCACTTTTGAACAGTTCCAAAGGAGGTCATTGGCCAGAGGACACAGTGTGAAGGAAATTCGAAGAAAGAATAACTGCACCCTTCTAAAGAAGCCTTTTAAAGCAGAATGAGTCTTAATTTTAGGTGGTCTTAATAGCGGAAATTTACTGTACATGTACTTGTAAAACTTGTAAATTCGGACCGTTCCGTAAGCACTAGTTGTTTCTTTGGGTGGTAGGGCTTGAGATTTCTGAAATAGAAGTAGAGTCTATGATCAGGAATCGATACAATTAACCCACAGCTCCCATCCGAGACACAAAAGGGAAAGAAACACAAACATGAAGCAACATACTCCAACGAAAACACCAACAGCGGAAAGCCAAAAGGACAGTTACTTTCCCCAAAAATGGTCAATAAGCTATCCAAAATAAAATAATATAAGCGACACAAACACCCAAAGACAAACCATAACAAAAATAATCCAAGACAGAAAAACCGCCTTAGAACGGTCAGCGGAAACAAATTCCACTCGTGGGGGGGGGGGGGGGGGGTGGGGGGGGGGGTAAAATCGATTTTACGTGGCCACAATCCTCGCCCTTACTTCGTAGCGATTAAGACAAATAATTTGTTCAGTCCGCATGAAAGCCTCCTAACACATCAGTGCAACATCTCTGTGAACACAAAAACCAAACAACCACAGAGATGAAACAACGGTGATGACTCGACAGCAAGAAACAACAGAAATGCCGGAGCAAAAGAAAACCAACAGCCATACTCCGATGGGTTCGACCAGAGACAGAGCACAAGACACCAACCAACATAAGCCTCCACGTTGGGACCATCACAGAACCCGAGGCCCGACCCACCGGCGCGCAACTAAAGAGAGAAGCAAAGTCGTCAACCGCGACCGGGCCAACCACCATGAATGCAGCCTGTCGTATAACATTTATGTTTTACCAAATCTTTTTATATCGAAGAATGATTTTACGAAATTGGATGCTGAAGTCATTGCAGTTATAAATTATTCTAAATCCACACAATAAGTCACCATAAAATTCGATTTCCGATAGACCTTGTTGCAGAAGAGATTTAAGTCCAATATTGAATTTTGAAATTAAGCCAGAATGGCGTCTATAAAATTTTGAAAAGGCTTTGCATAGTTTATGGTACCGATAACCCTGATAAAGAAGTATAGCCGTTAACAATTTATTACGAGTGCTGAAGTCAGTTACATGACTACACACTCTGGCAATTCGAATTAATTGTGAAATATAAAAGCCATAGGATGGCGCAAGTGGAACATCACCATCCAAAAAAGGAAAGTTTACAAACCTTTACAAACCCAAAATCAAAATCATCGCATTTATCATAAATTTTGCAAGAAAAAACCCATCCACAATAGATAGATGTAAATCCAAAAACGGGGCCTCGGTATCAGAAAATTTGCTTTATTTAACTGAAGTTCTGGGGGTAAATTTGACTGATTAAAATCATCGAAATAGGTATTATCAATATTTAATAAATCATCCGGCTGACAAAATCGGCAGCAACGTCTGCGAATGACTTAGTGTTGGCGGGAAAGTAAAACCGCAACACAAACAAAAACAAGCGAATCTACAGACTTGATGTGAAATGTGTGTCCTGTGCAGCGACACTAAAATGGAAGTGAAGGCAATGATCAGGAATCGATACAATTAAACCACATCTCCCAGCAGTGGCACCAAAGGGAAAGAAACACAAACATGAAATAACTAGACCCTAATGGAACATCAATAGCGGAAAGGACAGTTACTTTCTCCACAAAACTGCCAACTGGCTATCCCAAACAAAATAATATAAGCGAAACACACACTCAAATACAAACCATAACAAAAATAAGCCACGACAGAAGAACCGCCTTGGAACGGTCAGTGGAACGAATTCCACTGGGGGTTAAATCGATGTTACGCAGCTGCAATCCTCGCCCTTACTTCCGTCGCGATTTAGACAAATGATTTTTTCAGTCGGCATGAAGGCATCCTGAATTCAACCAATTGGGTAGTTGAGGAATCATGGCAGCCCATCATATGCCATTACATATTGTAGGTTTGAATGATGCGATTTATCACGATACAATCACGAAAACATGCCTTTATAACTTTGACCCCTTAAATCCCACTTTTATATGGTATAACTGGAGTTTACAGGGGGAACACGACATGTATTTGTCTTATTTCTGCTCATCGAGGCGGTTCTAACGAGTACCCACAGTCTATATTTTAGAGCAGAAATAAGGAAAATAAGGGTTACCCCTGTAAACCCCATTTTTACTATATAAAAAGGGGGTTCAAGGGGATCAAAATTATATAGGCATGTTTTCGTGATGGGAACCGTTGAACATCGGAAAGCTGGAATTCGCATTAATCCGAGAGTGACAGGTCATGACACAGAATGTCATACCGTGCTGCATCTTTTTGATGGGTAGGGGATGTGGAGCAGTGATTGGGCCTCGAGCTAGGCTTACCAGATACTAAAATGTGCAGTGATGTGTGTTTTGTGGAACGTTTGCTTTAAACCGTAATTCAGAACTGTAGCGTGACTATGGAAAATAGGATTCGATATCCCCTCTATACGTAAACGTAACACTTCATTGCACTGTTATCTTGTTATATAAGTTTTGTTTTGAGAACCACATGGATAAATGCATGTTACAAGGTTTGGTGTTGTGATTGTGAGTGTACTTTATCCCAGTTCTGAAAAATATTTCTTCAAATATAGTATACATCACGAAAACGCGCCTATGTAGTTTTGACCCCATTGAACCCCACTTTTATATAGTAAAACTGGAGTTTACAGGGGGTAAACCTTATTTTTCTTATTTTTGCTCAAAATATAGATTGTGGATACTCGTTAGAACCGCCTCATCAAGAGTACCCACAATTTATATTTTGAGAAGAAATAAGAAAAAATATCACAGTTTATAATCTCAATATTTTCATTTTTTTCGGCGATAAAGGTCACAATGAAGTTGTATAGGCGTGTTTTTGTAATGGAATTACTTTTGGCCTAGAGTGTATATAAAACAAAAATGCATCAACGTCATGCAAAACTCACGTGCAGCGATGTATATCCGAGCTACACACTTCTTCTTTGCATCTGTAGTAGACGACACAGTTAAAATTCCACAGAGGTTCGTACCAATAGAAACTGTCTTCTCGATAGCCTAGTAATCGCCCCGTGAAACTGGAGCCAGCTCGCATGTAGGAGTTTAGTAGGACATCGAACCTGCGGACTAAATATACGCTGGCCATTACGATAAAATCCCCATCCAAGATTTCTACTGACCAAGGCGCACGTGTTCAAAGCAACGTTAAGCTCAGCGAGCTTTTAACACCACGAAAATATCCCTATATACTTTTGACCCCCTTGAACACCACTTTTATACAGTAGCTCAAGAATATAGACTGTGGGTACTCGTTAGAACCGCCTCGATGAGGCGGTTCTAACGAGTAAACACAATCTATATTTTGAGCAGAAATAAGAAAAATATCACAAGTTTTCATCTTAAAATGTTCGTGCTTTTTTTAGGCCGTAAAGTTTACAATGCATTTGTTTAGGCGTGTTTTCGTAATGAGTGACCAAAAGGTTAAGTCTATCAAGTACAATAACAACTACCCTTGGGTTAAGAGGGGTTTCGTTACACGGACTTGTTAACGTGATGGGAGGATGCGAATGTTCGAAAAATACAGACCATGCGAATATTAATTCGACTACATGCAACTTTTTCGAAAAATACAGACCATATAATTATAAATTCAAATGTTTGTTTGTTTGATTTGTGGATTTACGTCCCATTCAACACTGTATAGGTCATTTTGAAGACGTTGGTTCCAAGTTTGGGTGGGACTTTCAACCGACATCTCAAGCCCTGTCGCCCAATGAAAACAAATAGGGTTTCTAAGCATGGACCACTTTGCCTGGGCAGACTGAGATCCCTTAAGCGGTTTACCAGTACTCGTGTGCGGTCCGATTCAGCTCTGCGTGGAAGCATCGTGCAGCTCATCTATTTCTTCAAGTCCTGATGGGCGGTGGCCGTATCAATTCAAATAAACTATGAATTTTTGTTCTTATGCGTACATAGAAATCATGTCTGGAGAAGGTCCAGCAATGATATCGCCAAAAGAAAAGTATTATTCCACATAACAAGCGCTACATTTGTGGGCCACAGAGTATTCCCTTTAAGATGAATAGATACACATGGGATATTTTTAAGCCGTTTTTCAAAAGGATACAATTTTCGGGACTTTCTGTTCGCTTTTCTATAAATTTTTTTCCACGGAAAAAGGTGTCTACTCTTAAAAGAAAGAATTTGCTCCTCTGGAGCAAATTCCTTCCTTTTAGAGCTGACCCCTATTGACACGGGAGAAAATAACACTGTTGAAGGAGTTACCTCACCTGAAAGTGTATCCATTTCACTTAAGACTGGTCCCTGTTACATACATTACGAAAACATGCCTATACAAATACAATGCAAATTTTACCGCCGAAAAAAAACAAACAAAAAAAAAAAAAAAAAAAAAAATTCAGATGAAAGATTGTGATATTTTTCTTATTTCTGCCCAAAATATAGATTGTGGGTACACGTTAGATCCACCCCGTAGAGGCGGTGCTAACGAGTACCACACAGTCTATATTTTAGAGCAGAAATATGAAAAATAAGGTTTACCCGGGCCTGAAAATCCCAGTTTTACTATATGATAATGGGGTTCAAGGGGTCAGAATCATGTATGCATGTTTTCGTCATGTTTTTTGCAAATGCTATATACAGTCGAACTTCATTAACACATCTTGGACCATCATTATGATAACACATCCGTGTGATAAAGTGCATTTTTCAAACCTCAAAAAAGGTAATTTTTTATGATAATTTGTGATATTTTTCTTATTTACGTATATTCCAACCATAGGTTTTGGGTGCTCGTTAGAACCGCCACCTATGTCTTGGAGCAGAAATAAGGAAAAAAAATGTTTACCCCCGTAAACCCCAGTTTTCTCTATATAAAGCGGGGATTAGGGGGGGGGGGGGGCTTTCTTTCACGGACTTATTCACGTGATGATGGCAATTTATTGAATGCTAATCACAGCGCTTTATCGTGGGGCATAATAATACAGTAAATTTTCTCTTTTAAGACCACCTATGGGACTGTTCAAAAGTGGCCTTAAAGACCACTTTTGAACAGTCCCAATGGTTGTCCCTGACCAGAGGACGCTGTGGCCAGAAAACACAAAGAAATATTAAGCGCACCCTTCAAAATAAGCTTTTAAAAGCAGAATTACCCTTAATTTTATGTCTTAACCAATTGTATGCGAGAAATCCCTAAAGATGTACATTGGCAAACAGTGCAGATCCAGATCAGACGCCGCATTCAGGGCCTGTACTATTTGCTATCAGAAGTTTTGTCAGAACAGAATAAAACGAAAAGATGGGCCTCACACCCCGTATATGATTTATGGACTTGTCCAACATATAGCAGGGGAAGATTTCAGTAGCATACAATTGGCTAATAGCGGGTTTACACTGTAGTTACTCGTCATTGCTGACAATGACCAGTTCTAATCACATGCGATATATTGCTAATGCTTGTGTGCTCTAAAATGGCTGATATGACCAATTCTAGTTCTGAACTGTCTGTTGCAGATAGAAGAACAGCGCCTCAGTGTTGGTGACGCCTTAGCTCTGGCTTTGCGCTTTGCACGGTTCTGTTCCTCTTCACTGATTCCTTTTGTCTCATATTCACTAGCACCCCTTCTGATGAGGCCTTGCCACTTTCCTCGGTCCTCGGCCAAAAGAACAGTTTCTATCCCACAAAATGGCTATCCAATATAAAAAATGTTATTTGCAAGGCATAATTCAAAATCGGAATCAACGTATCAAAAAAAAAAAAAAAAAATTGTGTTAGAAGGAACGTAAAACCTGAACACAACAAACAAGTGATTCAACAGACTTGATGTGGAAAATGCATGGGGCATAATAAGAACAACATGGATGACTTTTCGATTTTTTAGTAAAATTAAGGATTGCTGTATGTACTCTTTAGAGTCGCTTGGATGAGGCGACTCTAACAAGTACACACTACAGTACATTCCAAGACAGAATCAGAAAAAAAGCCTCCCTTACTTTTTCTTAATGTTTGTTTGAATTGAGGTTTAACCGTCCCCGTAAACTCTATTTAGGTTATTTTGAGACGTTGCGTTCAATTTTGTGGGACTTTTATCCGACATTGAGATGAAATGACATCTCAAGCCATGTTGCCAAAGAAACCAAGAGGGCTTACATGCTTCGGTCGGTCCAACACACACCACTTTACCAAGGCAGGCCTAGTCCTTCTTACTCATGTGTGGTCAGTATCAGCTCTGCGTGGAAGATCCATGCAGCCAAATTTATTTCTCTAATGACCGCATGCCTCGAATTGGCGGGGACAAAAATCATTATTAATAATTTGATATCTGGGGTTGTAGCAAAATTCTCTATAGATTCAAGTGCGAGTTAGAATTAGCCATGGACATTTCGATAACACAACCGTGCGATACAGTACATTTTTCAAACCTCAAAAAAGGCAATACTTCTGAAAGAAAATGTGTGATATTTTCCTTATTTATACTCCAAACATAGGTTTTGGGTGCTCGTTAGAACCGCCTCATTAAGGCGGTTCTAACGAGTACCCACAACCTATGACTTGGGGCAGAAATAAGGAAAATAATGTTTATCCCCGTAAACCCCAGTTTTCTCTGTATAAGCGGGGTTTAGTGGGGTCTTTGTTTCACGGACTTGTTCACGTGATGGAACAATCCATCCACGTTCGAAGTATTGAAGTTACGCAAAAGTGCATACATGAAGGTACATATACTTGTATTATTTGGCGAAATCTAGAATGGGTGTCCTCTTTCATCCATTTTTTACCAGAAACCCCAAAACGGGTAATTGGCAAACAGAGCAGCCGTAGAACGCGGCGACTGATCAGGGCCTTCACTGCTTGCGGAAAGTTCAGCCATTTTCCAAGTAAATTTTGAAGAAAACACAACCTGACTTCCCTTAATTTTGGAATGGACTCCTGGTACATGTATATATAAGAAGGAAGATTCCATTGGGTGCCAAAATGGTTAACTGGGTTCAAACGAGCATCAGCAATCTTTGTTAAGAGCAGTAATAATAACCAACAGCAAACAGTTTCTTCACAAAAAGAGCACCATTAACGATATAAAAATGCTTTTGTGGAACTGGTACCTGGTGTAGCATGTTGTCTCGTATCTATTTGGTTTTTCATCGCCTTGGCTACTCTCACGAAGTTATTGTTAACGCCATGATACAGCATTCCTGTTAAAATATGAGTACGGTAAAATTACAGTAAAATTCCTATATTAAGACCTCCTTTTGGACTGTTCAAAAGTGGTCTTTAAGACCACTTTTGAACAATCCCAAAGATGGTCCCTGAACAGGGGACACTGTGGACAGAAAACACAAAGAAAGAATAACTGCACCCTTCTAAATAAGATTTAGTCTTAATTTTAGGTGGTCTTAATAGCGGAATGTCAATGTATAACGAATATGAGAAAAAGGCATTGCTACTGCTGGATGCAGGCTAGCATCACGGAATCACACCTGTATGACTTAAAAAAACACTTTTATACAGTAAAAACCACTTTAATACAGTAAAACTGGCGGCTACAGGATATACATTATTTTTATTATTTCTGCGTAAAACATAGATTGTGAGTACTTGCTGATGCGATTCCAACGAGTACCCGTAATCTATGTTTAGAGCAGAAATACGAAAGATATCAGGATATTTTATCTGAAAGTTTTCAGTTTTTGACGGTAAAATGTTCGATATAATTGTCCTAAGCCTGTTCCCTAGCTATGAGTGTTAGGTTTCTAACAAACATAAAGTAGTCCATTTTTACTATTTCTGCACAAATCGACCCCTTCCCCCACCCCCACCCCCACCCCCCGCCTGGAAGAAATAAATTGTGATCAGCCAAATCAATACTAAAAAAAAAAAAATAATAATAAACATGTTAATGCTTTATACTTCTGTTCATATATATAATAATAACTCACGTATTATGTTTAAGAAATAGATCAGCTCTAGCTGTGATTTGTTGAGTAATAAATCACAGTTTGGAGGTCAGTTGTAAAGTAGACAAATCACGAGCGCGTAGCGCGCGTGATTTGTCTACTTACAACTGACCGACAAACTGTGATTTATTACTCAACAAATCACAGACAAGAGCTGATCTATTCCGATTCTAACACGCTAAAAATCGGCAATAATGTTGTTGTTTCCTTCAAAATCTCACAACCTTTCGCCATTGTTATAAGAAATCCCGCTAAAATTATCGACTGAAACACATGCATTTATATCCTTTTCTTACGTTATCGATGCGAGAAAATGACGTTACACCGTCTAACGTCAAGGAAATCGACTAGTGACGTCATAAATTGGGAATTTTAATGACGTCACTCGTCACGCTCTTCCGAGCTGTGATTTGTTGCAGAATAAAACACAGTTATTTTCCATTGCCTATATAGGCGCGCTGTGTGAGAATATGGCGTTGACAGACGTAAGCTTTTCTTGTGTTCGCCGTAAATAAATAACCGTACGGAATTATATGACCAAACTTTAAAGTGATGTGTATGGGAAACATTTATTCTGGACTTCAAGAAGGATTTTGACAGCCCACATCACGATAACACGTCCGTGAAACGAAGACCCCCCCTAAACCCCACTTTATATAGAGAAAAGTGGGGTTTACGGGGGTATACGTTATCTGCCTTATTTTTGCTAAAAAACATAGATTGTGGGTACTCGTTAGAACCGCCTCAATGAGGCGGTTCTAACGAGCACCCACAATCTATGTTGAAAGCAGAAATAATAAAAATGTTATCATTTTTACCTAATATTTATCATTTTCTGACACCATGTTGGACGCCATTATTTCTTACGGACATGTTTTCCTAATGCACCACATGAACTACTTAAACCTAAGTGAAATATTTATGAAATTGTGTGTGTGAGGGGGGGGGGGGAGGTAGGGGGAAGTCGACTCAAATGAATAAATTCCTTTCCTTGCTTCAGAAAACAGCGCGTTGTTGTTAATGCTGAGTCTTCAGAGTGAATTCCAGTTTTGTCTGGAGTCCCACATAGTACTGTTGTTGATCCACTGTTATTCTCCCTGTACATAAATGATATTTCAGCTGACATTGACTCAGAAATAAGACTGTTCGCAGATGACTGTGTTTGCTACCGGGAAATTAGAGAGATACAGATAGATTAGGATGTTGGGCACGAAAATGGGGCATGGGATTTCAGCCCGTTAAATGCAATATAATGCAAATAACTAGGAAGAGAACAAAACAGAGCTGTCATTGAAACAGACTAGGGCCCCGAAGCGCTATCAGAGGAGTTGGAAAATTTTGATATGCAGAATTTTATAGTTTTTCAAAGGACTATAACTCTGAGTATTGTAGTTTGAGTTACATAAATTGCCATAAAAAGGTATTACTATAGGGCAAATGTCAATAACTTCAGCAAGTATCATTTGGATAGCTATATTGGTTTTTAAATTAAGATGCAAAAAGAGAGGGGAAAACCTGATTTTGTTAGTTTTTCAAAGGGCCATAACACCCAGAGTATTGTAGCGAGAGTTACATAACTTGCCATGAAACTGTGTAATTTTGTTGTGACCTTTCTTTTAAAGATTCAGGTTGACGTGTTTGAAGGTTTGTAAGTTATTAAGAAAAAAATGTTGATGGACAGACAGACTGACAGACAGTCAGACAGACAGACAGGGCATTAATAGGACAATTGTCCATAACTATAGAAAGATTCATTTGAAAATTTATTGCGGTTTTGAAATAAAGATGAAAAGAGACGGAAAAAAGCTGATTGTTCAAGTGTTTCAAAGGGCCATATCTCTGAGAGTTTTGAAGCTAAATGTACGCAACTTGCAATGAAATTATGTAATGAAATTGTGACCTTATATTTAAAGTTTGAAATTTATGGGTTTGGCGGTTTGCAATCTATTAAGAAAAAAACATGAACAAATGTGGACATTTTTAAGTTTATCAAAGGGCCATAACTCTGAGGGTTTTGTACCTACAGTTACCTAACTTGTCATGCAATTGTGTAATAATATATTGACCTTATATTTAAGGTTTGAAGTTGATGTGTTTGACGGTTTGTAAGTTATTTAGAAAAAAAAAAACAACATACAAAATGTGGACAGACAGACAGACAGACAGACAGACAGACAGACGGACTGACGGACGAACAGACATAATTATTACTATAGGGCACCCGCAAGTTTATTTGCGGGCCTTAATAAAATTGAGGCTTCTTGCACCTTAGAGGGAATGGTCCTCGAGAATGTGGATTCCATTAAATACCTTGGAGTGAAATCACATACAATTTTAGATGGAATATATATATGAGCAGCATATAGAACGATTGATTTCCTGGGGCGAAATCTTCATCAGTGTCCTCGGGATGTAAAAGAGGCAGCATATTGAACTTGTTCGCCAAATTTTGGAATATGGTAGTTGTATCTCGGATCCCAGAGGAGGGTTCCTTAATGAAGAAATTGAAAAAAAGTTCAGAATATAGCTGTTAGATTTGTAACAGCCAATTTCTGCTTTGAAACTGACAGCATGTCTGGAATACTATGGCAATTTAGATGGGTGACATTCACGAAAAGGTGAAAAGACAATAACAAAGGTCTAAAAGGTGTTGTCAGCATTCCAACAGATGACCTTGTTCCCCCAGCTAGGCCCTGTAGAAATCATCTTTCATTGGCGTTTCAGATCCTTACTGCAAGAACTGACATTTATAAAGAATATTTCTTTTCCCGAAATGCTCTTCCCGATTCAATATTTTTGATGAGGTTTGCGTACATGTAGCTATGTTTACCTCTTTGGTTAGAGATAGGGACTAACTTCCCATATCACAGGTCCTGGTTGACGTGTCACCAGTAACAATTCTGATTCTGATTTTAAGTGTTGGAAATAAAGTGCCTCGGCTCAATTTATAGTTTTATATTGTTCATTTAACCATCAGTAAACCAATTACGAAAACACGCCTATACAAATACATTGTAAAGTTTACCGCCGTAAAAAAGAAAAAAATCAAGTGAAAAATTGTAATATTTTTCTTATTTCTGCTTAAAATGAAGATTGTGGGTACTCGTTAGAACCGCCTCATCGAGGCGGTTCTAACGAGTACCCACAATCTATATTTCAGAGCAGAAAAAAAAAATAAGGTTTACCCCTGCAAACCCCAGTTTTACTATATAAAAGTGGGGTTCAAGGGGGTCAAAATTATATAGGCGTGTTTTCCTGATGCGTGAAAATAATACGATGTTATTAATCAAGTTATTTCGTACTGGCTAAGTCACATGCAGGTCCTCGGTCTGCTGTATTTGGTCCGAGGCCGAATACAGCTGACCGAGGACCTGTAACTGAAAATGTTAATTAATTGACACAATTAGAGACATGCTTTTTGACTTTTGACCTCCGGTTAGGTGTTAATACGGAGGAAAGAATTTGCTCCTCAGGTCAACTCTTGAAGGAAAGATTTTGCTCCTTAGGAGCAAATTCCTACTCTTGAAGGAAAGAGGCCAACTCTTGAAGGAAAGAATTTGCTCCTGAGGAGCAGATGCTTTCCTTTCAGAGTAGACCCCTTTATCAGTGCGACAGGGCTTATAGAAAAGTGAACAGGCAGTCCCGAAAGTTGTCTCTTTTTGAAAAAAAAATGGTGGCAAACTCTGGCAGCAGTTTCGGTAGCATTACACTAAATGCTGGGAGGTACCGGGTTTTATCACTTTGGGACAGAGCTTTTAGTTGCGTTCTAAATACCAGACTTGCTTCCATTGGATATATATCCCATGTTTTATTTGAATGTGAGAAAATGATAGGTATAAGGGACTAAAATGATGCATGTTTTATAAATATATCTGCAAGCTCAAAGAAATTTTTGCTGATTTTATATGGTCACCCCTCCTTTAAAAATGTTGGTTTTATTTACTCCGTTCTAGCAGGTAAACAAACATGGTTGACTGTAACTTGAAAATGAGCCGGACAACATGTGGATTTTTTCTCATTAACTTGTTGGGCTAGGATGGCTCTATAAACAAGTAAGGTTTGAAAAGTTTTGTATGTGTAGTTTTTGTGGGAGCAGGTAAAAGGTTACTATTGTCGCCTATGGAAAACATTTAGTGGAAAGCTCCCTATAGCAAAAGTAGACCACTATCCTGTTTTCAGTCATTGCATACTATTTCCACACATGTGTAGGTTCTGTCCAATTCTGTTTCATAAAATGTATCCTCATGGCATGTATTTTGACATAGATACTGTAAAAAAATGTGATGGTAATGCTAATTTAGGTCTAACTGGATGTATTTGATGTATTTTTGCCTCTGACCTATGTTCTTGGGGGGGGGGGGGGTTCTTTGAAGCCATGTAAATCAGTTTTTATTGATGTGTTTGGAAAGGAGACTTGCAGTAATTGTATTTGCACAAACACAAGAAAGAATCAACTCCATCTGGAATATAAGTGTAAGGTTTCATGGCACTAGGACTATGTCTCAAACCAAAGCAAAACTTCAAAATTGTCTCTCCGAACAGACCGCTGCAATATCCGGATAAGTTTTCTCATCCGTTATAAGTTCTATTTCATTGTATTCATGTAAAAGGATGTGGACAGATATATTCAGCTATTCCTCATGGCATTAAGGCATTTATTAACATTTTCTTGGCATTTTTGTCCTCAAAATATCCTCAAAATGCCATTTTTACTTTAAATAGGGGGTGTAGGTGTGAAAATAGCCATAAAAATGAGTATTGGTGCTATTTAGGCATAATTCTCTGCATTTTAGGATTGAATTGTTCCAAAGACATTGGAGAAGAACCACTGATGCATGCCGGTGTCTGGGTTCCATTCCAGAAAGAGATAAACTCTTGCGCTTTTCAAAAACTATGGTTTGTTCGGCTTTCATTGTTGAATCTGAAAGCGATAACTTTATCGCAAACTTGAAAGATTCTGTGAGACTGAACTTTTATTATGCATGACTAAATTATTACATATGACCTAAATTTCTATTTGGCAATTCTTTGGATGCAACATAAAGAAAATAAGGGTTTGGTATAGGTAGCATTACACTAAATGCTGGGAGGTACCGGGTTTTATCACTTTGGGACAGAGCTTTTAGTTGCGTTCTAAATACCAGACTTGCTTCCATTGGATATATATCCCATGTTTTATTTGAATGTGAGAAAATGATAGGTATAAGGGACTAAAATGATGCATGTTTTATAAATATATCTGCAAGCTCAAAGAAATTTTTGCTGATTTTATATGGTCACCCCTCCTTTAAAAATGTTGGTTTTATTTACTCCGTTCTAGCAGGTAAACAAACATGGTTGACTGTAACTTGAAAATGAGCCGGACAACATGTGGATTTTTTCTCATTAACTTGTTGGGCTAGGATGGCTCTATAAACAAGTAAGGTTTGAAAAGTTTTGTATGTGTAGTTTTTGTGGGAGCAGGTAAAAGGTTACTATTGTCGCCTATGGAAAACATTTAGTGGAAAGCTCCCTTTCCATACCCCTTAAGATATAGAAATCGGAGGTATTCCAGATAAGTGCTGATCAAACTGCGTTATGGGCAGGTTGCTCTGCATCTTTATTGTTTGCCAATATTAATTAACCCTTTTTGTACCAAAAGGAGTGTGGGAAATCGGGTTTAATGTCCCTTTCAACAATTTTTCAGTCATATCACGACGGTGTCTGGTTGCGACAGGGAGCTCAATGCTCAGTTTTATAGTGCTGCCTCGCTGAAGTATCATGTCCAAGACACATTACATGATACCACACCCAGTCACATTATCCTGACACTGGGTCGACCAGTCCTAGCTCTACCCCGTAAATCTGAGTGCCAAGCGAGGAGCAGCTAGTACCATTTTTAACGACTTTGGTATGTCGCGTTGTACCAAATGGAATCTTCCTCCTTATATGTAGCAGGAGTCCATTTCAATATTTAGGGGTAACAAAGTTGAGTTTTTTTAGAATTTATTTGCAAAACGGCTGAAATTTTTGCAAACACTGTAGGCCCTGATCAGACGCCGCTTTCTGCGGCGGCTGATCTGGGCCTGTACTGTTTGCCGAATACGTAATCTTGCACAATTTCCAACAGTTATTAGCCTGGGTTGTGCTTGATTCGATGTCCAGAATCTTGTGAAGTCAAGTGGCGCCGAAGATCGTCCGGAAGACTCTCCCAAACCTCCTTTTCAAAAGCAGGGGTGATACGGAGGATCACGCGATTCAATATGGCGGAAAGAAAAAGAAAAACCGTCAAATACATTAAGATTTGAAAGCGTTGGACATTATCTTGACACATCGAATTCAAATGCACACTGCGAAACATCAAAAAGGTACATGTATTCATCTGCAATTTTCTCGATTTTAAGATAAACCATCTGCTTTTAAAATTAATAATTGTGTTATTCACTATAAACAGTTTCGGTCCAAATTAATTCGCAAGAATGTTTTGCACAAGTAAGTACAGTGCATCCTTACATGTGTATGTATTTTAGCAACATCTTTTTTTTCAGTGGCTTTCATTTTGATATAGTTCGTTACATTTTAATGGTACGTATTTTTTAAATGTTTTTAATTTGACAAAACGAATATTTTGAGAACTTAAGTCACTTGATTTATCGAGAACCTTCTCGATATCCAGGAAGACGACGAATCCAGTCCGACCCAGGTTACTGTGTAGGTAGGGTCTATTTGCAGATATATAGTTTGAAGCAGTTTTAGTTGACGTTATGTAAATCTTTTTTGTTTACATTTTCAGTGATATTTTAACTATAAGTAAGCTATTATTTAGGTATGGAACTGATGTTTAACTAGCAAACAACCATTAAAAATAATCCAAACAACTTTTTTTTTTGTCCCTCAGAAATGATGTCCTCTACGGAGGTTAAGACGTAAAGGAAGATACATAGATAATAGAAAGCCACATACCAGTCTCGCATTAAATATTTTAGTTGGTAAACTCAGATACATGTATATATACTCATACCAGCCCTCGCCCATCGGGGCTTGAAGAAATACATGGGCTGCATGATGCTTCCACGCAGAGCTGAATCCGACCCACACACGAGTACTGGTAACCCAAGGCAAAGCGGTGTGAGTGTCGGACCGTCCATGCTTATAAACCCTATTGGTTGCATTGGGCGACAGGGCTTGAGATGTCATTTCATCTCAATGTCGGGTGAAAGTCCCACAAAATTGGAAACAACGTCTCCAAAATGACCTCTACAGTGTTGACGGGGACGTTAAACCTCAAATCAAACAAACAATATATACCCATACATACCCGTCATGCATAGGAAGGCCAAAGGAAACACAGCAATTTCACAAATTCTTTTGACCTTTCTTTTCTGAAAAAGAATAAACAAAAAGAATAAACAGCCATTTCAGACTGACCCTACAACTCCCCACAAACTCCTCCAATTGGTACATGTACACTGACAAGCAGTGCAGGTCCAGGTGAGACGCTGAAGAACAGAGCCGTCAATGTTTGCGGACCCATTAACATTTTTCCGTGTTTCATAGAGCATTCTTTGATATCCCTCAAATATAAATTTGTGATATTTGCGTTGTTTAAACTCATAACATACCTATGTCTTGGTGAAGAAATAAGTAAAAAGGTAATGCATACTTTCGTAAACCCAGGTTATCTCAAAAGAAAGTGGGTTTAATGGGGTGATCATTACACGGACTTGTTAACATGATGCGATAACACACCCGTGTGCTGGAATGGAGTCTTTCATACACTGATATGCAGAACTGGTGTTTCACAGGTGAAAAGTTTAATTAATATTTCCTTTTTAAATTGCGTTGTGCTGGTAAGAGCCGCCTCATCGAGGTGGTTCTAATGAGTACGCGCAATCTTTGTTTTTGAGCATATACAGTTAAATTCCTATATTAAATCCACCTTTGTGACTGCTCAAAAGTGGTCTTAAAGACCACTTTTGAACAGTCCCAAAGGTGTTCCCTAAACAGAGGACATTGTGCGCAGAAAACACGAAGACCTTCTAAATATATTTTTTTTAAAGCAGAACTTGTCTTAATTTTACGAGTACATGTAGGTGGCCTAAATAGCGGAATTTCACTGTATAAAATTGGGTTCCCAGGGGTATTCATCTCACGGAGTTGTTAACGTGATGTCCTAACTCAACAAATAATAAAATAAATACAAATAATAACTAAGTTTTTCAATGTATTCTTACCGGTGTTATAAGACCCACCATCCTTCTACACAAAACCACATTGGCAACCAGACCGTGCAAATATGACTATATACGATTTTTGTTCCTTTCATAGTAGTGAATATCGAATGTTCACCAAATAATGATGTTTAATTGATCGATCTTTTCTCAAGGGTATGGTCAACAATACACCGCGAGGTAATAACAGTTGGTTATAATATAAATATATCTAATATGCAGAACAAACAAAAGTGGGAAAATTCAATGAATTTTGTATGGGGTCTCACCATTGAGGTAGTTCTTACGAGCACCAACAACCAATGTTTGGAGTTGTAACTAGCAAGAATAATGCAGAGTTTCAGGGACAAAGTAACCGCTTTGGAGATATGAAAGAATGCACTAAGAATAGCGACGCTGAAAAAAAAAAATACATGGAAAGTCGTGCTTTTCGCGCGCGATTTAATTTTGTTGGCCAGGTGGAAATCACTTAATGTATATCTTTTGGTCAACAATCACCCCAAAATACGCGTCTGGTCTAAAACTTGACGGTGTAAAGGAAATAACTGCTTTCGTCTATGTGCGCACAGTGTAGACAAGACAGTCAGTAATTGCACACTGTCACATGCATAGAATTAATTGGGCTTGAAAAAAAATATGGGCTGCACGATGCTTCCACGCACAGCTGAAGTCCGACTTGAAAACCGCTAAGAGGATCTAAGCCTGCCCAGGAAAATCGGTGCGAGTCGGACCTTCCATGCGTACAATCCCGATTGGTTTCATTCGGCGACAGGGCTGGAGATGTCATTTCATCTCAATGTCGGGTAAAAGTCCCACAAAATTGGAAGCACCGTCTCCAAAAAAACAAATACAGTGTTGACGGGGATGTTAAACCTCAAGGCAAAAACAAACAAACAAACATCAGGTTTGGGCCAAAGGACTACCATGTAGCGCATAATGCCGGTAGACTACGAAAGGCCTGTGCAGCCTCATCAGTTCAATCGCTGTGCACACATATCCGAAGTCATGTGACTTACATTACCCCAAACAATCCTAAAAATATCGGACACCTTGAGGACATGCTGTAATTCTCCTAAACTTTTAAGTTTTTTTTTCACGATCCAGCAAGGAGTTCAAAATGTGCAGACGGAATGGCAAACAGTGTAGACCCTGATCAGACTGCTCCTTGTGGAGCAGTCTGATCTGGGTCTGCAATGTTTGCTTAGGCCTGTCTGTCACAATACTTATAGGAAGGTATATAACTCCGTCACGACAAAGTTTGTGTTAGGGGTTTGCGACAAAGTAAGCCAACTCCACCTGTGGCCAGTTGTTTCGAAACTAACGATATCGTTAGTTAACGAATCGTTGAAATTTTAATCATTTAATATGGAAAATATACTGACAGTTTTGCTGACAAAGTGTGAGTAGCCTTTGCATATGCAAAAGCTACTCTTTTTTTCAGCAAAAATACCAGAATAGTAGATATTTTACCTGATAGAACAGTTAACAGTTTGACCCTTAACAAGTTCGTTAAGCTAAGGATACTTTAAACAAATTGGCCCTGATCAACTACTCAGATTAGAGTGTTGAGTATGTGTGTTTTACGTCTAACAAACAGCTAAGGTCATACGGAGACGGGACCTCGGTTTAAAGATTCATCCGAAAGTCTGGAGAAGCCCGGGATCGATCCTGCGATCCCTGGTTTACAAGGCGAGTAGCAGAACCACTACACCACGGGGGCTTCTTCTTCTCAGATAAGAAAGTCTCCAGAAAGTTTAAATGCAGATATTTTGTATGAAGAATCTAGAGGCATTTTACTGCCCAAACAACTGGCCCCCGCCCGTGGGGGCTTGGAGAAATAGATGGGCTGCAGAGCTGAAACCGACCGCACACGAGTACTGGTAAACCGCCTTGAGGATCTAAGCCTGCCCATGCAAAGCGATGTGGGGCGGACCGTCCATGCTTATAAACCCTACTGGTTTCATTCGGCGACAGGGCTTGATATGTCATTTCATCTCAACGTCGGGTAAAATCCCCACAAAATTGGAAGCAACATCTTCAAAATGACCTATACAGTGTTGTCGGGGACGTTTAACCACAAATCAAACAAAGAAAACAAAATTATCCAAACAACAAACACTATCAGACAGTTGGCATGCGCATGCTGATCAGCACATTCGCTATTTTCAAATGAATTACGAAAAAACACACCTATACAAATGCATTGTAATTTTTTCCGCTGAAAAAACGATAATGTTAAGATGAAAAATTGTGATATTTTTCGTACTTCTGCTCAAAATATAGATTGTGGGTGCTCGTAGAACCGCCTCATCGATGAGGCGGTATTAACGAGTACCCACAAGCTATATTTTTAGAGCAGTCAAAATATAGATTGTGGGTGCTCGTTAGGACCGCCTCGTTGAGGCGGTTCTAACGAGTACCAACAATCTATATTTTAGAGCAGAAATAAGAAAAATAATGTTTACCCCTGTATATCCCAGTTTTACTGTATAAAAGTGGGGTTCAAGGGGGTCATAATCATATTGGCGTTTTTGTGTGATGGGCAAAACCTAGTGCTGAAGCCTATGTAATAAAACAATTGATGTCTATTGAGTCACCGGGCAATGTTTTAACATCAACCAGGATTGGTCAGTATTGTAATTATCTAGTTGACTTCAAATCACATCTAATGTACTGCATTGAGGCCGATATTTGGAATGACATTAACATTTTGTTTCATTTGAGTTTTAACCTCCCCATCAACTTTTTAGGTCATTTTGAACTTTTGCACGACATTGAGATGAAATGACTCCTCAAGCCCTGTTGCCCAATGAAACCAACAGGGTTTATAAGCATGGACGGTCCGACTCGCACCACCTGGCCTGTACAAGCCATGATCCTCTAATCAGTTTACCAGTACTCGTGTGTGGTCGGATTCAGCTCTGCGTGAAAGCATCATGCAGCCCATCTATTTCTTCAAGCCCCGATGGGCGGGGGCCGGGAACGTCATTAACAAATCCGTGTAATGAACACACCTTTGAATCATTTATATTGGGAAAATGGGGTTTACGGGGTATTCGTTCTTTTCATTATTTTTGCGTATAAACATAGAATGTGTGTAGTCTTTAGAAACGCATAAATGATGCGGTTCTAACCAGCACCAACAATCTATGCCGTTTGGACTAGCTAAAAGAATAGTATTGCAAAAAGAACAAACAAAAAAACAATCATCTGAAAATTGATAGTTCTGGAAATATGGCAGACGCCATTTTAGCACACAGAAGCGTTACCGTTATGCTGATATTCGTGCCGGGGAATGACAAAGCTTATGCCAAGACTTTTGCACGGGTTGGCTACCTGCCGGGGTCGGCAACATTCTTTTCTGGGTATTGTTCATGATATCTTTTCTATGGTCATTTTCTCCCTTCCGCTGATTCCAGAAGGGCAGTTGTTAGTTTCTGGCGAAAGAATATGCACTGTACTGGTTAACCGCTTGCGGGAAAAGTGTGGATAGGAAAACTGACCGGCTCAAATATGACCTAAAAAGTATTAACTGAGCTGATAAACACCAATACAAAAAAAAAACAAAAAAAAAAAAAAACAACAAACAAACAAAGACATTTACAATCGGCAATGTCTTAGACTAGCAATCGAACTATCTAAAGAGTGATACACACAGAATTTGAACAGACTTGATTGATTTGTTTGTTTGTTTGTTTGGAGACTAAAGGTCCATATCGGGTCAGTCAATTTATCTAGGGTAGGCTAATTCATAAGCGGTTATTTAACCAGTACAGTGCACATCCTTTCGCCAGATACTGACAACTATCTTTTTTGAATTAGTGGAAGAGAATGACAGTAGAACAGATTTCTTGCTGAATCTCCAGGACAGAATGCACCCGACCCGACAGTAAATGAACCTGCGACCTCCTGATCACCAGTCAGACGCGCGTCCGGCTCAGATAACGAGGCCGGTGGCTGAATGGATGCCAATGCTGATCTGAGTCTGTACTGGTCGCCGAATGTATTCGTGTCGGTTTTATCGTGCCTATGGTCATTTTAAAAATATGCAGAATTTACAAAATTCGATTCAAGGATCTTTTTGTCATGCTGATCGATCCAATAATATTGTTTTAAATTGTTTTATTTTTCATTTATGTTTGTCATTGTTGTTACCTCATATCTTAGCATTACATTTAAAAGGTAAAAACCGTATGAGCGTGGACATAAGAAAAACACTTTTTACCGAATACAAGCAACAAAGATGCGTATCAGACTGCGCATGTGCGCAGTCTCATCACGAAAACACTCCTATATAATTTTGACCCCCTTGGACCCCACTTTTGTATAGTAAAACTGGGGTTTCAGGGGGTATACCTTATTTTTCTTATTTCTGCTCTAAAATATAGATTGTGGGTACTCGTTAGAACCGCCTCGATGAGGCGGTTCTAACGGGTGCCCACAATCTATATTTTGAGCAGAAATAAGAAAAATATCACAATTTTTCATCATAAAATTTTCATTTTTTCGGCGATAAAGGTGGCGATGTATTTGTATAGACGTGTTTACGTAATGGATACGCATCTTTGTGTGTGCTGCTCAGTGGAGAGTGCGTATCTTTGTGTTCGCTGCTCAGTGTAGAGTACACTATTCTCTAGTGCCCATAACTAAAATTCGGGACTCTTGTTAGTTTTTGAAGCGGAGCAAACCGGTTTTTGTCTTACTTGGTCACACACAAGCCCCCGCCCATCGGGGCTTGAAGAAATAGATGGGTTGCATGATACTTCAACGCAGAGCTGAAACCGACCCGCACACGAGTACTGGTAAACCGCTCAGAGGATCTATGCCTGCCCAGGCATTGCGGTGCGAGTCGGCCCGTCCATGCTTATAAACCATATTGGTTTCCTTAGGCGACAGGGCTTGAGATGTCATTTCATCTCAATGTCGGGTAAAAGTCCCACAGAATTGGAAGCAACGCCTCCAAAATGACCTTTACTGTGTTGACGGGACGTAAAACCTCAAATCAAACAAACAAACTTGGTCACACACTCCGAAGGCAGGATGTCTCGTTACAGTACTCATATGGGCGCGAATTTGGTTGTATTGGTTTATGACCATACGCATTAAACAGCGGCACAGGTCTGTTTAACCCCACTGTTTGCATTACTATTTAACCTATAAACGTATATAATTATGAAAGCACCCCATTGAAAAGTCCGTGTAAAAATGCCCTTATAAAACATACAGTAGAACTTCGATGGCTCGAACACCGATGGCTCGTTTACCATGGATGTGTCGAATCCATTCTTGAGCCCATAGCGAAATCCTCTACATAAGAAACAGTGGAGGATAATTAAGAAGATTTTAGTCTTTTATCTTGCAAATGTATGCTGTGTGTACTCATTAGAATCGCCTCTATGAGGCGATTCTAATGAGTGCACACAGCATACATTTTCATTATAGAACACCGAAAATATGTCTAAAAGTTTCTCGTTATGCCTCCTGGCAGTAACCCTCAGTGGTTCGAACCACCCCCTTCTCGAACTGATTTTCGAGGTCCCAAAGATGTTCGAGCCATTGAAGTTCGACTGTAGTGTATTGTTTGTTTGTACGATATTTGGAGAGAAAGAGGTAAAAAAAATCAGTTTTTCCTGATTTTCAGTTTAACGAATTTTCCAGAAAATGACAGCAATTTTGGAGAATACTCCATTCTTTTGTCAAAACAAACTATGTACGCGCGGGTTAGAAATCCTGACGCGCACCCCATAAAGATATGAAGGTACCTGCTAAAATCAGCTGTTATCGTGACTTTTGTTTGGTGGTGATACACCCCATGAAAAATGTTGAATGCTAAATCACTAACTGGAGTGACTTTAACTTTGAGGCAAGGGAATAAACTCTAATATCTTACGGTGCAGTGAGAACTAGAAAGGTCTTGTGACAAGGAATGCGCGTGTGAAATATGAAAGCCCTACCACTTACCAATCAAAAGTTATGGCCAATGTTAAAGTTTTTAAAAAGTAGATCAAACGTCAAGGTCAAGGTCACGAGGTCAAAAATTATGGTACCGCTTGAAAGGTCTTGTGACAAGGAATACACATGTGAAATATGAAAGCTATTACCAATCGAAAGTTAAGACCAATGTTAAAGCTTCTAAATAATCTAAAAAAAGGAGGTCAAAGGTCAAGGTCACGAGATCAGGTATACACATGTGAAATATGACAACTCTATCTATTACCATTCAAAAGTTATGACCAATGTTAAGATTTTTGTAGACAGACAAACGGGCAAACGGACAAACAGACAAACAGCCCAAAAACTGTATGCCCCCGAATCTCTTAGATTCCGGGGGCATAAACACACTTAATAATTGTTTGTTTGTTTGATTTGAGGTTTAACGTCCACGTCAACACTGTAAAGGTCATTTTGGAGACGTTGCTTCCAATTTTGTTGGACTTTTACCCGACATTGAGATGAAATGACATCTCAAGCCCTGCCGCCCAATGAAACCAATAGGGTTTATTAGCATGGACGGTCCACCTCGCACCGCAGTTCCAGGACAGGCTTAGATCCCCTAAGCTGTTAACCAGTACTAGTGTGCGGGCCGGATTCAGCTCTGCGTGGAAGCATCATGCAGCCCATATATTTCTTCAAGCCCCTATGGGCGGGGGCAATAAAACACACTTAATAAAGTGATTATCTTGATCACGCGTACAAGTAACCAACCTGACTGATGAAGCGATTTACAAATCAAAGAACGCGGCCGAGATGATGAATCGACCTGTCTATGCGGAGTGACAGTCGATGTTTTGTTGTTTTACGGCCAAGTCAACACCTAAGGTCATGTCAGGACGGTGAGTTCCTGACCAGGTTCAGGTTTAGACCGGCTTCGTTAGACTACACCCCTCCCCACTCTACAAGAACTGAAAACAGCCGGTGGGTTAACAGCAAACGTCAGTCTCAGGCTGTACCCAAAGAGATGGGTCATTAGAAGGAAAGATATGATAGAGAATTATAAGATAAGATAGAGAATTACAAAAACTAAAAAAACAAAAAACAAAAACAAAAAAATAAATAAATTAATAAATACATGTATAAAAGAATAAATACAATAAAATTCCTATATTAAGACCACCTTTGGGATTGTTCAAAAGTGGTCTTTAAGACCACTTTTGAACAGTCCCAAAGGTGGTCCCATTCTTGAGGACTCTGGATGTAAAAATATAAAAATCATTTAAATATGCCTTAAAAAGCAGAATTTGTCTTGATTTTAGCTGGTCTTAATAGCGGAATTCTACTTAGAAAAAATACCCATATCCTGCAAGCACTACATGCCAGCATAACAGGCCTTTCACCTACTGAAGCCAAAGCTGTAGAACTCCCCAGCACTCAAAGCTACTCAGAACATCCGAACCATCCGAACTTCACACTCGACTCTAATGCAGAGTTAAGGCCGAGGTGCATAGGAGCCGGCATGTACAGGGGACGAGGTGGTTTTGGGACAAAGTGTCCCGTTACCTCGCAAGCCCACAAGATAGGCTTTCTCCTGGCCGTGACAATAATGCACTTGGTGTGTTGCAATATACAGTGAAATGCCTCTTTTAAGACCACCTATGGGACTTTTAAAAAGTGTTTTTAAGACCACTTTTGAACAGTCCCACAGGTCGTCTCTGACCAGAGAACACTGTATGTTGTTGTTGTTGTCAGACTGTATACAGAAAACACTTAGAAAGAATAACTCAAACCTACTAAATAATGTTTCAAAGCAGTATTGGTCTTAATGTTAGGTGGTCTTATTAGCGGAATTTCACTGTATATCCGTGTAACATCAAGTGGCCGCGGTGGGGTGGATGGGTGTGGCGAAGGTGTCGTGTATCTTGCGTTACTGGGGCGTCAAACTGATATTGGCAATTTGTTGGGCAAAACCTGCTATCCTTGCAGCAGGTGTGTGTGTGTGTGTGTGTGTGTGTGTGTGTGTGTGTGTGTGTGTGTGTGTGTGTGTGTGTGTGTGAATTCGGTCGCTTTCAACAATTTTTCAGTCATATCACGACGGTGTCTGGCTGCGACAGGGAGCTCAATGCTCACTTTTATAGTGCTGCCTCACTGAAGTATCATGTCCCAGACACATTACATGATACCACACCCAGTCACATTATCCTGACACAGAGTCGACCAGCCCTAGCACTACCCCGTTAATTTGAGTGCCAAGCGAGGAGCAGCTAGTACCATTCTTAACGACTTTGGTATGTCGCGGCCCGGGATCGAACCCGTGACCTCCCGTTCCCCGGAGCGTACACTCTACCAACTGAGCTATCGGGGCCGGTATCCTTGCAGCAGGTACGGGTACATGTAGAGGGGGGTGGGGTGTTGTACATGTAGAAGGGGGGGGGGGCAGGTGATGTTATTTCCTCTGCTTCTTCTCTTCCATTTTCTGTCTTTCTCTCCTGTCACTAACATTCGTCTTCTCTAATCTTTCTTTTTTCTCTCTTTCTCGGCGAGACGACACAAAACGACTCACAATGGTTGGCGTGTCGTTAAACTCCAACACAGTCAATAAATAAGTAGCCGCGAAAAGCTCAATGAAAAGTTTTCGTTCACATCAGAAATTATCACCCTGGAAACCACAGTTTATTTAGAGAAAGCTGACGTTTACATTTTCGTTATTTTTTTGGTATAAATATAGGACGCGGGTATTCGTTTGACACGTTTTAATCATTACGAAAACACGCCTATACAAATACATTGGAAACTTAACCACCGAAAAAACGAACATTTTAAGATAAAAAAAATGTGATATTTTTCTTATTTCTGCTCAAAATATAGATTGTGGGTACTTGTGAGAACCGCCTCGTTGAGGCGGTTCTAACGAGTACCCACTATCTATACTTAAGAGCAGAAATAAGAAAAATAAGGGATACCCCTGCAAACCCCAGTTTTACTATATAAAAGTGGGGTTCAAGGGGTCAAAATTATAAATGCGTGTTTTCGTGATGATGAGGTGGTTCTCATTAAGAAAAAACGACTATCAAAATAAGTTGAATTTTTTTCCACCAGAAAACATGAAACTTTTCCAAAAAAGAAAAGTGATATTTTTTTTTATAGTTCTGCTTAATTTGTTTGAATAGAGGTTTTATGTCTCTGTCAAAGCAATTAGGGTCATTTTGGAGACGTTGCTTACATGTTGGACTTTTATCCGGCATTGAGATGAAATGACGTCTCAAACCCTACCACCCGAGCACACCAATAAGGTTTATACGCATGGACGGTCCGACAAGCACCACTTTGCTGGGCAGGCTTAGAGCCTCTAAGCGGGTTACACATGTACAAGTACCCATGTGCGGTCTGTTTAAGCTCTGCGTGGGAAGCAGGCGATTCTTACAAATACCCACAAAATATGTCTTTGAGCAGAAATAAGAAAAAAATACGATATAAAAGTGGGGTTAAAGAGGGGTCAAAGTTATATAGGCGTGTTTTCATGATGTTAAGAAGCACACACAAACTATGTTTATAAGAGAAAAAATTGAAAAATAATCAGTTTTAGCACAAAATGGTGAATGTTTGGAGCCATGCTGCTACACAAATAGTTAAACTGATATATGTAAGGTGCATTCGGCAAAAAAGTCAAATCATCCAGAGTACCCGCTTTGTCAAAACACAGCCGGAACATGTTCTGCGCATTCATCACGAAAACACGCCTATATAATTATGACCCCCTTGAACCCCACTTTTATATAGTAAAACTGGGGTTTCCGGGGGTATACCTTATTTTTCTTATTTCTGCTCTAAAATATAGATTGTGGGTACTCGTTAGAACCGCCTCGATGAGGCGGTTCTAACGAGTGCCCACAGTCTATAGTTTGAGCAGAAATAAGAAAAATATCAGAATTTTTCATCATAAAATTTTCATTTTTTCGGCGATAAATGTGGCAATGTATTTGTATAGGCGTTTTTGCGTAATGGAACGGGAAACAGATCATCACGAAAACCCTCCTATATAATTTTGATTCCTTTGAATCCCACTTTTATATAGTAAAACTGGGGTTTACAGGAGCAAACCATATTTTTTATTTCTGCTCTAAAATATAGAATTTGGGTACTCGATGGAGGCGGTTTAACGAGTACCCACACTCTATACTTTGAGCAGAAATGAGAAAAATATCACTAATTTTCATCTTAAAAGTTTCGTTTATTTTCGGCGGTAAAGTTTACAATGTATTTGTATAGGCGTGTTTTCGTAATGTATGCGCAAAGCATGACGTTAACACACCCGTGTGACACAGTGAATTCTGTCAGAGAAATGTTTACTTATAGTGTACATCTTCCGCCCTTTAAAATAGACTGGGGGTGCTCGTGCGAACCGCATTACTGAAGTGGTTTTATCGAGTTCCCAAAAACTGTGTTTTTGTGCAAAAATGATTACCCCAGTTGAACCGTTTTTTTAACATATAAAGAGGGCTATACAGGGGTGTTTATTGCGCGCACTTGACAACGTAATGATACTGGGCTGAAGCTATATGCTCATCGCGATAACAAGTACGAAAACACGCCTAATAATAGTATACAAATTCATTGTAAATTTAACAGCTAAAATAAAAATGTGATATTTTCTTATTTCTGCTTCAAAATATAGATTGTGGGTACTCGTTAGAGTACCTGGAGGCGGTTCTAACGAGTACCCACAATCTATGTTTTGAAGCAGAAATAAGACTCTATATATAAAAGTGGGATTCAAGCAGTTCAAAATTATATAGGCGTGTTTTCCTGTTTGAATACCCTTATAAATCAAAGTTTATACAGAGAAAAATAAGCGATTTGCTTTGAAATTGGGAGTTCCTAAGTAATCGTTTTCATTAGCAAGTCCGTAGATGAAGCCATGTGTAACCGTCTTAATCCAACTATATAAAGTAAAACTTATGGGTTATTAGGGCATTTAACATTTTCTTCACGTTTCCTCAAAATCACAGCTTGTGGGTACTTGTTAGAACCGTCTCATTGAATATCCACAATCATCTGAGCATAAATAAGACAGGCCAAAGTATAACATGTAGCTACATATTATACGAGCCCCGCCAAGCGAATTTGTGTCTTCGAGCATTCCATCATGACAAATTCTTACTGCGCATGCCCAGCCATTCAGAGGGGCCAGGGATATGGGTTTCTGTCTCAAGGTTCCTCTTGATTCACTGCATATATGAGCGAGCAGCGACGGTTCTGGCGAGACTGCGCGGATGCGCAGGCTCGCCTGATGCTTCGCTGCTCGCATGGGCGATAAGTACCAAAATCGCTTGACGGGGCCCATACGGAGGTGTTGCTTAACATATGGATTGATTTCATATCTCCAAAACAAACACTATTCAGATGAAAATCAGTGATCTTTTCGTATTTTAAGTTCAAACATTGATTGTGGGTTCTACGCAGTACCTATAATCTATGTTCATCAGCAATAATAAAGAATCTACCGTATAAAGGTGTAAAACCTATTATTTTTCCTCGGTTCTCATTTCTCAGACTTTTAAATGTAATGCCATTTCCCCCCACAAAGTATCAGCTCAATGTCAGGACCTGGAGAAGATGGGAAAAATTGACAAGCTACTCACACACGGACGACAGACAGGTCATGCCAAAACATGGGCCTATATGATGACCTGGAGGTTTTGAGCTAATACAGTCGAACTTAAATGGCTCGAATACCTTTGGGACCTCGAAAATCTGTTCGAGATAGGGGTAGTTCGAGCCACTAAGGGTTTATGTCAGGCGGCATAATGATATATTTTGGGACATCTTTTCGGTTCTAGAATAAAAATGTATGTAAATAAAGATGTATGCTGTGTGTACTCATTAGAATCGCCTCATTGAGGCGATTCTAATGACTACACACAGCATTCATTTGCAAGACAAAAAACTAAAATCTTCTTAATTACCACACACTGTTTCTTATGTAGAGGAATTTCCTAGGGGATCAAGAACGGATTCGACTCAACCATGGTAAACGAGCCATCGGTGTTCGAGCCATCGAAGTTCTACCATAACTTGCAAACTATCGAAAATTATAATCTCATACTGCACATAAGTTCAGTAGAATACCAAAGGTTTTGTTTTTAACATGCAACTTGGGACATATTGTAATTACAGTAGAACTTCGATGGCTCGAACACCGGTGGCTCGGTTACCATGGCTGACTCGAACCAGTTCTTGAGTCCCTAGAGAAATCCTCTGCATAAGAAATAGTGGGGGATAATTTAGGAAATTTTCGTAGTTTATTTTGCAAATGTATCCTGTGTGTACTCATTAGAATCGCCTCGATGAGGCGATTCTAATGGGTACACACAGCATACATTTTCATTATAGGACACAGAAAATGTGTCAAAAAGCATCTCCTTATGCCTCTTGGCAGTAACCCTCGGTGGCTCGAACTACCCCTGCCTCGAACAGATTTTCGAGGTCCCAAAGGTGTTCCAGCCATTGAAGTTCGACCGTAAATCAAAGCATTGACAGCACTAGTCTCTGAGCGTAGGCTTTGGGAGATGTCGCAGCTCAGGGTAACTCGGCCGTTTCTTGCATTGTATTCCTGTTTTCATATTAGCATATGTATAAAAGGTATTTTTATTTGATCTTATTCCAGGCAATAGGACAAATACATGTAAGCTTTCGGTCCCCGTCAATCGGGGCTTGAAGAAATAGATTGGGCTGAATGATGCTTCCACGCAGAGCCGAAACTGGCCGCACTTGAGTACTGGTAAGCTTCTTGGAGGTTCTGAGCCTGCCCAGGAAAAGTGGTGCGAGTCGGACCGTCCATGCATTTAAACCCTATTGTTTTCATTGGGCGGCAGGGCCTGAGATGTCATTTCATCTCAGTGTCGGGTAAAAGTCCCAAAAAATTGGTAGCAACGTCTCCAAAATGACCTATACAGTGTTGACGGGGAAATTTAAACCCTACGGACAAAATGTAGCTCACTAAATTACGATATATATCTAAGAAATCTGAATGACTCACCTCTTTGCAGTTGTGGGAGTCTCGAAAAGGCAGAACATTACATACTGCAATGCCGCCTGTAGCGCCAGTCGCGAATTGAAATGTTAAATTCCCTTCCTCAAACATGTCAATTGTCAGTGGATACCCTCCTATTTGGTGATAGTTCACTTTCTTCTGACACGAACAATTTTTTTAACGGTACAGAAATACATTAAAGATACAAAACGTTTTTAAACCACGTCGCGTCTTAATAAATGACTCATCATAGCATACTCTTACCGAATGGAAGCCTATGACTGATTCTGGCATACCAACTTGGTCTACATGTCCGGTGATCTGCATAAAGGGAAATTTTCAACAACGTATTTATGAACTCAGACGCATCGCTATGGGAAGAACCAACACAATTTATGTTTCATCTGATGCCTCTTACTCCCACAATCTGTCCCTGTTCAACACTGTTTTACTTTTGTTTTCATTCTACGCTCCAACTGAGATATGTATTTTCTTTTTCCCCATTTTGTAATCATAGCACACGTTTTACTACATGTATTAACGTTGCGGAAATTAGTTTAAATGTATGAACGTGTAGGCTTGCATAGGTGTTGTATGACAAATTGTGTATATTTTTAACATATTTATGTACAGCCTACGCACGAACCTACCACGAATGTGCAATCTAAAAATAACCCTCCATTTGGATAGGAACTTTATAAGCTCTAAGCTTTCGTTCTCATCCTATGAAGTATTATTGTATGTATATATGTACTGCATGTCACTGAAATTGTGAAATAAATATGTTTAAACTAAACCCCAAATCAAACAAACAAACTAAACATGTAAGCTTTAGGTGTCTGAATATGAATCACACATCCCAGAACGCCGTGCTTTCATTCCTGTGAGATAATGCTGAGCTTTCAGTTGTTATGCCACCCATGTGAGATAATGATGCAGTTTCAGTTGTTATTCCACCTATGTGAGAGATACATGTATTTGACTAAATCACTCAACCATGGAATATAGTTTTTTTTTTTTTTTTTTTTTTTTTTTGGTTTGGGTTTTACGGCCCTTTCAAGATTATTTCACTCATATCGAGCCAATCGTTAATCATAGGTGGGCGAAAACCGGAGTACCCGGAGAAAAACCACCTGACCTTCCGTTGCAGAACTTGGCGTCTCACACGTGATGGAATATAGTTTACACCAACCAAGATACACATATATATTTTATGTCAATCATTAGGTCACCCGGAAGTTATAACCCCGGTATGACATTTTTCCATCCAGTACACATTATAAGGCAAAAAGCATTCAGCCAAGAAATACACAGGTCACACTGCCCTAGAATATGTGTTCAGACCAATCATCGGGTCAGCTGAACTTATAAACCAAATATGACATTTCTTATTATAAGTCAAAATCTCTGAACCATGAAATATAGATCAAACTGACCTAGATAGAGTTCTATGCTAATCGTCAGGTCACATGGATATTCCATGCATGATATTGCTCCAATAACCAGTATTCAAGTAGGCGGCAAAGTCACGGAACCATGAAATATAGGCCATGCTTAACTTGATAAACATTTCGAGACATCGAATATCATGCAGCTTATAGGCATGACACATGTACATGGAGACCAAATAGTCTTATTTCCATCACATAGCTTTCGTTCTACATAGTTTTCCAGATATAAGGCAAAATCACTTAACCATGAAATAAAGGTCACCCTGAACTAGATATGAATTTAGGTCAATCATCTGGTCACAAGGAGCTAATGCCCCAGGTATATGACATCTATTCCAACAAACACTGAACCACAGCTGGGTACTGGTTAATCGCTTACAGGGGGTCTGAGCTCGAATATCTAGGCAACCGTGCAATAAATAAACCCTTTTGGTTTGTTCAGCCGGCAGTGCTTGAGATGCCATTTCATCCTAATGTCGATATAAGTCCCATAAAATTGAATTAAAGTCTCCAAAAGTCCTCAACATATAAAGTGAAAATCACCCTGAAATTCTCCACTCTTTTATATAACATGTTAGCATAGTGGAATAGTGGAACTGCATATGTCATATTACAAAGGTGTCCTAGATTTTAACCCATTGCAATTAAACCTAGTTGATTTGTTTTTGCTATCGTTCTAAATATGAGTGATCTTTGATAAGACTAGCATTTGAAACAGCACGAGTACTGTTAAACCGCTGAGAAATTCTAAGCCTGCCCAGGCAAAGTGGTGCGAGTCGGACCGTCCAATGCGTAATTGGTTTCATTGGATGGCAGTGATTGAGATGTCATTTCATCTCGAGATGCGGGTAAAAGCCCCACGAAATTGGAAGCAACGTCCTCAAAATGACCTGAATAGTGTTGACGGGGACGTTAAACCTCAAACCTAACAAACAAACAAACGTTTAGAAGGAGCTAAAAACTGTCTTGAACAAGGATTTAGACTGTTCCCTTCAACCCTTCTTTTTTAGCTGTAAACAAGCAGTGTAAAACCTGATTACATGCCACAGTCTGATCTGGGGGCTAAACTGTTTGCCTACTACACTGCTTGCATATGGTTCTAGCCCAGTTTCTACGAATAGACTTTCACACCTGTGATAAGAAAAGGCCGGCTAATTTTACTGGATTTACTACAACATGGACTTAAGTAACAGGAAGCTAGCCCCCTCTCTCACACACACACGCACTTTTTAGGGGTCTATGGAAAACAATCAACGCCTTTATGTATTTTTCTATTGCAAATGTAAACTTAAAACCTTTTTTGTACAGCTCCGTGGCCTACTGGATATGAGCGCTGACTCTTAATCATTAAGTCTCTCACCGCTGTGGTTTGATCCTCGCTCAGGTCAAATGTGGGACGCTAAATTCTGCAAAGGAAGGCCAGGTAGTTTTTCACCGAGTACCCCGGTTTTCTCCCGCCTCTGAATAACGATCGGCTCGAAATTAGTGAAATCATCTTGAAAGGACCATATAACCAAAACCAATACAAATCTGTTTTCCGTGACTATAAACGTTTTAATAAGCCTGTCATTTATACGTTTAGGAGTTTAGGAGTTTAGGAGTTTATTTGCAAACACCAGGCCAATTGGCCCATCTGTAACAACATGCATAACATAAAATCAAATGTGACAGCGGACTGAGAACTACATAATATAAATCTTCACAAAGAGGTAGCATAACATCAATGCTAGTTATAACATTATAAATGAATAAACAAATACATAGTGTTCGCAATGTGTTCACTTGTATATCTACATACTCTTGGAGAAGGTACACTGCGGAGAACTTACACAAAAACATATTGATCCCTGATTTGAAACGCCTTAAAAACATATAGGGATAGGTTCCTTTGAATATTTTTTGAATCAGTTGTAAATAATTCAATTAATTTGAACATATTGGGACGCCTACGATAGTAGATAGGAATATATAATTTTCTCAACTCATTATACCTTTCACACTCTAAAACGAAATGAAATTCATCCTCTAATATTTGGCATGTATTACAAAGTCTGTTTTCAATAGGTATAGACGTTGGTTTAGCCCACCTCCCAACTTCAATTTCAAGCCTATGCGAAGATAATCTAAGTCTAGACAATGCACATCGAAATTTTTCTATTGTTATAGTATCTAAATATGTTTTATATCCAAAATTATTAAAATTTCTGTAAAAGAGCGCTCTCGACGAGCTTTCAAGCCTTGAGTTCCAATTCTGAATAAAATTATCCGATAGTCTCTGCTTTACTAGACTGAGAAAGATAGCTTTATCCCCAACATTTTGCTGTAACCAAGCCTCCCTTAAACCAAGATTTCCCAATAAATCACGGATAAGTGTGACCCAGGACACTTTGTTTTGAAAAGCTATAGAATCATTATACAGAAGATCATATACAATCCTTATATATTTAGCTTGATAGCACTGTACAATTTTGACCCAGTATTTAATAATATTGAAAAATCTTTTACTTTGGAAGCTATATCGACCCAGCTCTCCATAAACAAAGTCGTTCTGAGTACACTGTTTAACTAACAATAGTTTCTTTCAGAATTGTAAATGAACTCGTTCAATGTTATTAGCTTTAGCAAAGCCCCAAATTTCAGAAGCATAATTCAAAATAGGTGCAATTAATGTGTCAAATAGGTGCAGTATATGGCTAGGTGTAATATTTACAAATCTGTTAAGATATCTATTCATTGCAAATATTGCTTTTTGAGCCTGGCCTGAGAGTGTCATTTGGGCTTCAGAAAAAGACCCCCCAGATGAAAAAACAATACCCAGATATGTGAATCTGTTTACAGTTTCGAGAATTGTTTGACCATATCTAAATTCTAGGTTATTTGCTAATCTCCCACATTTCCTGAAAATCATGATTTTAGATTTTTTAGGGTTAACAGTTAATTTCCATCTCTGACAATAATCATAAAGTATATTCAATCCTTTCTGTAACCCATCGGCACTCTCTGAAAAAATAACTACATCATCAGCATATAATAAAAGAAATAATTTCAAAAAACCTATGTCAACACCGTCCGGCCCCTCAGCAATAAATTCTTGTTCAATGTCATTTACATACAATGCAAAAAGGATTGGAGATAAACATTCGCCTTGACGCACGCCGGTCATACATGTAAATTCTTCACTCAATTTGCCATTTAATTTAACTCTGGACTTAACATTATTATACATAGAAACAATAATGTCTAGAAGTTTGCCTGTTACCCCGTATTGAATAAGCTTAAACCATAAAATATCACGACAAACATAATCAAAAGCTTTTGAAAAGTCAATGAAGGAGCAAAACAATTTCTTTTTATTGTTGAGAAAATGAGTTATTAAGCCATGTAAAACATAAATATTATCACTTGTGCACATATGTTCACGAAAACCTGCTTGAGCCTCAATGTAGATAGAATATGTTTCTGCCCAGTCTGTCAAACGATTATTCAAAATACGAGTAAATAATTTTCCAAGGCAACTTAAAAGCGTTATACCACGATAGTTATCAACGTTGTATTTATCTCCCTTCTTATGCAAAGGGATGATGTCACCAACGGACCAAGCACTCGGAAAATATCCTGATGTATAAACTGTATTAAAAAGTATACAAAAATATGGAGTTAAGACCGATTTTCCATGAATGAAAAATTCATTTATTAATTTATCCGGTCCAGCAGACTTGCCATTTGATAACTGATCCACCGCTTTTAAAATTTCAGCCTCCGAAATGGCGATATCCAATTCACTAAACATGGTTTGCATTTCACCCTTTATATACCTATCATTAAAGAAAACAATATCTTCATCGGGAGTATAGAAAGCAGACTCTGGGTTATTTACAGCTTTGAAATAAGATACAAAATTGCTCATAGATATATTTGGCTGAGAGACGCCTGCTGCGCCTTTCAACAATTTCCAGTACGCCTTTGCATTTGCATATCTGCAATCATTAAGCCGTTTTGTTTGCATGCAATCATAACGATATCTAGCCTGCCGCAATGTTTTCTTGTAAAGAGATCGAGCTGATACGTTTATCTCTTCAGAACTCTATGTTTTGGATACATGCACCTGTTACAATGGCCTCGTCGAGGTTATTTTAACAAGTAACCATACAAGTTTTATGAACAAGTACGAAACTCAAGTCATTCATTTTCCTTGTGTATTGGCCTTAATAGTGAGCTGAAACACAACTCGGGATTGCTCCGGGTAGTCTAGTTTCCAACCACATCTGATTACAAATGAATGACTTGAAGGGGTGGATAAGAGCGCTGAATCTCTAACAGCTGTGTTTGGCTAGGGTCACATGTGAGACGTCGTTCAGTAACTGAAATCCAGGACGTTGTTTTCCGGGTACTCCGATTTTCAAACTTGTAATTTTCGCCCCTAAAAATGGTTAACAAACTGCAGCATTCGAAAGCGAACCAATTGTATCCCTAAGAACAAATGAACAAAAAGTCCTTTCGAAGCATTTGCATGAAAAAATATTCTATATTATTTCAGCCCTTGACACCAAAACAAAAATCTACTAACTTGCAATGCAAGTAATAATAACTTAATAACCGTTTATATGTTTTCATGCAAAAAAAAAAACAAAACAAAAACAAAAACAAAAAAAAAAAAAAAAAAAAATGTGTCAGCCGTTGGATTGGACCAAAAGTAGGAGAGTTAATGATGGAGCACTTTACCACTGGACCACCACTGGCCCACCACTGGCCCACCATTCTTATCGATGAATCGTTGTATGTTTGTTTGATTTGCTGTTTAACGTCCTCGTCAACACTGTAAAGGTCATTTTGGAGACGTTGCTTCCAATTTTGTGGGACCTTCACCTGACCTTGAGATGAAATGACATCTCAAGCCCTGCCGCCCAATGAAACCAATAGGGTTTATTACCAGACCAGGCCGACTCGCACCGCTTTGTCTGGGCAGGCTTAGATCCTCTAAGCGGTTTACCAGTACTCGTGTGCGGGTCGGTTTCAGCTCTGTGTTGAAGCATCATGCAGTCCATCTATTTCTTCAAGCCCCGACAGGCCCCGCGGGGACAGGATGTTGTATGTTTAGCATATTCATAACGAAAACACACCCGTGCGACAAAGTGCATTTTTCTCATCTCCAAAATGGCCAATTTCCTGATGAAAATCCGTAATATTTTTCTTATACATACTGCTTACATAGGTTGTGGGTCCTCGTTAGAACCGCCTCATTGAGGCGGTTCTAACGAGTACCCACAACCTATGTCTTGGAGCAAAAATAAGGAAAACAATGTTTACCCCGCCATTTCACAGTTAATGATTTCGACAATTTTTGTCCTTTTGACATATTTGCCGCCCATTCATAATGAATGAAAACATAAATGTAACAAAACTGAGACAAAATAAAATAAAGAAGTCTGAGAAATATAACCACTGTATCAAGTATATTATCCGCAGGTTGTTTATTACTAGTAATTACAAAATTAATACAAAAAAGCTTTACAGGTTTGATACGATTTCTGGTACATATAATGTGGACTTGGCGCTTTTCGCATCATGAACTGCAGTACTGAAAAACAGCTTATAAACGATTTTTAAGCTCTCGGGGAAGCAATTTATCATTTTTCAGTAGAAATAAACTTTATATCATCGTAAACTTTGAACAACAGTCTAACAGTATATAACAGTGACTTAATTCCAAACAAATCATTTCTATTTAATATTGGCAACCAAACATGGAAATCTGAACGTTTTTTTTTTTAAAAATACATTGCCGTCTATGGAGCATATAGGCATGACATTAAATTGCAGATGGAAGCAATAAGAATTGATTATTCATCACTTTGAAATGCACCAAATGAAAACTGAATACTTTTCTTACATGGGGATAACAGTGACTTTTTCTAGTGTTAAGGATAAATAAGATACAAGGAGTTAAGATTTTTTTCCTTCATAATTTTAATATAAAAAACCTTCAAAATATACAGGTAACTTTAACTGCCGATTTCCTACGGAAATCGATATTCAACTCGGTAATTTCCGGCGAATGAAGGAAAAAGTTCAACATGTCTTTATAAAGTGGGGTTAAGGGGGTCTTTATTTCACGTACTTGTTCACATGATGTATTACATTAAAACACTATAAAATATAGTTCAACTACGTGCAATATAACACATGAAATTATTATGTTAAGAGCACCAAATGATTCGTTTTACATGAGCAAAGTACATGGAAAGCGAACCTCTCGTACCAGAACATGACAAGCTGTTATTTTAGCTATGAGGTACCTCCAATCGAGCTGTTCATCGGACCACCATATTTGCCTTACTTTAAGTACGATCATAACCAATATTTCTGAAGGGTTATCAGGGAACGAAAACACATGTCAAGTAATTCCTTTTGCTTATCACCATTTTACACCACTATTCTAAACAAACTTTTTTTACGCACAATTATGCATTGAAATGTCCAAAATCTTTTTACAGTTAATTCACTATATATATGGAATCCTAGCAAACCCCCTACTGGAAGAGTCCAATATAATACCCAATATAATAATAGGCCTTTTAAACAGTATTCTATTAACTGAGCCCCGCCAAGCGAATTTGTGCCTTCGAGCATTCCGTCATGACAATTTTTAACTGCGCATGCACAGCCATTCAGAGGGGCCAGGGATATGGCTTTCTGTCTGAAGGTTCCTCTTGATTCACTGCTTGTATGAGCGAGCAGCGAAGGTTCTGGCGAGACTGCGCGGATGCATCCGCGCAGTCTCGCTTGAACCTTTGCTGCTCGCATAGGCGATAAGTACCAAAATCGCTTGACGGGGCCCAATTAACTAATTGAATAAGTATAATTATGTAGAATAACTAACGCCTAGAAAAATATGACACATCATCAATTATTTCCACGATTTGCAATTTTAGCGTAATATATAACATATCCTTTGATGCATTTTATTCTCATTGTTTTGTTTGATTTGATGTTTAACGTCCCCGTCAACACAATATAGGTCATTTTGGAGACGTAACTTCCAATTTCGTGGGACTTTTACCAGACATTGAGATGAAAGCCATGTCGCCAAATGAAACCAATAGGGTTTATAAGCATGAATGGCCCGCCTCGCAACGCTTTGCCTGGGCAGGCTTAGATCCTCTAAGCGGTTTACCAGTACTCGTGTGCGGCCGGATTCAGCTCTGCGTGGAAGCACCATGCAGCCCATTTATTTATTCAAGCCCCGATCGGCGGGGCAGTTTTTATTTTGCATTGAATACGTTTGGTTTGGTAGTGTCTTCCAAAGGAACTGTCAGTCTTCTGGTCGATTAGCATTACGAAAACATGCCTCTACAAATACATTGTAAATTTTACTGGCGAAAAAGCGAAAATTTTAAAAGGAAAAAGTGTGATATTTTTCTTATTTCTGCTCAAAATATAGAATGTGGGTACTCGTTAGAAACGTCTCATCGAGGCGGTTCTAACGAGTACCCACAGTCTATATTTTGCAGCAGAAATAAGAAAAAATAAGTTTACCCCTGTAAACCCCAGTTTTACTATATAAAAGTGGGGTTCAAGGGGGTCGAACTTATATATGCGTGTTTTCGTGATGGAAATAGGGGACACGGAGGCTGGAGTAAGTCATTGCTCATAAAAGGGGACTTTGTTTTCGATTACTCTGTTTGACACTGGAAGCCTTATAAGCATTGTCATTTTGCCTCTAGGTTCTGATTTCCAAACGACTGTAGCCTTCACCTTCGTATCGGGCATATCCAAGTCTGAAAATTCTGAAATGTAAACCACAATGTGTTAAAGTAAATGTTGTAACGTTGTTAGCATTGTGGACACATTTGTTATAAACATCATTAGCTTTAGGACGTTCAACTTGATTACTGGTGGGCACGAAAATACATTTTGTCATATGACGTCACGTCTGAGAGTGTAATAACGCCATGTAATATTTTCGATAATCCAATAGTGGATTAAATATGCAAATTAGCTAGATACGTCCCATAACGTTACATGTACAACGTCCTTAACGACTAATGGCGGAATATTGATATGTTTGTAAACAGTCGTGAATAAAATGTATGATAAATAGAACCTTACATTCGTGCTCATGTATTATTGAATTTATTAAATTCGTTGAGGAAAATGGATAAAATGCTCGGCAAAGCCTCGCATTTTATCCCTTTTACTCAACTCGTTTAATAAATTCAATAATACATGAACACTCATGTAAGATCCTCAATGTAGTATACATTGATAAGTCTCTTGAAATGTATCTTGCCAAATATCATGGAATGAGGCGGTTCTAACTAGCACCCACAACCTATGTTTAGAGAATACACGAAAGTAAGAAAATAACTCCAAGTTATCTTAAACCTTATCCTGCTGTTCACGGCAACCCCGATCTATCTTTGCAAACAGTGTAGATCCAGATCAGATGGCTTCTGCCATCTGATCAGGATCTACACTGTTTGACATTCAGTTTCTGAATTTGCAGGAATAAATAGCATGGAGTAATCTGATTGGTTCAAAGTCAGAAATGGGTGTGGCTGAATTAATTATTCAGCAAAACATAGCGTTTTGGTGATATGCATTAGTTCATGTTTCGGAAACTGGAAATTTTCTGGTGTAAGTATGTGGCGTTTTAGGTGTAACTTTTCTGGTGTAACCATGGCATACCTCCTCCCTCCCCGCCCCGCCCCGCCCCGCCCCACCCCGCCCTCCCTAACACACACACACAAACACACACACACACACGCACGCACGCACGCACGCAGACACACACATCCTTAGCATTAGCAATGGGAATATACAATTAAGTCATAGCTGTTAGGTGGGGGGAGGGGGGTGTGGGTCACTACTGTAGCTCCGAGGCGCATTGGACGACCCCTTGATACATGTATATCGCCCGAAGCGGTAGACCAAGGGCATACAGCATACGGCCGTCCCAGGCACATAGGACCATTAGTTTCAACTTTCCAACTTCCCCAAACAGCCATGAAATAATTGTTTTATTGCCAAACAAGTGAACGATAAGCATTCATGATTAAAGAAAACAAATAACCATTTAAATAACAATAATGTATAACAGTGTAGACAAAAATATGACCTTAATGAGACTGGTACTTCATGTGGCGTGATCTTGGTCCGCATTGGTTCATTTTGGAGCTGAACAGTTTCAATATCGGCCTCAGCTTGAAGAAATTGAAGGGCTGCATGATGCTTCCACGCAGAGCTGAAACCGACCGTACAGGAGTCCTGGTAAACCGCTTAGAGGATCAAAGACGGCCCAGACAAAGCGGTGCGAGTCGGACGGTCCATGCTTATAAACCCTATTGGTTTCATTGGGCGACAGGGCTTGAGATGCCATTTCATCTCAATTTCGAGTAAAAGTCCCAAACTTGGAAAGCAACGTCTCCAAAATGACCTATACAGTGTTGACGGGGACGTTTAACCTCAAATCAAACAAAAAAAAAAAAAAAGAGTTTCAATACTCTATTACCACTTTGGCAGGTAGGCATTTGTTTGTTTGAGTTGAGGCTTTACGTCCCCGACAACATTATTAAGGTCATTTTGGAGACGTTGCTTCAGATTTTGTGGGAGTTTTACCCGACATTGAGATGAGATGACATCTCAAGCCCTACCGCCATAGAAACCGCTAGGGTTTAAGGATCGGTCCGACTCGCATCCCTTTTCCTGGGCAGGCTAAGACCTAAGCTGTTTACCAGTACTCAAGTTCGGTCGGTTTCAGCCCTGCGTGGAAGCATCGTGTAGCCCGATCTATTTCTCCAGGCCCCGATGGGCGGGGGCGCGCAGGTAGGCATTTTGCGAAAAATAATCCATTCAAGCTTTCCTGCGAGTATTATTTAGAAATTTTGTTGTTGGTTTGGCAGAAATTGATGGTTACCGTTTCATTTTGGAAAACTTCATTACGCAAGCACTGGGGAGGTAATCCACACACTAAGCGGGAAACCAAATTTAGGCATTTTCAACGGTCAGTATTATACAGTTATTTGAGCCCCGCCGAGCGAATTTGTGTCTTCGAGCATTCCGTCATGACAAGTTTTAACTGCGCATGCCCAGCCATTCAGAGGGTTTAGTTTAAACATATTTTATTGCATCAGAAAAAGCAATGGGGTTGGGCCACAAGTTCTCGCAACATTAGTTACGGCCCTTCCCCTACAACAATCATATATAATGATACAAAGTGAAAACAACAGCAAACAATGTATATTAAAAAAAAAGAGTATGCATGGTATGAGAAGGATTCTTAATAAGAAAGACAGACACTTCATGTTGGGTGGTAAAGTACTAATACGGTCTGTTACACATCTGTTACACTAACGAAAATAGGTTTATTTTGGTATTTGTAGGACTTAGGCCTAAAATCGATTTGACGTTTTAATAAAGTTATGGACAGCGTCGAACAAAATAGTATTATTATCGACACTAAGATTTTGATTTCCAAAGAGAAGCAATTGAACATTTAGAGGGTGGAAATTTCTTGTTGAGTTGAACAGAATTAGTCGTTGGTGTGTGTATTTGGTACAGTTGAGAAAGTAATGTTCAGCATCTTCGATACCATTTTCACAGCCACAATTTGGATCCGGGTGTAAATGATTATTGAATAAATCGTTATTTAAATTACTACAGTTATTGCGCAGTCGTGCATGCAATATCGATAATAATCGATTCCCACGAAGGTAGTAGAGTGGTACTTTTGGGACAGTGGTATTCGATCTGGAAGAATGAAATTTGAAGGCGGAAAGAGAAGTTATGTCCCTTAAAGAAGGATCTGTGGAATTCCACAAAGAAATAGATGAGGGAATACAAGACTTCTTTGAAATTTCGGTTCGGGTGTACGGAATGGAGAAGTTATGTTGGTTTCTAAGAGGGTAATTAGACACTTCTCTTACCCTAGGGGGAATTAGATCAGTTATATAGGAAGGCACTAAACCTGAGTTCACCTTATACATGAAATTAAGTTTCTGTTGCTGCCTTCTTTCAGACAGTGAAACCCAGCCACATTCTGAATATAAATTATCGAGTGAGACGGATCTAGTAAGACCTGTAACTAAACGAGCTGCTTCGTTTTGAATTTTTTCAAGAGCATATGAGTTCTGAGCTGAGCAACCATCCCATACAATCGAGGCATATTCAATTACAGGAAGAAGAAAGGAAACATATATTTGATTAAGTGCATTTCTACTCAAAGAATATTTAAGCTTGCGCATAATACCTAATACTCTTGCCGCTGAGTTTTTGATGTTTTCGACATGTTTTGTCCATTTTCCATCGCTGCTAAAGGTTATGCCTAGGTGTTTATGGTTTTCTGCAAACTTTATAATTGTATGATCAAACTTAAGCAATGGCATGAAGTCAAACGGTCTTAACGTGAATAACACTGCTTCAGTTTTGTTTGGATTAAATGTAACAAGCCATTGTTTTGCCCATTCAGATAAGATACTTAAATCATGGTTTAGGAGGCCGTGGATGTCCTGCAGAGATGTTGCAGAGTGAGTTTTAGTTTTACGTCCCGACAACAGCTAAGGTCATACGGAGACGGGACCTCGGTTTAAAGACTCATCCGAAAGTCTTGAGAGATGTTGCAGAACAATATAAGGAGCTGTCATCGGCAAGAAGCCTAGTTAGACTAAGCAGCGATTCGGAAATGTCATTCACATAAATTAGAAACAACAATGGTCCCAGAACCGAACCTTGAGGCACTCCAGCCCTTAAAACTTTAGAATTAGAAATACCTTCCTTTATAACTACTTTTTGATTTCGGTCTGCAAGGTAATTACTTATCCATAAAAGAAAGTTGTCTTCAATACCATACTGTTTTAGTTTAAAAATTAGTTCTTTGTGCCAAACTCTGTCAAAAGCCTTGGAGATGTCACAAAATACCATACAAGAGAACTGGTGGTTATCAAAACTCTGACAAATATTTTGATATATATCAATCAACTGAAATACGGTGGAATGCTGGGGAAGGAAACCGGACTGATATTTATACAACAGACTATTTTCGTAAAAGTAGTTATACAGGTTCTTAAAGGCAATGCGTTCTTGGATTTTGCTCACATTGCTCAATAAGGCTATAGGGCGGTAGTTACTTGGGGATGTTTTATCTCCTTTCTTGGGTATTGGAATGACATTTGAATGTTTCCACGGCTCTGGATACTCACCCTCGCCGAAAGAGCGGTTTATTATAATCGCTAAGGCTTTTGATATAGTTTTGGAAACTCCTAATTCAGAGGGGCGAGGGATATGGCTTTCTGTCTGGAGGTTCCTCTTGATTCACTGCTTGTATGAGCGAGCAGCGAAGGTTCTGGCGAGACTGCGCGGACGCGCAGGCTCGCCTGAACCTACGCTGCTCGCATAGGCGATAAGTACCAAAATCGCTTGACGGGGCCCATTTAATGGCTGCTTAATGGCAGTAGTGCATCAGGTCGTCCACAAACCGAGGGGTAATAGATATGACTGTTTTATGACCAAATCCAGCATATTGACATATTATTCTAAGAACACGTTCCTGTATACTCGGAAATACTCAGACAAAGTTGTCTACATTCCAGTGCGAGCGGTCAAGCGCCGTTGCCTTTATATAGTACCCCGCTTAAATCATACCTTCAAAACGGTCATATGTTTCTGATGAAAATTTGTGGAATTTTTTCTTGTTTACACTCGAAACATGTGTGCTCGTTAGAACCGCCTCTTACAACCTATGTCTTGGAACAGAAATAAGTAAAAAATAATGTATACCACCGTAAACACCAGTTTTCTGTATATGAAATGGTATTTAGTACGTACTTGACATGAGGTTAATACGTACTTATAATAACTACCTTAGAAGACATCACGTATTTAGGGAAAAGTTGGATTTACCAAAGTATGCATTATTTTGCTTATTTTTGCTTCAAAACACAGCGTGTAGAATGTGGTTTCACAATTATGCAGTTCTAGAAACGAGGCGGTAAAAATGGGCACCCACATTATATGTTTGAAGCAGCAATAAGAAAACCATTTCATATTTTCTTCATAAAAAAATCAGGTTAACAAGCCCATGAAATGAAGACACCCTAGGCCCCATTTTATATGTAGAAAACTGGGGCTTACGGGCGTATACATTATTTTTCTAATTCTGCTCCAAGACATAGGTTGTGGGTAATGAGGCGGTTCTCACAAGCATCCGCAACCTATGTTTGCAGTATAAAAAAGAAAATATTACGGATTATCATCAGAAAAGTAGCCATTGGAGATGTGAAAAAAATGCACAAGGTCGCCCGAGAGTCATATCGTAATGATTTATCATCACAAAAACACGACTATATAATTTTGACCCCCTTGAACCCCACTTCAATATAGTAAAACTGGGGTTTACAGGGGCAAACCTTATTTTTCTTATTTCTGCTCCAAAATACAGATTGTGGGTACTCGTTAGAACCGCCTCGATGATGCGGTTCTAACCAAAATATAGATTGTGGGTACTTGTTAGAACCGCCTCGATGAGGCGGTTCTAACGAGTACCCACAATCTAAATTTTTGAGCAGAAATGAGAAAAATATCATTTTTCGGCGATAAAAATCATTTTTCGTCGATAAAGGTGACAATGTATTTGTAAAGGCGCGTTTTCGTAATGTAAGGAATTCACTATGTCGCCCGAGTGTTTTAACCTAATGATTTTTTTACGGCGTAGCCGTTATAGTTTTGCTTTTGTCCTACATTTTTCATTATTCCATTGGTCAATAAAACCACATGTCCAAGGAGATGACCATTTCATTGGTCAATGATTTGCATAAATAAATCTACTCAAAAATACGACAGTTTACTGAAGTTTTAACCTAGGAAATGTTTCGTTTTATATGTGAGACATGAATGAAAAATATATACAGTTTCGGCTTGCTCACCGCCTTGTCCTTTGATGACCATACGTCATATGTATAATTGTGTTTCTAGTGAATTCGGTAACTGCTGCGGTGAATAGCTATTTTGACCTAATTTCACGTGGTTGGTCTATATAGCGAAAGGAACCATTTCGCGAAAGGAAGGTTCCTTTCGCGAAAGGAAGAATTTTCTGCGAAAGGAATTGTTTGTTTGTTTTGAGGTTTAACGTCCCCATCAACACTGTGTAGGTCATTTTGGAGACGTTGCCTCCAAGTTTGTGGGACTTTTACCCGACATTGAGATGAAATGACACCCCAAGCCCTGTTGCCCAATGAAACCAATAAAGAGATATAGCATGACAAAATCATGTAATAATCGCATTACAAATTGACAGATGTTTAATTTACAATATATGCTAAATAAAAGTTGCAGTGTATCATTTGTCTTCAGCATACTTTATGTCCTCCATTTTAACACAAAATGGACATTTTCGAATATCATTAATATTATATAAATTCTGAAAAGGAATAAGTGTAATTTGAGTTTTAATTAGGTGCACATAAGATCAAGTTTCCGTCCGTTTGTCTGCTCGTCCGTTTGTTCGTCCGCCTATGCGTTTACGTTCACCATAGCGACAACCCTAAATGTTAACCCTAGAATTTGTGTTCAAAAAGAGTAAATGATAACGTTTTCTTATTTGTTGTGCATATACTTGAGATCATATATGCTCTTGAAATGAGGTCATGTTTTTAACCTTGATCTTTTACATTGACATGAGCTTAAACAGGCGGGACACCGCCCTCTGCAAAGTTATTTTTCCTCGCGTGACATCTGAATTGTTTGAATACAGTAAACCAGTTTATAGCTAGACAATTGTTGCTGTCACTATTGTAGCTCATATTGCACGACCCGTAGAAAAAGCGACCGACTGAAGTCGGTTGATTTTCTAAGAGTGCCCTAAAATCACCGTGTTATTCTGTCAGTCTGTCTGTCCGTCCGTAACCCGTTTGTGAAAATTGGTGATAGTGACTTACATGTAACCGCTTGGAATATTTAAACAATTTTTGGCATACTGATAGATATCAATGAGATCTAACCAATGAACTTACGAAATATTACATTCCATTTAGTATAGCCTCGCCGAGGCGAAAAATGTGAAAATTTTCGAACGGCTTCTCCTCGGAAACCGTTGGGCCGATTGAAGTCAAATTTCATATGGAGCCTCTAAGGGATGGGGGAAACCAAAATTTGCTCATGGGGTCCAGGTCGGATGACCCAAATGGCCGCCAAGCCATATATGGTCTGTCTGTCTGTCCGTCCGTAACCCGTTTGTGAAAATTGGTGATAGTGACTTAACCGCTTGGAATATTTAAACAATTTTTGGCATACTGATAGTATCAATGAGGTCTAACCAATGAACTTGCGAAATATTACATTCCATTTAGTATAGCCTCGCCGAGGCGAAAAATGTGAAAATTTTCGAACTGCTTCTCCTCGGAAACCGTTGGGCCGATTAAGGTCAAATTTCATATGGAGCCTCTATGGGATGGAGGAAACCAAAATTTGCTCATGGGGTCCAGGTCACATGACCAAAATGGCCGCCAAGCCATATATGGTAAAAACCCTTCAAAATAGTCTTCTCCAGAACCACTTGGCAGATTTCCACGAAACTTGATAAATAACATCTGGGACGTAGGCCAATCATAAATTGCTAAAATGGTGACCCTGGGTTGACCTTGACCTTCTTTGTGCCTAGGTCAAACTTTGACACATATGCTTTTGTATTGGAAAAGTGAGAATTCATTTTATCCTGCAAACGATTCAGAATACAGTACTAAAGTATTAGATATATTTTTGCTCCTGACGATAAGGCGCATTTATTGGGGGAACCGTTTTAGGTCCAGGTCACATGACCAAAATGGCCGCCATACCCATATATGGTAACACTCATAAAGCTAAAAGCATCCGGCGGGTCGTGCACTTCAGCTGAAGCACTGGTTTCTAAACAACCTTCCAATTAAATCTACGCCGCATATCTTTTTTAAAGATATTTCTTGTTTTCACTTACATTAGCAGAACCAAGCTGACCCCATAGTACGCGGCAAAAACCAAGAACACAAAACCCTTGAAGAAGCCAACAGTCTTCTCATAGATAACATTAGAAAGAACTCCGGCTGCCACAGAAGTCAGCGTTTCGACACTCGCTATACTTGCAAACAGCGCTCCTGCAAATAAATAACAATAATAAAAATTATAATAATAATACTACTACTACTAATAATAAAAAAAAACGTATAACATCGGCCTCCGGTTAACACGTTCTTTGCATCGAGAAAACACTCCTATATAATCTTGACCCCTTTAACCCCACTTTTATATAGTAAAAATGGGGTCTTAAGGGGTAGATATTAGTTTGCTAATTTCTTCTTAAAAATAGTTTGCGGGTACTCGATAGAACCGCCTCGTCGAGGCGGTTCTATCGAGTACCCGCAATCTATGTTTCGAGCAAAAATAAGAAAACTATCAGATTTTTTTATCTAGAAATTTTCCTTTTTGGGCGTTAAAATCTTCCGGTACACTTGTATAGGCGTGTTTTCGTTATGAAACCCCCACGTATTAGGAATGAACATTGGATTTGAAAGTGTAAATGTTATGTTATATGATTCTGCTTCAAAACATTGCTTTTTGGTACTCACTAGGACCGCCCCATTGATTTAGACCAAACGAGCATCAACGATATTTATTTAGACAAGAAATTGTTTGTTTATGTTCAGGTGTTACGTCCCCATCAATACTATGTAAGTCATTTTGGAGGCGTTGCTTCCGATTTTGCGGGTATTTTACCTGACATTGAGATGAAATGACATCTAAAGCCCTACCACCCAAAGAAACCGCTTTGTGGCTAAGGAGCGGTCCACCACTTTTCCTGGGTTTAGACCTAAGCAGTTTGCCAGGACTCATGATATTCAGTCGGTTTAATCAGTGCGCCGAGGAAAAATTCCACATTTCCTCTGCAAGCTCAGACCCTTCTTAACCCTTGACCGGTACTAAAACGTTCCTTTCTTCAAGCCCCGATGGGCGGGCGAAGTGTTTCAATGATAGTACACCGAATTAAGACCTCTCATTAAAAAACAACAACAAAATTCCGCTAGGAAAATATGTCCATGTGAAAAAATGGTGTCCAACATGGTGTCAGGAATGACAAATGTATTTTCCATTGAACATAGAGTGTGTGTACTATTTAGAACCGCCTCAATGAAGTGAGTCACAGCCCGACCTCGATTTTGGAGACTTGAAAGAAAATACACGGATATGTTATTCTGGTGTATTTCAAACAATTTCACACGAGCATGTACCCGTATGGGAATTTGTCTTTATAGACAATATGATAGATTAGATACCCTTACATATAGTAACAACTGCTACCTTGTTTATTCGCTGCAGTTAGCCTCGATAGTACACCTCGTAGCATAGGAGTTATAAATACACCGAGGAAACCAGCCACATTAGCTGCAAATAAAAATAATTATATTAACGATGATGATGACGACGACGACGAAGACGAAGATGATGGTGATCTTACGGCCCTCATCACGAAAACACGCCCATATTGTTTTGACCCCCTTTAACCCCACTTTTATATAGGAAAACTGGGGTTTATAGGGATAAACTTTATTTTTCTTATTTCTGCTCTAAAATATAGATTGTGGGTACTCGTTAGATAACGAGTACCCACAATCTATATTTGAGGCGGTTCTAACGAGTACCCACAATCTATATTTTAAGCAAAAATATGAAAAATATCAAAATTTTTCATCTTAGAATTTTCATTTTTTCGGCGATAAAGGTTTCAATGTTGTCGTATAGGCGTGTTTTCGTAATGTCTACATGTATATAAAAAAAAAACTCGGACATATCAGACATACAAGGCTGCCGGAAACGACGCAGCCAGTAGCCTAATTGCCTTACGTGAGCAGAACATACATGTAGGTATTTATAATGAATTAGACGTGTCAATATAACCCACATTCTTTGAGGCAAGGTCGTTCGCTTGCTTGCTGGGAAGGCGTCCAGTGTTTATACAAGGGCACTAGTACAAGTACCCGCATTTCGGATCAGAAAGAGAGATAGTGTGTACAGGCACCTGCACTTGAATGAGCAGCACTATAGCTCAAACAAGTATTGAACATAATACGGGAACATATCTCTGTTCCTGAACAAAAACATCGTATAATAACAAACAATGTCAAAACATCTAACATCATTACACCATATATTCGTGCTGCGCCAGGGCCCCCGTCCATTGGGGCGTGGGGAAAAAGATTGGGCTGCATGATGCTTTCACACAGAGCCGAAACCGACCGCGCACGAGTACTGGTAAACCGCTTAGAAGGTCAAAGCCTGCTCAGGCAGTTTTGCTAGTCGGACCGTCCCTACATATAAATCCTATTGGTTTGTTTGGGTGGATGGGCTTGAGATGTCATTCCATCTCAGTGTCGAGTACAAGTCCCACACAATTGGAAGCAACATCACCAAAATGACCTAAATTGTGTTGACGGGAACTTAAACCTCAATTCAATAAAAATCGTGCTGCGCCTTGCATATGATATGTCTTTATCGTATCGATGCTGTTTGGTTTTGAGTTTTATGGCCCAGTCAACACCACTTAGGTAGTATCGATCAGGTCAGGTTACCTAAGCACTTCATGGGCAGGCTATACATAAGCGTAAGCTAGCATTGCATACTCTTTCGACAGAAACTGTCAACCCCTTATTGTACCAGCTGAAAGCATTATCACAATGCATAATGGTGGTAAACGTCCAAGAGCTGTGGGTCATTCGAGAGTAGTTGGCAATCATTACGGAAACACACACTCGTGCACCATAATGATATATGAGCATTTTTCTGGAATGTATAGTTACTGAAGCTATATACAATTATGTACAAATTTACACACCTATGCATATGCCATGAAAATTAGAAAAAAAAAAAACAAACAAGAGCTCATCGTTGTTTCATCTTTGTGGTTGTTTGATTTTCGTGTTCTCGGATATGTTGTACTGATGAGTAAGGAAGCCTTCATGCGGACTGAACAAAGTATTTGTCTAACACGCGACGGAATCAAGGGCCGTAAAATCGATTTTATCCACGCCCCACACACCCCAACCTAATGAAATTCTTTTCACTGACCGTTCCAATGCGGTTCTTCTGTCGCGATTTATTTTTGTTATGATTCGTCTTTTGGTGTGTGTATCGCTTATATTGTTTTGCTTTGGATACTCAACTGGCTATTTTGTGGAAGAGTACCTGCCCTTTTGGATTTCCGCTACTGATGTTTCCATTAGGGCCTGGCTGTTTTATGTTTGCGTTTCTTTCCCTTTGGTGTCTCTGATGGGACGTGTGGGTTGATTGTATCGATTCCGTATCATTGCCTGCACTTCTAGTTTTAATGCCACATACTTGCCAATGACAAACTAGCCACATGATGGTGTCACAAAGGTTTTACATCCAGTTAGTGTACTTTTGTTTACTTACCGAAATATAACGCCGCACTGTTATTCGCCAGAGCTTCTATCGTCTTAGATGCTATGAAAGAAACACACCCAATGAGCGCAATTACTTCATCTGTAAATACCCTCTGCAGGGGCTTGACAATAACCAATCCTAAAAGGAGCCATCCGGAAGTTAACGCTATATACCAGCTGCGTTGTTCAGGGTTCCAACAAAACGGGGTGTTCAACTGATACAAAGTCTCAACTTCAGACTCAGAAAGCCGAGAAAAGATAAAAGCTGATATAAGAATATTATACACCCATCGCTTAACTGCGTTTTCTTTCCCGAAGAAAAGTCTTACAGCGTTGCATACATTTTCACATGGAGATGTCACTGCTGTACGTTTATATTTATTGAAAGTCTCGGGAAGAAAAACCACTAACACTATTGTAAGAGCGATACACACAGCAGCTGTTGCCATAGCGCTGAAGAAAGTGAATGCTTGGACTAGATATCCAGCTAGTAAGCTAAATCCCGCTGAACCCAGCCCTAGGGCAAACTCAACAACTGTTATTCTAAAAGTTCTGCTAGGTCCAGGTTGTGTTATATCTGCAATAAAACTGAACGACACGAGTACAATCATAAACACATTTCCCGTTAGGCCGTCGAGTATAAACGATGGGATAAATCCGACCAAAGGGAAGTCTGTATGGATACCAATTGCGTTGATGGCCATGTGTATGAACGAACCAATACAAGGGAGAAAGAATAGAAATTTTCTCCCAAATCTGTCTGTGTATGAGCCGAGAACAAGATTGGAGAAAATTGCAGGTATGCCAGATGCTAGTCCAAGGTATATCATCCATGTAGCTGATTCTTGTTGAGCCTCGGTCTGCAGAATATAACTTGGATCTGTCTTATTTACTTCACAAATGGGTATGCTGTTATTGAATGTGACATTGGGGAACTTGTCCTTTTGAATTTTCCTGTAAACAAACTGTGTCATTGTGAAGTAAGAAGTCAGGTACCCTCCGAAGTATAGAAGACAAATCGGGACTACAAGCCAATGTCGACAGGAATTTGGTGAAATAACATTTTCAGCTGAATCAGATTTGTATTCGTCATCGGCATTTATCGAATGTTCTTGACTGACGTCATTCGTGAGCAATCGAACATCATCTGGATCTCGGTTTATGCTGAAGATTATGTTTTGGTCATGGCGTGTCTCGCCGAGTGCTTCAAAGATGGCAATATCAGGATCTTGTCTTTCATTGATATCTATATCAGCCATTGTGCCAGACACTGTATTTCATCTGCAATCTAATAAGCAATAGGTAAACACACATGTGAGACAAAGCTTTCTTTCAATGCCTTAAAATGAATACAGGAAACTGAATGCAATTGCTGTCTGTGCGTCGGGAACGAAACACTGAACCCTCGTGGTCTAGCGGGTGTTTAGATGGCGGGTCGAGTAGCCCTCTCGACATTTTCTAGTTTTGTCTGTCCACTCTGAATTGTGGTCAAAACAGAATCATTGTTATTGTATTCAATTTCCTGCACGATACACCATCCTCGCCTGGCCCTTCTTTATAGCGATGAGTATACGTCCCTCTTTAATTGCACGCCGGTGGGGCAGGCCTCAGATTATATGACGGTTCCAGCGTAAACGTTTACTTATGTAATGTTGTTTGGTACCGATGTTCTGTCTCTGGTCGGGCCCATCAGAGTCTAACTGTTGGTTTTCGTTTGCTAGGGCTTTTCAGTGGTTTGTTGCTGTCGAGTCCTCACCGTTGATCTCTGTGGTTGTTTGATTTTTGTGTTCTCGCCCCCTCCCCCCCCCCCTCCTCAAACCGTGAAATTCTTTTCACTGACCGTTCTAATGCGGTTCTTCTGTCACGGGTTATTTTTGATACAGTTTTGTCTTTGCGAGGGTGTACTGCTTAAATATTTTCGTTTTGGATAGCCAATTGGGGGAAAAGAACTGTCCTTTTGGCTTTCCGTTACTGATGTTTCCATCAGATATAGTTATTTAATGTGTATGTTTCTTCCCCTAATTGTATCGGTTCCTGACCATTGCCTTTACTTTTATTTTTGTTGATATTCCAGATATATTCCAGCAAAGTCAGAAACATTGAAAAGGGAACCGATAGGTGACCGATATAATCAGATCCCAAATCATCCCCAAAATGTCACTACGAGCACAAATGGAAAAATAAGGTTATCCTAGAAAATGTAAGTTTTCTCTGTATAAAGTCAGTTTTCTAGGACGGTACTTCTACCTGGAAACGTTTATGTGATGACCATCATAACAACACGTCTATTTACAAATGACCTCCTTGAACCTCACTTTTTATGAAGAAAAACTTTGTTTACAAGGATAAGTCTTAATTTTCTTATTTCTGCTCTAGAATATAGATTGTTGGTACTCGTTTGAAGCGCCTTGGTGAGGTGGTGCAAACGTGTACCAAAAAGTAATATTTTAGCAGAAATAAGAAAACTTTTCTGATTTTAAATATAGATTTTGGTTACTCCTTAGAACCACCTCGATGAGAGTGTTCTAACATAAACCCAAAAGTGAAAGTTTGAGCAGAAATTAGGAAACTATCACAATTTAACATCTTAAATGTTAATTTTTGGCGATAAAATTTACATTGTATGCCTGTTTTCGTAATGGCTTGGAGTAGTTAAACTGGGCAAGAAATCAAACTACTGTTAAATTGAAGAGAGAAGGACACGGTCAATCTAACTCTTCAATATTTTCCTGTCTAAATGTATATGCTAGTCAAGACCAGAAGCCGAACTTGAGGCACTGTGCATGTCCCAGTTGTTTCAGGATATGTCTGGCGAATGCTCGCAAGAACACATGCTGGAATTACAACACAGAATGTCTTGCCCAAAGTCTGTCTCCTCCGCTGCTAGACCTGAGCACCAAACTCAGGAAAACTGTCTAAGAATAGAAGTGAAGGCAATGATATGTCAAGTCTGTATTTCGATCCAAAATACGCTGAAGTCTGTATTTAAGATCCAAAACTGAAAGCCTATTGAAGGATTTTTGAGAATTCAACACAGATTAGAGAGCCTGATCACCTCTAAATAGAGAGATCCAGAGCTTTACCAGTTTCCACGAGGTAAGGAAATTGGCAAACAATTGAATATTGGGAAACATTTGGTTTACCTTAGAGAAAATATGGGCACTGTCGAGAGGGTTCACTGAAACCATTATATGTGGATTTTGTTTCCTAAGCACACTTCGAATGGTAACAAATTCAGAGATAAAATATTTCAGTAACTTTTTTCTTGCAAATGAAGGTAATTATCATTACGCAAACACGCCTATACAAATACATTACCACATTTATCGCCGAAAAAATGAATTTTTTTTTTATGAAAAATTGTGATATTTTTCTTATTTCTGCTCAAAATATAGATTGTGGGTACTCATTAGAACCGACTTATCGTGGCAGTTCTAATGAGTACCCATAATCTATATTTTAGAGCAGAAAAAAGAAAAATAGGGTTTACCCCTGTAAACCCCAGTTTTACAATATAAAAGTGGGGTTCAAGGGGGTCAAAATTATATAGGCGTGTTTCCGTGATGTGATATAAAGATTGTCATTCACTTTACATAGGAAGGACAAACGTAACTAAAATGAACAACTGAAAAGGGGAATAATTAATCAGAATCACCATGACAACAACATACATAATTAGAGAAGGAAGAATCAGAACCACAAATATAAAACAGAAAGGGATCACAACAAAAGCACTGACTTGGAACGGTCAGTACAATACTGGCGGGCTTAAGTATACTTTACGGGATCACAACCTTTACACTCACTTTCACCCTTTTGTAGAGGTCTGTGTATCAATCGTATTCTGATAATGTCAAACTAAGCGACGCAATTTTGTCATTGTAGATAGCATTTTAGTTTATGCCCTCGATGAGAGCTTGTTTTATTTGTATTTGCGAGTGTGTTAACTCTGCTCAAGGCATCAAGCCGAAAGCGCTTAGTTAAATTGACCACATTTGCGGTTTAATACGGAATGGACATTTCTGCTAGAACAGAAATTAAAACAATGAAATAGGAGTGGAAAATAAAACAAAAAATATGTCGTTTTAAAAACGATATAATATGCCATTTTTCTTGTTTTCGATTCCACTTAGAACAAGTAGATTGGAATTTAAAACAATAAAATTAGAATGGAACAGAAAACAAAATACATGTATGCCATTTAAACGACATATTCTAATCTCAATTTTACTATTTTTGTTAAATAGACTAAACTACGTCAATTGTCACTATATTTATTGACACCACATATTCCATTACTGATTACTGTCAACCTGATCCAAGATCACTAATTAGTTGTACTGATATATATTATTGTTTGGGATACAGATTTAAAAAAAAAACAAACGACTTTCTTCTGGATCCCATTTGTATGTATTAATGTACTGTCACGTGTTTTTGTCTATTGTAATGTTATATGTATACAAATGAAATAAAAGTTTAAACTAAACGACATACGTTTTGGTTTCTGTTACACAATGAAAACGTGGCATTGAAACCAATAAAATAAGAATGGAAAAGAAAACGAAAATATGTCGTTGAAACGACACACTTCTTGCTTTCCTTCTCACTCTGAAAAGTAGAATGGAATTTTATACAATAAAATAAAATGGAAAAGAAAAGCAACAAATGTTTCGGTTAAACGAAATGTGTCTTGTTTTCTTTTCCACTCTAAAAAGTAGAGTGGTATTTGAAACAATAAAGTTATCGTTTAATCGACATAATCTTCACCTCTCATTGGTTAAAGATCCCGTAAGAAGTATGGAGAAGTAACTACGCGCCGCCACCCCTACCTTTACCTGCTGCAAGGACAGCAGGTTTTTTGTCCAACTGTAAGTTAATATCAGTCCGACGCTACAGTGACGCAAGATACACGTCACCTGAATCTGATAAGTTCAAAAGTAAATGCAAATTATGAATAAGAAAGTCGAAGAAAAACACGCGGTTCATCAACATCTGTCATACACCTTCCGTAAAATCAGGCTCATAGAAGTAAGGGCGAGTATTTAGGCCACGTAACATCGATTTTGATTTTGTTAATTCTCGCGCGCGGCGACCATTATTTGTTTCACATTTTGACTGTATTATGGTCAGTGTACACTTTTTCTAAATTAGCGCAGCCATACAGCAATAATTCACCAACACATCTCAGTACCCATTTGCAAGTTCTGCCTTCCTCCCATCCAAAGACGGACGCTTTATGCAGGGTTCTATCATACTAGCGACTATAAGATTAACTGCATCTGTACTCAATCATTATATCAACGCTCCAGGTCAGCTTATGCCGTGGCCTGCTGTCCGCGTTAACTTTTCACATTTTCGACATCTCCCGAACCGGAAGTCAGATTAGGCTTATACCTTCTGGGAAGCATCCTGGTGAGATTGGCTAACATGATTCCGTTCTGATTTCCAAGATGGCCACCATATGCCATGGTGGCAATCTTGAAATTCTTCAAACGACACCCCCTCCCAATCGTGCAAAATTTATGATTAACGCGATGACTTTGATTTTGAGATTGTAAATTGTCCTTTTTTGGATGGTGATGTTCCTCGTGCGCCATCCTATGGCATTTATATTTTGCAATTAATTCGATTTGCTAGAGTGTGTAGTCATGTAACTGACTTCAACACTCGTAATAAATTATTAACGGCTAAACTCCTTAATCAGGGTTATCGGTACCATAAACTACGCAAAGCCTTTTCAAATTTTTATAGACGCCATTCTGATTTAATTTCAAAATTCTATATTGAACTTAAATCTCTTCTGCAACAAGGTCTATCGGAACCCGAATTTTATTGTGACTTAGTATATAAATTCAGAAAAATATATAACCGCAATGACTTGAGATTGGGTACAACATGGATATTATACGACAGACTGCATGCATGGTAGTTAACCCAATCACGGTTGGCAACTTTGCTTCCCTCTTTAATTGCACACCGGTGGGTCAGGCCTCAGATTCTATGACGGCTCCAACGTAAAGGCTTATTGAGAATTAGAGAGATAATGTCGGTTGGTGCCTGATGCTCTGTCTCTGGTCGGGCTCATCGGAGTCTAACTGTTGGTTTTCTTTTGCTCCAGCATTTCAGTGGTTTCTTGCTGTCGAGTCCTCACCGTTGTCTCACCTCTGTGGTTCTTTGATTTTTGTGTTCACGGAGATGTTGCACTGAGGCCTTCATGCGGACTGAACAAATTATTTGTCTAAATCGCGACGGAAGTAAGGGCGAGGATTGTGGCCACGTAAAATCGATTTAAGCCCCCCAGTGGAAATCTTCCACTGACCGTTCCAAGGCGGCTCTTCTGTGGCGATTTATTTATGTTGTTGTTTGTTACTTACTGTGTGTATCACTTGTGTCTTTTAATTTTGGATGGCCATATGGCCAATTTGTGGGCAGTAACTGTCCTTATGTCCTTCCTTTGTTTAGGTTTCCATTATGGTCTGGTCGCTTTATGTTTGTATTTCTTTCCCTTTGGTGTCTTTTATGGGTGGAGTAAGTTAATTGTATCAATTCCTGATCTTTGTTTTACTTCTACTTTACGTTGGAACCGTCATATAATCTGAGGCCTGACCCATCGGCGTGCAATTAAAGAGTGAAGCAAAGTTGTCAACCGTGATTGGGTTAACTACCATGCATCCAGTCTGTCGTATAACATTTATGTCTGTTCTAATATATTCGATGGCTACGGCGTGGGCCATGTTGAAAATCTTCAAACCACATCTGCTTTAGAATGGCCTGTTGCATTAAGTTAAAATTGGTTGTTGGCATTTAGGTGATAAAGAGATTTAGTATTGCTAGAATTGTTGCATTCTCATGTCATAGATTGCGACCACCTTGAAATTCTTCAACGTACATGTATAGTAATTACATATAAGATTTACAGGGAGAGGCAGTTTAGGTGTTGTCAGTAAATGTCAAACTCACTGAGGCCATTGGTCTTCTTTGTTTACTTTTTTAGATTACAGTGTATGCCAAAGACAGTTACAAACGCTAGTTCTGGCCTGCCAAACTATACACTTCCTTTCTGCATCAACATCATCTCTCCATGAATCCTTAATCAGACAAAAGTGTTCCGAAGCTTAATCAGAAGCATCAAGATTATTTAAATATGCAGATTAAGTATTGCTGAAGGCAATGTGATCTGACGAAATGGCCACCAAGACGCAAAGTAATATATGATCAACCTCATCCAGGTGAGGGATTCCGGTCCACTTGGGAATCTAGGTAGCTGCAAAAGTAGGAAACAAATCTGTATGCTTAGCTGCAGCATTTAAGAAATGAATGTGTTAATGGGACTGACTTCATGTTATATAAATGTTCTGGTCTGTCGCTATGCATTAAAAATTTTGACCATCATCGTTCTGGTAATAGAAGAAAATTGCTATATACACGTTTTGTGAGATTAAACGTTTCTGCGATGCTTAAAGTACATGTAGTCTAGGCATGGTTTGGTTTAGTTTACGGCTTAGGGGCTTTGCTTGAAGGTGTTTCGTCGTATATACGATGGTCTAATTATATGACATGGTACCTGTGTGGCCTGGCAGTTTCGGCATGGAGAAATTCCATGATATTTAAAATGGCCTCGAACAGGGGCGCTCTTGGTTACAAATTGCGATTACGCCAACTTCGGGAAGAAGAAGGGTCTGGGGCCTCCCCAGCTAAGGATAACAGGATATAGCCCCTAAAGGGGGGGGGGACAGGGGTGAAACCCCAAGGCCGAAAATGGGCTTCAATCAGTTTTAAGGGTATTAAAATAGGAGTGAAGGCAACGATCATGAATCGATACAATTAACCTACAGCTCCCATCAGAGGCACCATACGGAAAGAAACCCAAGCATGAAATTACAAGACCCTAATAGAAACATCAATAGCGGAAAGCCAAAAGGACTGTTACTTTCCCACAAAATGACAAATTGGTTATCAGACACTAAAAGATATAACCGATACATACATTCAAACACAAAATATAACACCACTAAACCATGACAGAAGTACCGCATAGGAACGCTCAGTGAAAAGTATTTCAGTGGCACCTGGTGGGGAGCGACTTAAATCAATTTACGTGGCCGCAATCCTCGCCCTTACTTTCGTCCCGATTCAGACATATAATTTAGTCCGCATGAAGGCCTCATTTGATTTTAAGATTTATAATAGTTTCATTACCCAAGTAACTTCGTATTGTTCCACTTATAGGTCATTGGTCTGCTGTATTCGCTCTTAATTGTGCACTACTGGAGCGACATTGCAACATTAATAAATGCCACATTTGTAGTTCACTGTAGCCGAAACAAATATTTTAATATCAAATATTATATCAAGAAAGAGAACACTTTAAATAACATTGTGCTGAGAGAGAGAGAAACAGAGAGAGAGAGAGAGAGAGAGAGAGAGAGAGAGAGAGAGAGAGAGAGTACCTTAAATAATATTGATTTCTCGACTGGTCATGCCATCAGAAACGCATATGGGATATTTTAGTGGCGATAAGAAACGAGGTAAAATTGTATAATAATATCTTAACCAAGGGATCGTGTGTCAGTTTTAGGTATTTTGTAACAAGCTCGTAGTATCGTTCAACTGAAGGTATTTAATACTTGCACAGAAAGTTTTATTTTTGTTTTAATGCTCTTTATGTCAACTATATCAATCAAGTCGACAATGATTAGGTGGGCGAAAACCGCCTGATCTTCTGTTGTAGAACGTGTAATGTTTTATGTTATGAGTTCGGACTTCCGAGATATTACCGGTAGCTTTCTTATCCTCTGGTGCAGAAATGTTGTTTGATCCCCGAACATACATGATTGCCTGAGTTAGAGAGAATTTAATTTTTATGTACTGTGGTTGGTGCCTGATGCTCTGTCTCTGGTCGAGCCCATCGGAATCTAACTGTTGGTTTTCTTTTGCTCCAGCATTTCAGTGGCTTCTTGCTGTCGAGACATCACTGTTGTTTCATCTCGGGGGTTGTTTGATTTTTGTGTTCTCGGAGATGTTGCACTGATTAGTTAGGGGGCCTTCATGCGGACTGAACATATCATTTGTCTAAATCGCGACGGACGTAAGGGCGAGGATTCCGGCCTCGTAAAATCGATTTAAGCCCCCCCTCCACTCCCCCACCCCAGTGGCATTCGTTTCACTGACCGTTCCAATGCGGTTCTTCTGTCGCGGCTAGATTATTTTTAGCTCCACTGGCCGAAGGCCAGCGGGGCTATTGTCATGGCCCTGTGTCCGTCGTGCGTCCGTGCGGTCGTGCGTCCGTGCGTCCGTGCGTTAACTTTTTCTTTAAACATCTTCTTCTCCTAAACTACTGGGCCAATTGTAACCAAACTTCACAGGAATGTTCCTTACATAGTCCTCTTCTAAATTCCTTCAAAGAATTTTGTTACACCCAGAACTCTGGTTGCCATGGCAACAAAACAACACAAAATATTAAAAATCTTTAAAAATATTCTCCTCCAAAACCACCTGTTTGATTTCATTTTTATTTTGCATGAATGTTCCTTGGGTGGACCCCTTTCAGATTCCTTGAAGAAATTTTGATCCGACAAAAAACATGGCCGCCATGGGCGGGGCTTATTTTCCCTATTTAACATATAGTGTAATGCTAAAACATCTTCTCCTCCTAAACTACTGGGCCAATTGTAACCAAACTTCACAGGAATGTTTCTTACTTAGTCCTCTTCTAAATTCCTTCAAAGAATTTTGTTACACCCAGAACTCTGGTTGCCATGGCAACAAAACCACACAAAAAATTAAAAATCTTTAAACATCTTCTCCTCCAATAAAAATCAAAAAAGAGTTCCTTTAAGAGCAATGAAAACATCCATAAGAAAGAAGATGGGCCATACTACGTAGTTTCGGCTAATAAAGCCTCGTCAGTGACCCTGTAATGATCCAGCAAAGAAAGCCAGAGGAAACATACTGCAATTTTGCAAATTTCGAATAGGCAGTCGATACAAAGACTGTTATAAATCAAATTGGGATCCAAATAATTAAAAACCTGTCTAGAACATGAGTCTAAACCGATAATTGATTTCTGATTTCTCAGAATATTCACGCTGATCTCAAAGGACCAAAAGTAAAATATAAACTACACTATGGTTGATGTACGGGGAGACGTTTTACCGCCGCCACACGGCACAACACCAGCTGCAGTAAAGGCAAATAAAAATCAAAAAAGAGTTCCTTTAAGAGCAATGAAAACATCCATAAGAAAGAAGATGGGCCATACTACGTACCTGCTGGATTTCATTATCCCCTCGCACAACATAGTTGTGAGGGGGGATATAGCATTTGTCCCGTACGTACGTACATAAGTTCGTACTTTTGTCATCGCTCTAGCGCAACGTACGTACATACTTTTGTCATAGCTCTAGCGCCACGTACGTACGTACGTACTTTTGTCATCGCTCTAGCGCCTACATTTCTTGACCGATTTTAATATAACTTCACACAAACGTTCCTTACGACAATATCTGGAGCAAGATCGACTTTCAAGGTCATGACCTCAAGGTCAAGGTCACTCTGGCTATTTTTTGAAAAACTTTGTCAAGGCTCTAGCGCCTACATTTCTCTCCCAATTTCAATATAACTTCAAACAAATGATCCTTATAAAAATATCTCGAGCGAGTTGGACTTTCAAGGTCATGACCTCAAGGTCAAGGTCACTGTGGCTATTTTTAGAAAAACATTGTCATCGCTCTAGCGCTTACATTTCTTCACCAATTTCAATATAACTTCACACAAATGATCCTTATAAAAATATCTTGAGCGAGTTCCACTTTCAAGGTCATGGCTTCAAGGTCAAGGTCACAGTGGCTATTTTTAGAAAAACTTGTCATCGCTCTAGCTCCTACATTTCTTCACTGATTTCAATATAACTTCACACAAATGTTCCTTATGACAATATCTTGAGCGAGTTGGACTTTCAAGGTCATGACCTCAAGGTCAAGGTCACTGTGGCTATTTTTAGAAAAAACATTTTCATCGCTCTAGCGCCTACATTTCTTCACCAATATCAATATAACTTCACACAAATGTTCCTTATAAAAATATCTCCAGCGAGTTCGACTTTCCAACTCATGGCCTCAAGGTCAGGGTCACTGTGGCTATTTTTAGAAAAAAATTTGTCATCGCTCTACCGCCTATATTTCTTCACTGATTTCAATATAACTTCACACAAATGTTCCTTATGCCAATATCTCAAGCGGGTTCGACTATCAATGTCAAGGCCTCAAGGTCAAGGTCAAGGTCACTGTGGCTATTTTTTAGAAAAACTTTGTCATCGCTCTAGCGTTTACATTTCTTCACCAACTTCAATATAACTTCATACAAATGTTCCTTATGACAATATCTCTAGCGAGTTCCACTTTCAAGGTCAAGGTCACTGTGTCTATTTTTTGAAAAACTTCGTCATCCCTCTAGCGCTTACATTTCTTCATCGATTTCAATATAACTTCAGACAAATGTTCCTTATGACAATATCTCACCATTTCGACTTTCAAGGTCAAGGTCACTATGGCTATTTTTAGAAAACTTAGTTATAGCTCTAGCGCCTACATTTCTTCACTGATTTCAATATAACTTCACACAAATGTTGCTTATGACAATACCTCGAACGAGTTTGACTTTCAAGGTCAAGGTCACTGTGGCTATTTTTAGAAAAACTTTGTCATTGCTCTAGCGCTTACATTTTTTTCACCAATTTCAATATTACTTCACACAAATGTTCCTTATAACAATATCTCTAGTGAGTTCCACTTTCAAGGTCAAGGTCACTGTGGCTATTTTTAGAAAAACTTTGTCATGGCTCTAGCGCTTACATTTCTTCATCCATTTCAATATAACTTCACACAAATGTTCCTTATGACAATACCTCGAGCGAGTTTGACTTTCAAGGTCAAGGTCACTGTGGCTATTTTTAGAAAAACTTTGTCATTGCCCGAGTGATTACATTTTTTCACAAATTTCAATATAACTTCACACAAATGTTCCTTATGACAATATCTCGAGCTATTTAGACTTTCAAGGTCAAGGTCACTGTGGCTATTTTTAGAAAAACTTTGTCATCGCTCTAGCGCCTACATTTAATGATGGATTGTAATAGAACTTCACACAAATGTTTCTTATGATAATATCTCGACTTACTTCGACTTTCAAGGTCATGACCTCAAAGTCAAGGTCACTGTGGCTATCTTTAGAAAAACTTTGTCATCGCTCTATCGCCTACATTTATTAACAGATTTTAATATAACTTCACACAAAAGATGCTTATGATAATATCTTGAGCAAGATCTACTTTCGTGGTCATGGCCTCAAGTCAAGGTCACTGGCTATTTTTAGAGAAACGTCATCACTCTAGAATGTACATTTATTGGAGGATTTTTAAACAAACTTCACACAAATGTTGCATATGATAATATCTCAAGCAAGTTGGACTTTTGCCATTTCAGTGTTTTCCACACACGAAGTTGTCTAGTGCGAGGGGATTTGTATTGCATGCGATGCCTTGTTTTTATTTTGCATGAATGTTCCTTGGGTGGACCTCTTTTAGATTCCTTGAAGAAATTTTGATCCGACAAAAAACATGGCCGCCATGGGCGGGGCTTATTTTCACTATTTAACATATAACGTAATGCTAAAAAATCATTTTCTGCAAAAGTACTTGTGGGATTTCATTTTAATTTGCATGAATTGTCCTTGGGTGGACTGTTGTCAGATTCCTTGAAAAAAATTTGATCTTACAAAAAAACATGGCCGCCATGGGTGAGGCTTATTTTCACTATATAACATATAGTGTAATGCTGAAAATATTTTCTGCAAAAGTTCTTGTTTTATTTCATAGTTATTTGGCATGCATGTTCCTTGGGTGGACCTCTGTCAGATTCCTTGAAGAAATTTTGATCCGACATAAAACATGGCTGCAGTGGGCGGGGTTTATTTTCACTATATAACATGTAGTGTAATGTTAAAAAGTCTTTTCTTCTTCAAAAGTTCTTGTTTATTTATTTATTTATTTATTTAAAAGTACCTTCCTGTATCTGAATTAATCTCCTCCAATTTTGCTGACTATCACATATCTATAGAGGTCCACCTACAAATTGTCATTCTAAAATTCAAAACATCAGAAATTTCACATGCCCATCACACTGGTGATAGAACTGATGTTCTCAACACAAACTCTATTTATACGACTTGATGTTTCAAAATAAATTCAAAATACTGAGGGAGATTGATTTATTAGACCTAATTATACTACAGTGTCAACAGTTCTCCAGATCCCTGAGGGTTAAAATGGCTTAGTTGAAAAGGGAGGCATACCGAATCCGACGGAGGTTTTTTAGCTCCACTGGCCAAAGACCGGCGGGTCTTATGTTATATGTTATGGCCCTGTGTCTGTTGTGCGTCTGTGCGGTTGTGCATCCGTGCGTTAACTTTTTTCTTTAAACATTTCCTCCTTAACTACTTGGTCGATTGTAACCAAACTTCACAGGAATGTTTCTCACATAGTCCTCTTCTGAATTCCTTTAAAGAATTGTGTTACATGCAGAACAAAATGGCATCAAAAGCAAAAAAAAATATTTAAAAATCTTCTCCTCCAAAACCGCTCAATGGATTTTATTCTTATTTTGCATGAATGTTCCTTGGGTGGACCCCACATGACTGCCATGGCCATGCCCCTTGGCTCATTAGCTTTCAAAGACTTATATGGGGAAAAGTTTTAAAAACCTTCTTCTCCGAAACCGCTCAACGTAATGGATTTCATTCTTACTTTGCATGAATGTTCCTTGGGTGGACCTCTGTCAGATTCCTTGAAGCAATTTTGATCAGACAAAAAACATGGCCGCCATGGACTCGCCCATTGGCTAATTAGCTTCCATAGACTCATAAAGGGATCTTTTTTTTAATCTTCTCCTCCAAAACCGCTAAATGGATTTCGTTCTTAATTTTCATGAATGTTCCTTGTGTCTACCATTGTCAGATTCATTGAAGAAATTTTGATCAGACAAAAAACATGGCCGCCATGGCCACAACCTTTGGCTCATTAGCTTCCATAGACCAATAAACGGAAAAACGTCTTCTCTGAAACCATAAAGCATAAAGCTAAGACATTTACATGTAGTATGTAGCAAAGTTATGTGGTCACCTACTAAGTCCTGCGAACTATGACTCTTGAGTCCAAATTGGCAACGCCCCGGTGCTTAGTAGCTCCCGTAGACTAATAATGACAAAATCTTGAAACTTTTCTCCTCTGAAACCATAAGGCCAAGAGCTTAGTATGTAGCAACTTGAAGTATTCATCTGCATAAATCCTGCCAACTATGCCCCTGGGGTCCAAATTGGCCACACCCTGAGGCCCATAAGCTCCCATAGACTTATACTGGGAAAAACTGACACAACTCTTCTCTGAAACCATCAGTGCCCAGAGCTTAGATATTAAGTATGCAGCAACGTGAAGTGGTCACTCAAATAAATCCTGCCAACAATGCCCCTGGGGTAAAAAATTGGTCACGCCCAGAGGCATATTAGTTCCCATAGACTTATAATAGGAAAAACTTAAAAAAAGTCTTCTTCTCTGAAACCATAAGACCCAGAGCTTTAGATATTTAGAACGGAGCAATGCCAAATGGTCACTCACATAAATCCTGCCAACCATGGCTCTGGGGTCCAAAAATATAGAATGGACATTCCTTGGGTGGATCACGTGTTTCTTTTTTACCCATTGCATGCGGGAAAACCCTAAATGGGTACCTTGGCAAACAGTGCTGGCCCAGATCAGACCCCACAGAACACCATGTCTGATCAGGGCCTGCACTATTTGCTAACAGAATTTTCCATCAAAAATAGAAAAAAATAGGCCTGGCACCCCTTATATGACAAATGGACTGGTCCAACATATAGCAATAGAAGAGTCCACTAGTATACCATTGGTTAATGTAATAAATATGACAATTGTCTGAAGTTAGCCGGTGGAGCGACAGGCCCTCTTGGGCCTCTTGTTGTTTATTGTTAGTTTATTACAGCTAGTTTATTTTTGTTATGGTTTGTCTTTAAGTGTATGTATCGCTTATATGTTTGTTTTGGATTGTCAATTGGTAATTTTGTGGAAAGTGAATGTCATTTTGGCTTTCCGCTACGGATGTGTCCATTAGTGTCTAGTTATTTCATGTTTGTGTTTCTTTCCTTTTGGTGGCTCTCATGGAAGCTTGGGTTAATTTACACGATTCTTGACCATTGCCGTCACTTCTATTTTTCGTACAAAGCGGGTGGTTGGTTCTGCACGTCGCTGTAATGACTGGGATAGGAAATACATGAGTTACGGCTATGACGTACCACACTCCATAAAGCGGGGTACCACCGTTATCGTATAGTTTAACATTTTATGAAAGTTTTCGCAAATAAAATAAACTATGAACAGTTTTCAGTTTTTCTTTATTGTTTTCTAACCATTTAAACGTCGTCTTTTTAAAATTAATGTTGCATGTTAAAACATGTCGAAAGTTTCTTATTCAAATGAAAGCTTGACTAAAATCGAAATGTTTTAGACAGGCTGAGCCCAGGGCTAGACCTATGCACAATGACACTAGCAAGAACCCGACTACTACATAATTGAAAACTTCACTGATTTGAAATGGTCAAGCTGGACGTTTTATATGCATCAAGAGCATTCTATAGACTTTTGTTCTCACGTTAACACATTTTTTGTTTATACCAAATGTGTCGATCACTCACTTAAGTGTGAAAAGTATTTCAACATCTGTTGAACACCTGTACCGACATCTGCAGGTACCATGTACCTAAAGAATTGCCAAACTGCAAACATAATTGACATAAACAGAATCATACCCCATTATGACTTACGTTTTATAAACACAACCAGGATTCCATGCTTTTCCAGCCAAATCTGGTTTACAAGCAACACGTGCTTTCTACGTAAATGATAATTGGAAAGTCAGATTTGTAATGTCAATAATTTGAACAGGCTCCAACGTAAATATCTGAATGTATATGAGTTTATACTAATTTATTTTAGTTCGATTGCGACGAAAGCTCCAATCTTATTGAATCGCTCTCGAACACTCATTCCGGATGTTATCATGCGCGCGCGAGAGAGAGAGAGAGAGAGAGGCAGTGACTTTCACACCATTGCTACCCATTTACACCTTGTTCAAGTGGGGCATTGTCAAAACGTGTCTTTCCAAAGGACACACCTCGCCTACGGTGGCCGGGTTCGAACCCACAACCTTTCGATCATAGGTCGAATGCGCTAACGAACTGAGCTATCGGGGCTGCATGTATATTGTGGTTTTTGGTACGAGGGTAGGCTGAAAAGTTCTGAGCCTGACCAAGATCCAATGGTTTGTCTATGCTGAAAGTGCCTTAATTTTCAACATAGTCTCCCTTCCTGTCCACACACTTCCTCCAGCGATGCTGGAGTCCTTGGATCCCAGTGGTATAGAAGGTCTCATCTTGGTCCCTGAAAAACTCCTCCACAGCAGCTATCACCTCCTCGTCTGACCGATAAAGCTGCCCAGCCAAGTGCTTTTTCATGTTTGGAAACAGGAAATAATCTGATGGAGCTAGATCAGGTGAATACGGAGGGTGATCGACAAGTGTGAAGCCACAGTCATGCACAGCAGCCATTGTGACAACCGATTTATGAGCAGGCGCATTGTCCTGATGGAGCAATCCCTTTTGTCAATTTTCCGGGTCGTTTAGCCTTAATTGCTTTTCGCAATTGTTTTAGCAGATCTGCATAATACTCCCCATTAATTGTTCTGCCCTTTTGAAGGTAATCTATGAATATTATACCCCTGGCATCCCAGGACACTGATGCCATGACCTTCCCTGCAGAGGAGACGACCTTTGCCAACTTTTGAGGGGTTAGCCAGGGTGCTTCCATTGCATGGATTGTCTTTTGGTCTCTGGCTCAAAGTGATGAACCCAACCCTCATCCTGAGTGAAAAAAAACAGTCATGAAAATCATCTTGATCTGCTTAAAAAATAGCCAAGTTGGCTTGTGACAGGTTCGGTCTGGTCAACTTTTGGTCAGGCGTCAAAAGCCGTGGCACCCATCTGGCGGAAACCTTCGACATTCCTAATTCACAGTGTAGAATGTTCTCTACTCGTAAACGGGAGATGCCAACAGTGTTAGCTGACTGATATGACTGATATACAGTTAAACGCCTGTCATCCATCACGGCCCTATGCACTTGGCTGATGGTTTCCTCAGTTGTTGCCGTTGAGGGTCGTCCAGACCGGTCATCATCTTCAAGGCTGTCCTTGCCCATCTTAAAATTTGCTGCCGCCTTTTCACGGTTGCATACGAAGGAGCATCATCCCCTAATGTAGCAACCATATCGGCATGAATGTCCTTAGGAGCTAACCCTTTTTAGGGAGGTACTTGATGATACCACGATGCCAGATTTTGTCCATTTTCTCAAAAACGTGCTAGTATCTATTTTCAAAGTCTAAAATTTCTACGTTATTGCAGGTAAACTTGAACTCATTTGAGTCAAATCAAGTAATAAAGGTTTGGATTTAATGAATACAAAATTTCATGGCTCTTCGATGCCTGCTTCTTGGTCAGGCTCAGAACTTTTCAGCCTACCCTCGCACACTGTAAGTTTATAGCTACAATGGATATATCTTATTCGAAAGGTAAAATAGTCCAAAATATGACTGTAAAATCTTATAATGTTTCATAGCCCAGATTAGTATAATCCTAAATACATTTACTACCCATGCACAATATATTTGTCATATGAAGATCTTACTACTCATCAGCATTGTTTCAACAATTCATGTAACATACCTGTGTACTAAAAAGTGCACTTTACAATCTAATGTCAACACTATTTGGGACATTGATAATACATGCCTACGTAACTATGTTAAACGGCCTCAGACTCCAGCCTAACGTCTTTCTTTAACTTTTGCGTATTGCCGGTTGGTGCCTGATGCTCTGTCTCTGGTCGGGTTTACAGGAGTCCAACTGTTGGTTTTGTTTTTGATCCAGCATTTCAGTTATTAACAAATTACTTGTCTAAACCACGACAGAACCAATGACGAAGATTATCATCACGTGAACAAGTCCGTGAAATGAAGACACCCCTGTACCCCACTTTATAAAGAGAAAACTGGGTTTACGGGGGTGTACATTATTTGTCTTATTTTTGTTCCAAGACATAGGATGTTGGTACTCGGTTCTAACGAGCACCCACAACCTATGTTTGCAGTATTTATAAGAAAAATATCAAGGATTTTCATCAGGAAAATGGCCATTTTGGAGATATGAAAAATGCCCTATGTCACACGGGTGTGTAATCGCAATGTGATCGCGTGAATGCAGCAAACGTGAAACTAGGTCTCACGGCACACCAATAAGACAACTGTAAAAGTAAATTACGCGCATTTTAAAGAAATATTACTTGGCTGAAGTGACTGCACAAAACATTATTGTAACACGGACGCCACTCAATGTTTGCATTTCTAAGCTCATTACCTAATTTTGTATTACGTATTCTGGAAACCGAGGCGAATAATTTTTACGACAGTTCTAACGAGCACCCACAACCTATGTTTGCAGTATTTATAAGAAAAATATCAAGGATTTTCATCAGGAAAATGGCCATTTTGGAGATATGAAAAATGCCCTATGTCACACGGGTGTGTAATCGCAATGTGATCGCGTGAATGCAGCAAACGTGAAACTAGGTCTCACGGCACACCAATAAGACAACTGTAAAAGTAAATTACGCGCATTTAAAAGAAATATTACTTGGCTGAAGTGACTGCACAAAACATTATTGTAACACGGACGCCACTCAATGTTTGCATTTCTAAGCTCATTACCTATTTTTGTATTACGTATTCTGGAAACCGAGGCGAATAATTTTTACGACAGTTCTAATCAGTTATGTGGCGCATTTCCCTTTACAATAGGTTATACTCAACACGCTCGTCTTCCTTACATCGACTATGAAATTAATCACACACGTTAAATATCAAAATATCTTTCATAAATGCAGGAATGTAATTTATGAATTTGTCTAGTATCTGCCGGGAGAGTTTGGTAATTTGATCTATTCCTTCTTATTTTCAAAATATTGTATCAACCATTATTTGCTAATAAGTACAGCAACTGTACCATCTTCCTTTTTTCAATTTCACTAAATTTGTTTCAGATCTTGATGTTTATTCTAATACCCCTAATACATGAGCTTATATAGACCAAGTGTATTGCTATCCAGCAGCTGACCATGAAATTATGGGGATTTAAAAATACGTTCTCAATCGCGGATACGAACTATAATTTCTAAAGGACCGAAGTACCGATTTCTTTCTAATATGGATTTCAATAAGTCTATGGAAGGCATTGCTGCTGGCTTACATGGATTCTGTCGCGTTGGTGTAAGCGAGAGTAAAGCCATAGCATAAAGCCATTAATAAAACCAAACTTTAATTTTACAGTTACCTTTTTTCCGTGTGCCATGAGACCTACTTTTACGTTTTATTTGTGGCCACGTAAAATCGATTTTAGCCCCCCCCCGTGGAATTCGTTTCCGCTGACCGTTCCAAGGCTGTCGCGGTTCATTTTTTATATGGATTGTCTTTGGGTGTTTGTGTCGCTTATATTACTTTATTTTGGATAGTCTCTTGGCCATTTTGTGGGAAAGTAATTGCCCTTTTGGTTTACCGCTATTGATGTTTCCATTAGGGTCTGTTGTTTCATGTTTGAGTTTCTTTCCCTTTGGTGTCTCTGATGGGAGCTATGGGTAAATTGTATCGGTTCCTGATCATTGTCTCCACTTCTACGTAGAATTTTGAAACTAATTAACAAACGCATTTCCAAAACGAATGCATTACCACCTTACCACCTAAACGAAAGACATCTTTACGTCACCTTAAATAAGGTATTCAAGAAAGTCAAAGGAAGTATGTTTTAGCTCCAACAGGCAAGGCTGAAAACGATGTCTTTGTTTCACGGCACCGCCGTGTTAACACCCTTCAGCACAAACTTGTTGGTAGAAAGGCATTTAAACTACAGCGTTTTATTGAAGAGAGGTCTAGGTTAATAATCATAGATCTGTTATTCAGCTACCAAGTTTGCTGTATGTGTATGTATTAAAGAAGGCCAAGATAGGCTTGTCTAAATCGTGACGGAAGTAAGGGCGAGGATTGTGGCCACGTGGAGACCAATAGGTTGGTGTCACTGAATGCGTCTCATCATAAAGAACTATAATATAATATGGTTTAAGAGTGGAGAGTTTCTGGGATATATGACCTTTTATGAAGTAGAAGTGTTGGTGCCACTGAATTTGTCTTATCATAAGAAATACATGTTTAACGATTATTAACTAAATATGGTTTATGGATTGGATCTTAAAGGTTTCTGAGATATTATCTCGTAGGGCGGGGCGGTGGACCCTCATGATGATTTCACTGAATGCGTTTCATCATAAGGAACAAGAGTATATATGGTTTTGGGGTGGGGATCTAAATGGTGTCTGAGATAATTGGTCTTTAATGAAGTGAAGGGATGGGGCATGGCCCCGGTGCATCCCGAGGAACCCCCAGGTTGTCTCTGAATGCTTCTTCATAGCCTTCACATCTATTTAAACTATAATAAACAAGAATATATAGAGCTAATGGGCAGGGCTTTGAATTGTTTCTGAAATATAATGCCTTTCATTAAGCGGATGGGCTGGGGCATGGCCCCGACGATTCTCGGGAGACCCTTTGAAACCTCTTGCAAAACTTCATACTGATGTCTATTATATCATTTTTATTTCTGAAAAAATCCATAGAGCGGTTCCTGAGAAGTCTCCCCGACAAAATGTTGGAATTTTAGTTTTGCCTGTCCCAAGGGGGCGTTTCGGCTCCATGGGTTTGATCTTTGAAACTTGCACAACAACATATCCATATATATCAAATCCAAACATTTCAAAACAATCCATTATGAAAACATGCCTATACTGACACATTGCCACCCTTATCGCCGAAAAAATGAAAATTTTATGAAGAAAAATTGTGATATTTTTCTTATGTTTTAGAGCAGAAATAAGAAAAATAAGGTATACCCCCGGAAACCCCAGTTTTTCTTTATAAAAGTGGGGTTCAAGGGGGTCAAAATTATAAAGGCGTGTTTTCGTGATGCCGTCAAAATTATATAGGCGTGTTTTCGTGATGCCGTCAACATTATATAGGCGTGTTTTCGTGATGCCGTCAAAATTATATAGGCGTGTTTTCGTGATGCCGTCAACATTATATAGGCGTGTTTTCGTGATGCCGTCAAAATTATATAGGCGTGTTTTCGTGATGCCGTCAACATTATATAGGCGTGTTTTCGTGATGCCGTCAACATTATATAGGCGTGTTTTCGTGATACCGTCAAAATTATATAGGCGTGTTTTCGTGATGCCGTCAACATTATATAGGCGTGTTTTCGTGATGGGCAAAGGGAAAGAAACCTACAGTAAAATTATTACTTACCGTTCAAAGGCGGTGCCGCCATTGTGGTTCATTATTGTAATTGTTTATCTTTGCTTATATAGTTTGGGAATACATCTCGAAAACACACCTAAATAATTTCTGGTTGCAATGGTTTTTGAGTTATCTCCCCTTAGAATAAAATTGGGTGACTACCTTGCGATGGCCATAACTCCAATACCCTTTAAGATATATTGCTGGTACCTGGTTCATTTATTCACAAAGCCGAGACGGTGTGTCATGCACAAGAACCACAACTCTGGGTGCCATGTTTTTTTAGTTGTCTCCCCTTCCAATAAAATAGAATCACTACCTTGTGATGGCCACATCTCCAATACTCTTTGAGATATATTGGTGGTACTTGGTACAGTTGTGCATGTGGTTAAGCAGGATACTCTTTGAGACATATTGGTAGTACTTGTTGCGGATGCACACGAGGTTAAGCAGGCGTATCATGTTCAAGAATTACAACTCTGGTTGTTCTGTTTTTGTTTTTTTTGTTATCTCCCCTGACAATATAACCTTGTGATGGCCATAACTCAAACACCCTTTGAGATATATTGAAGGAACTTGGCACAATTGTATACAAAGTATAGAAGGGGTGTCGTGTGCAAGAACCACAACTGCTGGTGCTGTGGTATTTGAGTTATCTAACCTTCCAATATAATAGTATGACCAGCTTGTGATCACCATATCTCCAATACCAGTTGAGACATATTGATGGTAGTTCGTACAGAAATACATGAGCTTAAGCAGGCATGTCATGTGCAAGAACCACAATTCTGAGTGCCCTGGTTGTTTAGGTATCTCCCCTGACAGTATAATCTTGTGATGGTCATAACTCGAATACTTTTGTGCTATATTGCTGGTTTAATTCTGGTGCAATTTCTGTTGGTGAACAATCTTCTGAAGGCCATATTGGCTTTTGTAGGGGGATTTGCCATCTCTTCCGATGGCTATTTTTTTAATATGTTTATTGGACAAATGCGTTGGTATCTCGATGTGTAAGTTTGTTTCCGGCGTTAATTCACTGTTTCCTCGTAATTCGGTGGCTTGAAGTACACCGACGGTGAACTGTGGAACTCATGTGGCAGATTCTTTTGTTTATGATTAAAATACCTGATGTTGCCTCTATCCAAGATTTCAGACGCCGATATAGAGTCATCAAAATTGTTCGATAACAGAGCTGTTCTCTGTCGTGGTCTATTCTTGCAATGGTTAGTCTTTGAGTGTGTGTACCGCTTATATATTTTTGTATTGGCTAGCCAATTGGCCAGTTTGTGGCAAAGTAGCTGTCCTTTTGGCTTTCCGCTAGTGATGTTTGCACTTCATGTTTGTGTTTACTTCCCTTTGGTGTATCTGATGGGAGCTTTGGGTTAATTGTATCAATTCCTGATCATTGCATTTGCTGTATGTGTAACAGAAGGTGCGTATGTGTATCGCTTATATCTGTTTGTTTTGGATAGCCATTTTGCCATTTTGTGGGAAAGTAACTGTCCTTTTGGATTTCCACTAGTGATGTTTCCACTAGGGTCTAGTTATTTTATGGTTGTGTTTCTTTCCCTTTGGTGTCTCTGATTGGAGCTGTCGGTTAATTGCATCCGTTCCTAATAATTGCCTGGGCTGTATGTGTTACAGAAGGCCAACACAAGCTTCCTACGTTATATTGGTTACCTAAACGTCATAAACGACCATACAAAGCGCAGGTTATTTCATATTCAAGCTCTTGTACCACCACTGAACGTTCCTAATTATCAACTATTATGTTTTACTGCATTCAAAAACATGTGATTAAATATTGCGACAAAGTCTTTGAAAGATCTGTTTTGGTCTATGAAAAATTCAAATGATGTTTTAAATAAATTGAAATCCAGATCTTTTCGTGTTTCAAAATAGAAGTGGAGGCAATGATCACGAATCGATACAATTAATCCACAGCTCCCATCAGAGACACCAAACGGAAAGAAACACAAACATGAATCTTCAGACCTTAATGGAAACATCAATAACGGAAAGCCAAAAAGTAGAAGTAAAACAAAGATCAGGAATTGATACAATTAACTTTCTGACCGTTCCAAGGCGGCTCTTCCGTGGCGATTTATTTATGTTGTTGTTTGTTACTTACTGTGTGTATCACCTGTGTCTTTTAATTTTGGATGGCATATGGCCATTTTGTGGGAAAGTAACTGTCCATATGGCCTTCCTTTGTTTAGGTTTCCATTATGGTCTGGTCGCTTAATGTTTGTATTTCTTTCCCTTTTGGTGTCTTTTATGGATGGAGTAAGTTAATTGTATCAATTCCTGATTTTTGTTTTACTTCTACTTTACTCCACCCGTAAAAGACACCAAAGGGAAAGATATACAAACATTAAGCGACCAAACCATAATGGAAACCTAAACAAAGGAAGGCCATAAGGACAGTTACTTTCCCACAAAATGGCCATATGGCTATCCAAAATAAAAGACACAAGTGATACACACAGTAAGTAACAAACAACAACATAAATAAATCGCCACTGAAGAGCCGCCTTGGAGCGGTCAGTGGAAGATTTCCACTGGGGGCTTAAATCGATTTTACGTGGCCACAATCCTCGCCCTTACTTTCGTCGCGATTTAGACAAATAATTTGTTCAGTCCGCATGAAGGCCTCCTAACTCATCAGTGCAACATCTCCGTGAACACACAAATCAAAGAACCACCGAGGTGAGACAACGGTGAGGACTCGACAGCAAGAAAACACTGAAATGCTGGAGCAAAAGAAAACCAACAGTTAGACTCCGATGAGCCCGATCAGAGACAGAGCATCAGACACCAACCGACATTATCTCTCTAGTTCTCAATAAGCCTTTACGTTGAAGCCGTCATAGAATCTGAGGCCTGACCCACCGGCGTGCAATTAAAGAGGGAAGCAAAGTTGCCAACCGTGATTGGGTTAACTACCATACAAGCAGTCTGTCGTATAATATCCTGTCTGCTTATGAATTTTCCACCCTTTACGCTATAATTTCTTATAGTCTTATAAAAGAAAAACTTAATGATTTAATTGAATATACATTTTATTGGGAAGATTCACTCTATCTGTCATGTAAATTAAGACATGATTTTTTCACTTCTGAAGAGCACAAAATTATACTGTATGATCATGTCAGAAAGTGTGTGAATCTCTCATCTTTGTACACGACAATATTTACATAAGATTGGGTACTAAATATGTTCTATAAAAAGGGTTATCCTTTGGAAGCTAGGAATTCACCACAGAACTGGAAAATATGGAGTGTACATGTTTTCTGGGCCAGACTAGCTAGTTTTGGCCAATTAGGATTCATCAGTGACCCTCACATATTTTCAAAATTTATCAAAGGAATCAATGATCCAAAAGGACAGGAAAATATAAATTACACTTTGATGCAGGACAGGGAGACATTTTACGGCCGCCAGACATTCCCAGACATCAGCTGTAGTGACGTTAAATATGTTCTAGAAAGGGTTATCTGTTGGAAGCTAGGAAATCACCACAGAACTGGAAAATATGGAGTGTACATGTTTTCTGGGCCAGAATAGCTAGTAACGGCCAATTAGGCCTCATCAATGACCCTCAAATATTTTCAAAAATCAACAATATGATCAATGACCCCAAAGGACAAGCAATGATAAAAACAGAGTCTAATTTCATTTGAGACTGTCTCAAAGCAGTTGATTTTCACTTTGTTATAAGGAAAACATAAGACAAGTCAATATTTTAATGAAACACCGTGTACTTTATGTTCAAATAATATTTCATGGAAAAAGTTTGTCATAATCAAGCTAAATCAGATCCCAGTGATAATGTTTGGAAGAACAGAGTAATTCTTTAGCACCAGATAAACAGAAGCATACAGACACTGAAGCATGAATACATGAAAAAAATGAGATGAGAAACCGTTGCAGCTTACAGGTAAGCTTCGTTTGCCTTCATCGTCTTGGATAAATTGGTGAAGATGCAGGTCTAGGAAGAACATATACAGTGTATTATTATATTGGCACCATCATATGTCAGATTATGCCATTTTTTTCGTGTATACTGGATTTTGAACAGATACTGAAAGAAGAAAGACTCAACGGTAAGTTATTATTTTATGTACCTGTATAGTATGCAACAGTACCCTGTTTTGGTGTAGGTTTTATATGGAAGTTAGGCAGTTTTAATCATACATCAAATTACTGTGAAAGCACTGCTATTATCAAGCTTGCATGTAAGAAAGAGCAGTAAATAAACTATAATAAGCATGCAACATACAACAATGTAAAGGTCTGATTTAAAATAACCCATCCTTATTAAAACCAGCAGATACTGCAAGTAAATATAAGTAAATAATATAATAGTTCACCATGAATAACTGGAACGTACTAAATCATTCTGTGCTTAGTGAAATCAGACACTGCTTTATCTAGATCTATTAACATGCAAATCCACGATGAGCCTGCTTACATGAAAGCTTAGTATCCAAAACGAAACGCATGTGTTTGGGATGACTCTTAAAATGCTTGATAACCAACAACAAAAGTATCATCAGTTGAGTACACCTGACAAAACGCTTTCATGTAAGCACACCGCAAAAACAAAAGCGATTCTGAAATCTATGACTGTCTTTAATTATGAGAACTTATGACTGACTAAATGAAGAATAATACGCCCTGGCGTGCATGAAAGTAGTTGCTACTGTTAGTACAAACAAGTTAAAAGAAACATTTCATAAACAGCTTTCACGTAAGCGCATGCAGTCTGTGTTTGTAGCAGGAATAAGAAAGTTACAACAAATCAGCACGATTACTTGCAAAATGGAGGTTCTGTGAATCGGAAGCCTGCTTACATGAAAGCATATTGACCAAAACTGATTTAATGTAACACATCCTTATCACAACCAGAAGATACTGCAAGTAAATATGAGTAAATAATATAATATTCGCTCACCATGAACAACCTGAATATACTTAGTCATTCTGCTTACGTGTAAGCAAACAGTGCATGCATCTAGATCTATTAAACATGTTACGCAAATTCAAAGTCTATGACTTCAACTTATTGTATGCAAATAATCTGCCAAAAACAACCACGATTATATGCAAAATGGAGGTGCTATGAGTTTGAAGCCTGCTTTCACGAAAGCGTATTACCAAAACTGATTTAATATAACACCACCATCCATTCTGAACAAATTGAACTCATTAATTCATTCTGCTTACAAGAAAGCAGACATTGCAGGCAGACTTTCAATTCATAGGACCTCTATAATGTTGTGATAAGATGATCGTTATTTATAAATGACTAGCTTACATATCAAAAAGATCCAAACATGTGATTTGATGATTCATGCTACATGATTTTAGCTCTGCTCTCGTTTTGGGGTGTCTGCTTTCATGAAAGCGTATTAACCAGCGTGAACAGTGTGCAATAACTCCTGAAATGTTTGATAATTAAGCCACAGCAGGTTGAGAATGCTGAAAAACAGCTTTCATGTAAGCAGACCCAAAGACAGGAGCAGCGCTGAAATGCTAGGCAAACATTTATAAAAACTTAGGTTTGTTTGTTTGATTTGATTTGAAGTTTTAAGTCCCAGTCAACACTGTAAAGGTCATTTTCGAGACGTTGCTTCCAATTTTGTGGGACTTTTATCCGACATTGAGATGAAATGACATCCCAAACCCCGTCGCCCAATGAAACCAATAGGGTTTGAGAAGCTGCTGCTGCCGACAGCTCGGCGGTTTGCATAATATTTTTTTTAAGTTTTTGCACAAAATTTTCATCCATACTCCTTACGCGTCTACACATTTCAGGGGTGTGTATGAATTGAATTGGCACTTTGTATTTTCCTATTCTTTTATTATCTATCCTTGTTTGTTCTGGTGTCCTTGTACTATCGCTGACACCATAATATTGTTTCACTGGTGTGTTCTGAAGGACAGGTAACGGTGACTGTACGCCACAAGTAAAGTTAATATCTTGTTCCTCATTGTTTGGTTGTAAATTAAGCTTCTTGAAGCATTCAACAAAGCCCGAAGCCACTGTACATTCCTTAAAGAAAGATGCAGAGAACAGAGTTTGTGCACAAAATTCAGCAACGTTTCTCTTAATAATTATTTCAATCGTTCTGTCATTAATTTCCTCGCTGAATAGTATCTGCAAAAAAAAAAAAAACTTCAAAATCACTATTTACATTTAATGTATGACAGTATTTAAGCTCTAAATATCATCTGAAACGATCAGAAAACTTTTCAAACATATTTTTCGGGGCCTCCGTGGCCTAGTGGTTAAGAGCGCTGACTCTTGATCATTAGGTCTGTCACCGCTGTGGTTCGAGCCTCGCTTGGGTCACATGTGAGACGCCAAGTTCTGCAACGGAAGGTCAGGTGGTTTTTCTCCGGGTACTCCGGTTTTCGCCCACCTCTGATTAACGATCGGTTCGATATGAGTGAAAAAATCTTGAAAGGGTCGTAAAACCAAAACCAAAAAAAAAAAAAAAAAAAAAAAATCAAACATATTTTTTTAATAAATGGATATTACTGAAAGAGACAGTTTGTCGAAATCACCATGGAAAAATATTATTTCAAGCCTACGTTACGGTACTTTTTAGATTTATGTAAATAAGCTTAAGCCAAGCCCATGTTTTGATACTGATCACATAGAAAAAAAAAGGTGTCACTATAGGGCAACTATCAATAACTTCAGCAAGTTCCATTTGGATATGTATATTGGTTTTGAAATTAAGATGAAAACAAAAGATGTAAAAAGCTGAAAGTTTTAGTTTTTCAAAGGGCCATAACTCTCCGAGTAATGTGTTAGAATTACGTAACTTGTCATGAAATTGTGTAATGTTGTTGTGACCTTATATTTAAAGAATGAGGTTGATGCGTTTGAAGGTTTGTAAGTTATTAAGAAAAAAACATGAAAAATGTTGATGGACAGATGGTCAGATGGACAGATGGACGGCGGGGCGGAGAGACATGACATTACTATATGGAAACTGCCAATAACTATAAGAAGTTTCATTTGAGTATCTCCAAAATGGCCACTTTTCTGATGAAAACACATGAATGATATTTTTCTAATTTTAATATACTGTAAACATATGTTGTGGGTGCTCGTTAGAACCGCCTCATTGAGTCGGTTCTAACGAGTACCCACAACCTATTATTTAGAGCAGAAATAACAGAAATAATGTAATTCCTTGTAAACACAGTTTTCTCTTAATAGAGTGGGGTTTAGGAGGTTCTTCGTTTCACTGACTTATTGACATTAGTGTAAGCAATGCAGGATTCTAGATAAAAATAGCGAGGCTTGAAGAAATAGAATGGACTGCATTATGCTTCCACGCAGATCTAAAACTGACCACACATGGGTATTGGTAAACCGCTTGGAGGTTCTAAGCACGCACAGGAAAAATGGTGCAAGTTGAACTGTCCATGCATATAAACCCTATTGGTTTCATTGGGCGACAGAGCTTGAGATGTCACTTCATCTCATTGTTTTGTAAAAGTCCCACAAATTTGAAAGCAGCATCTCTAAAATTGACGGGAACGTTCAACCTCAAACCAAACAAATAAACACATAAACACAACACCTGCTCAGAACTTAGAATCCAGTAACAGACATAATAATTCTGTTCTTTGCTCACTTGAATTGAAGTTTAACGTCCCCGTCAATACTATTTCGGTCATTTTGGAGACGTTAGTTCCAATTTAGTGGTACTTTCACCCAATATCAAGATAAAATGACACCTCAAGTCCTGTCGCCTAATGAAAACACATGGACGGTTCGACTCGTACCACTTTGCCTTGACAGCTTAGTTTTTAGTGGTTAATCAGTACTCGTGTGAGGCCGGTTTCAGCTCTACAAGCAATATCTTTTTCTCGAAGCCCCTAAGGGCAGGGCCCAATTATAATTCAGTTGTATGTGTAAGTTGTTACTGTTATATGCACACAAATGGCAGCAGAGCATAATATCATTGAAAAGAGAACAAAGTATTATATAGTTCTTCAAGCAGACACACATCGTTGAATCAATATGTGTGAGTTTTAGTTTTACGCCCCACTAGACGCCCATAGGGGCTTGAAGAAATATATGGGCTGCATGATGCTTCCACGCAGAGCTGAATCCGGCCCGCACACTAGTACTGGTAAACCGCTTAGAGGATCTAAGCCTGTCCAGGAACCGCGGTGCGAGGCGGACCGTCCATGCTAATAAACCCTATTGGTTTCATTGGGCGACAGGGCTTAGGATGTCACTTCATCTCAATGTCGGGTAAAAGTCCCACAAAATTGGAAGCAACGTCTCCAAAATGACCTTTACAGTGTTGACGGGGACGTTAAACCTCAAATCAAACAAACAAACAAAAACGCCCCACTAGCAGCTAAGTTCATACGGAGACGGGGCGTTATTTTAAAGTCTCATCCGCATTATGAAAGCACTCCAATACAAATACATTATAAACTTTGCTGCCGCAAAAATGAAAATTTTAAGATGATAAATTGTGATGTTTTTTTTTTTTGTTTTTGTTTTTTTTTTTTTCTGCTCAAAATCTAGACCGACTCACAATCTATATTTTAGAGCAGAAATGTGAAAAATAAGTTTTACCCCTGTGTTTCCCTGATGGATAGTCTTCAGAAGCCCGGGATTGATCCTGCGATCCTTGGCTTATCAGGCGAGTAGCATAGCCACTATGCCACAAATTTGATTTGCATTGGAGTTTAACGGCCCAGTCAACACTATTTAGGTCCTTTTTGAGCTGATCAGTTTGCCTACCCACACTTTTCATGGGCAAACTTATTCGAAAGCGGAAAACCAGTACAGGGCACATTCTTTCACCAGAAACTGACAACTGCCCTTCTTGAATCAGCGGAAGGGAGAGAATGACCGTAGAAAAAAAAATAATGATCAATCTCCAAGAGAGAATGTTGCCGATCCCGGGAAGTATCGAACCCGCATCCTCCTGATCACCAGTCAGACGCGCATACCTCTTAAAAAGAATTTGTCCCAAGAGGTGTTCGTTTAAAGTGAAAGAAAAGAACTATGAGAGTTTAAACAAATTGCCAGGCTGCCAAGGTCACGAAAAGGAAAACCAGATGTCTTCTACATACATCGTTGAATCAACGTTGATTCATAACTGAAAAACGTTGTTTCAACATATTCAAATATTTGCCAACTTTGACACATCTTATTTGCTTGCACTGGAAGTGGTGTATGAACCCAGTGGTGCCACACCATTGAAACAGCATCCATTACATCGAAATCAAGCTTATTCAATGTTGTATAATTCTAAGGTGCCATTTGCTGTTATTCCAAATAAAACATAATAGCTAACTACATTCCAGTGAAACAGTGCAAGTTGTAATATAAATTACATTGTGTGTAAAATTCCCAATTAGTTAGGTAAATCAATATCTTGAACCAGCTGATGAGCCTAAAACTGCTTCAGATGTTATCAGTAATAGCCTGTGTCCAGGGCCTAATAAAACTTCATCAATGTCAGATTTTATAGCCTTCTCACAAACAATCTTAGAGGAATGAAATGCATCAAGCTCTCCCTTTACAAAGTAAAAGTGTATCTTTACGGTCTGAATGAGCCCACACAGCATGAGGAGATTCCGAAGGAATAAATAGCAATCTCATCGACTGTTAGTGTGTTAGAATCCACTCCTGCAAAATACTACCTTTTTCTAAATTTTCTCTATTTTGTTATCAGACTTTAATCTCTAAACTAAACCTGGACTGTCATAATGGGTATTTTATTACCCCTGCTTGCAAAAATCTGGAAACTCTCAAGAGGTTGCTGAAGCTAAGGCCAATACAGATTACCTAAAACTGGGCTTTTAACTATACAGAGGAAAATAAAAGAAACAGGTTTGAGTGGGTGAGTGAGTGACTGAGTGTGTGAGCACGCGAGCAAGCAACTGAGTGGGTGAGTAGGTAAGTAAGCAAGTAATCTTGCTGGCACACAATACTGACTCAACTTTGATTCAACGTTGAAACAAACGTTGATTCAATAGCAGGTAGATAAGTAAATAAGGTAAAGTAAGAATGTTTATAGGTTACTAAGAGGTTTTAGTAACGAGGAAAAATCACAAATAAATAAAAGAAAAAAAAAAAAAAACAAGAAAAATAAATATTTTTTCCCATTTTGTACAGAATGGGATGTCCCATCCCACATACAGAAGGGGTGCATTTAAGAGTTAAAAAGAGTACCAGGCTGATTAGAATTTAATCATTGATAAAAATTTAATCATTGGTTGAAATTTAAGCAAAAAGTGAAGGCCCTGCTCAGGCGTCTTGTTCTGCAGTATCTGATACGGGTCTGCACTGTTTGCCACGAGTGATAAGTTGTTTCCTTATTCCTTTTTCCTTATTCCTTTGTCCTTATTCCAGATTTATTTTTTCAACCTGAATTTTTATAAAGGGTCATATCAGGAAAGGTTTATTTTTGGCCCCATCAAAATATGCTCCGGCTCCGACTTTACGTAAATATGCTCACAAAAAGTCTTGGTAAGACTTCAACTAGCATAGAATCGACTATTCAGTTATCATAAACAATATCAAACCGAAAATCGCCCGCCTATCTTGGCTTGAAGAAATATATTGAGCTGAATGGTGCTTCCACGGAGAGCCGAAACTGACGACACATGAGAAAGCCGCTGTGGGTTCAAGCCTGGCTGGGGTCACATGTGAGATGCTAAGTTCTGCGTGGTTTTTCTCCGGGCACTCCGGTTTTTGCCAACCTCTGATTATCACTTGGCTCAAATGAATAAGTGATGGCCCCCGCCCATAGGGGCTTGAAGAAATATATGGGCTGCATGATGCTTCCACGCAGAGCTGATTTTGGCCGGCACACTATTACTGGTAAACCGTTTAGAGGATCTAAACTTGTCCAGGAACCGCGGTGCGAGGCGGACCATCCATGCTTATAAACCCTATTGGTTTCATTGGGCGACAGGGCTTGAGATGTCATTTCATCTCAATGTTGGGTAAAAGTCCCACAAAATTGGAAGCAACGTCTCCAAAATGACATTTACAGTGTTGACGGGGACGTTAAACCTCAAATCAAACAAACAAAAACTGAACAAGTGAAATAATCTTGGAAGGGCCGTAAACCACAACCATTACGATAACACAGCCGTGACACATAGTGCTTTTTTTCACATCACCAAAATGGCTACTTTTCTAATGAAAATCCACGATATTTTTCTTATTTATACTCCAAGCTTAGGTTGAGGGTGCTCGTTAGACCCGCCTCATTGAGGCACAAACTATATCTTGGGGCAGAAATAAGGAAAATCATGTATACACCCGTAAACCCCAGTTTTCTCTATATAAAGTGGGGTTTAAGGGGGGGGGGGGGCGTTCATTTCACAGACTTGTTCACCTGATTAAAAAAAAATAAAATTGAGCAGGCTGGTCAATGGAAACTAAATAATGTTCAACTCTGCTACAATCTGGAAAACTAATTATACTCTGCTTTTTCTAGAATTTTATCTCCTTCATACAGCCAATGTGCCTTTTTCTAGAATTTAATCAGATAGTCTGACATATTATCTGATTTATAGTCTTTTGCTAGGATCTGTTTGTTTTAATTGTTGGAGCTTGAAAGATCAAAGACACTCAAATTGAGGAAACCTTTGTCACATTTTGTTAGGAGTGAATCGGAAAAGATCAGCTCTAGTGTCGTGATTTATTGAGTGATATTTCACAGCTTGTTGGTCTATTGTAAGTAGGCAAATCAATCGCGCTACGCGCTCATGATTTGATCTACAATACAACTGACCTCCAAACAGTAATATATCACTCAATTAATCACCACGAGAGCTGATCGCTTTCTTAAACGGCCCATTTGATTTTTGTTTGATTTGAGCTTTAACGCCCCCTCAACGCTGTAAAGGTCATTTTGGAGACGTTGCTTCCACTTTTACGCGACATTTAGATGAAATGACATCTCCAGCCCTGTCGCCCAATGAAACCAATACGGTTTATTAGCATGGACTGTCCGCCTCGCACCGCGGTTCCTGGACAGGCTTAGACCCTCGAAGCGGTTTACCAGTACTAGTGTGCGGGCCAGATTCAGCTCTGCGTGGAAGCGTCATACAGCCCATATATTTCTTCAAGCCCCGATGGGCGGGGGCACGGATGCTCGTTAGACTGGTGATCAGGAGGACGCGGGTTCGATCCCGGCCGGGGTCAGCAACATTCTCTCTTGGAGATTGATCATGAAATCTTGCACTGTATGTGCACTGTACTGGTTAACAGCCTACGTATAAGCCTGCCCAGGAAAAGTGTGGATAGGTAAACCGCTCGGGTCCAAAATGACCTAAATAATGTTAACTGGGCCGATAAACTCCATAACAAACGAAAATCAACGAAACTGCATATATTTCGGATATATTTTGTCATTCAAAATTCGGGCGGACGACGGACCAACCCTTTCTATCATATAAGCTCACTCTGTCTGTATAAGCCTTCGGCTCAGGTGAGCAAAAAATACAAATACAAAACTCACGGAAAGTCTATAAAGCGGTAAAAGAACTAAATATTCCTCTTTGTTCTCTCTACAGACAGGCTGTGCTTAGACTTCGTAAATAACTGTGCAGTTTTCAATCACCAGATTACATTGCTCCTCCGATGTTCTGAGATTCACATCATTAATTGGATCTAGACTGTTTTTATTCATTTATTTATTAATTTTATTTTAATTAATCTCGAGGGTAACATTGAAAAAAAAAAATGTTTTCATTTAAATCTTACGGAACAGACATCCGTGTCAAAGCGTCGGGTGCACGACTGATATGGTCGAAGGTCCCCAGTGAGGTCATCATCTGTATTCTGATCTATGCAAAAAAGAAGAAAAAAATTACCTCGTAGTAAATCTTCTATTTGCTTGCCACCGATCTGAACCGAAATTTGGTTCGATGCCTCATCTCTTTGCAAACACAATGTGTCTTTCATTCTACAAATTGTTTAATCCAATTCTATTACTGATTAATAAAATGGAAGAGAGAGAGAGAGAGAGAGAGAGAGAGAGAGAGAGAGAGAGAGAGAGAGAGAGAGAGAGAGAGAGAAAGAGAGAGAGAGAGAGAGGGAAAGAGAGAGAGAGAGAGAGACAGAGAGAGAGAGACAGACAGACACAGACAGACAGATAATGAAATGGTTAAAATAGTATATATCTGGCTTCTAAACCAGAATGTATTCAGCAGTGGTGGATGCAGATCGGGTCAGGGGCTCGGGTGATGGGGTACTCCGGTTTTCGCCCACCTCTGGTTGATGATCGTCTCGATATAAGTGAAATAATCTTGAAAGGGCTGTAATACACACATAAGGAATATAGCTTTCGCTGAGGCACCTTCGAATCAACGTCTGTGCAACGTCGCACCGTCGCAGATGTGATGTTACAGAAACGTCACAACGTTGCACTCACGTTGGCGTGACGTTGCACTATCAAGACGTTACATGAACGTCGAACCAACGTCGCATCAATGTCATTTGCCAGTTGGATAACTGACATCAGTGAAAACTTATTGTATCTTTCAACACGTGAATAGTAGAATGATATATAACTGAATGAAATCAAGAGAGAGAGAGAGAGAGAGAGAGAGAGAGAGAGAGAGAGAGAGAGAGAGAGAGAGAGAGAGAAAAAGAGAGAGAGAGAGACAGAGACAGAGAGAATTGAGAGAGAGTGTCTTTTAGTTAATTTAATTGAGTATCATTTTGTAGTTAAACTGTGTTTTTATGCGCGTGTGCGTGTGTGTATGTGTGTGTAAGGGGGTGTATTTTGTTTGACTGGATGCATAACGTCCCCGTCAACACTGTAAATGTCATTTGGAGGCATTGCTTCCTGTTTTGTTGGAGTTTCACCCGACATTGCGATGAAATAACATATGAAGTCCTGTAACCCAATGAAACAAATACGGGGCGGGTAGGGGGTTGGAGCTGTTATTGTCCTATCCAGAATCAGAATGACATCAACAAGATTTAATGTTTCTTATTTAAATTGAGTGTTCGTTAGAACCCCTTGATTGAGGCGGTTCTAGCGAGTCCCAAACAACCCATGTCATACCATTATGAGTTAGATTTATAATAACCTTAACCCTTCTCTTGCTGAATATTCAATTTAGCTACACCCATTTCTGACTTTGAACCAATCAGATTACTTGATGTAATTTATTCCTACAAATTCATAAATGGAATGCCAAGCAGTGTAGATCATGATCAGATGACTTCAGAAGCCATCTGATTTGGATCTACACTGTTTGCAAAGATAGGGGTTGTCGTGAACAGCAAGATAAGGGTTAACTTTTCATGCAACTATCCTGTCGCCCTCTCTGCTTAGACCTCACCCAGTGTCACTGTCACGTTTTGAGGGCTACGTTTTACTACGTTAGTTTTGCGCCGTTTTGTAGAGTGAACATATTTAGACGTAGGAAACTGTATAGGTATAAATGCTTAGTGTACTCGGGTATATTGTTTATCACGCTTTTGTACGTATTGAATGCTTTCGTCTACGTTTTTGTACCGTTTTCTTCGTGTTTTGCTAGGTATACGCTTCTTATATCGAAATGCCACGTATGGTCTGAACATTTCAAATCAACGTAGCTGTGTCACGTATACATAGACGTATATAGCCGTATGTACTACGTTTTAATACGATTATTGCCGTTCTGCTTCGTAATAAAAATGCTCTCAATACGTGACTCTGAGACTGTGTCCTATGCATCCGTATGTAATTCGCTTTCACTGCGTTTTACAACGTTTATTGCCATTCTGCTACGTTTTAAAACCGTAGTTAAGCCCAGCCCTCAATACGTATTAAAGAACAATGTTGGCTGAAAGTATACATGCATATTGAATACACTATTGTTCTGTTATAAAGCTTCAGATTTGCGAACAAGACGTTGCAAGTTCGATCCCCATGTTGCTCTATGTTTGTACCTGAGGCTGTAGCCGATGAAGTGATAGTATTATAAACAATAGAAATAAACTGAAACAGATCAAAATACGTTTTGTTATCATTACGATAACACACCCGTGCGACAAAGTGCGTTTTTTCACGTCTCCAAAATGGCTACTTTTCGGATGAAAATCCATGATATCTTTCTTATTTATACTGCAAACATAGGTTGTGGGTGCTCGGTAGAACCGCCTCACTGAGGCGGTTCTAACGAGTACCTACAACCTTTGTCTTGGAGTAAAAATAAGAAAAATAATGTTGATCCCCGTAAACCCCAGTTTTCCCTATACAAAGTGGGGTGTAAGGAGGTGTTCATTTCACGGACTTGTTCACGTGATTGGTTTCAGCAAAAATGAAATTCCAAAGTTTTCCCTACCTAAAATATTTGTGTCTAACTCCGTGTCAATACGAACAGAATCAAAGTAACACCTCGAGTGTAACCCTTCTGCTGTGGGATGTACGATTTATAACGGTGTAATCGACAGCATTTGAGCTGACTCATGAAAAATGGGTTCCCGAGGTTGTACGATTTGCACATGCGCAGCTACCTGTAAACACTCCCAAGGAGACTGGAGCACAGCATCTGATGTTCGACACAAAAATACCAAGCAAGCGCTGCATATTTTAACAGGTTTAACATACCCATGTACCCCAAAATAATCCAAAATTATACTGGCTTGCTTTCAGTGAAATAAAAGCTTCGTTAACACTGCATGATACCCCGCCACTGCAAGCCAACGACCACAATTATACATTTGTAAAATTTTATTACGGTATTCCATATAGCGAAGCGGCTATTTCTTACAAAGAAAATAAATACATGAATAAATGATCCTTAACTTAAAAAGACGACCCATTGGAGCAATTTCTTTTCTTTAAGAGGTATGCGCGTCTGACTGGTGATCAGGAGGACGCGGGTTCGATACCTCCCGGGGTCGGCAACATTCTTTCGTGGGGATTGATCGTGAAATCTTTCTACGGTCATTCTCACCCTTCCGCTGATTCAAGAAGGGCAGTTGTCAGTTTCAAGCGAAAGAATGTGCACTGAAAGACACTTTTAGTAAAACAAATAAATCCCCTTGTTTATTTTGTTCTCCGGAGCTGCGTAGAAGACGTCAAATCGACGTGTCCTTGAATTGACGTTTTACCGACGGCAAATTCTTACATTTACATTTCCAGTGTAAAATCTGAAGTAAATCTATTGAAAACCATGTAGGTTAGTGCATACTTCATTGAACGCATCTAGTCACATGATTTTCAGTGACGTCCAGTGACGTCAATCTAGATGGGCGTTGGTGACGTCAACGCTGTTTCGCTTTTTGTAGAAAAACAGCGTGTAAATGTTTTTAAGCTTTAAAAGTTTGCCCTATAAGCATTTTTCGCCCAGTGATGAGGGGGCAAAGAATGTAAATATAAAAAGTAAACCTAATTTTTCTGCTTTTCATGAAAGTATGAGCGACAGTAGGTCGCTAGCATTTACTTTGCACGCCATCCACTGCATTCATACTTTCTAGAGCAGAATAAAAATAAAAATCATTTCTTAATTGGCCTACAAAACGTCGCGTCTGAAAAGTCTCAGGTTTGTGGTTTATGCAAGGCAGATACCTATTATTATCCCTAAAACTCTTTCTCAATCGTTGGACGAACATACGTCTAGCATTCATGAACTATACCGATGACGTATTGTCTCGACTGTCAGCTATTTCATTGCATTTTAAACCTATATTTTTTTTTTTTCATTAGAAATGTATGTTGTGTTTACTCATCACAATTTCCTCATCGATGCGATTCTAATGATTACATACCACATATATTAGCAAGCTAAAAGAAGGTCATCTTCCTTAATTATCCCTTTGTCGCATTTGGAGAAATTCCCTGCGGATTCGGGAAAGGTCTCGACCCATCCGTGGTAAACAAGCCATCCAAGTTCGAGCCATTGAAGTTCTACTTTATTTTCTGTACATTAGCGATATGTATATGGTTCGCAAAGCACGAGCATCACGCAAACGTGTCTATATAATTTTGACCCCCTTAAACCCCACTTTTAAATAGTAATACTGGGGTTGACAGGGGCAAGCATTATTTTTCTATTTCTGCTCAAAAACATCGATAGATGGTAGTCGTAAGAACCGCCTAATGACTGCCAACAGTCTATATTTTGAGCAGAGACAGAAAAATATCAGGACTTTTACCTGAAGATTTTAATTTTTGGTGCTAAAATTTTATCAGTATATTTGATAAGGCATATTTTCATAATGAAATATGCAGAAGCGTTTTCATTGTTAAGTTTACAATTGCTATTTCCTACATTTCGGTGATCAGTCTACCTTTTCGGAAGCAGAATTTTTTTTTTTTTTAACTTTTGGTGGCTATTCATGTTCAGTGGAGCGAAATGATTTTGAGCAATCTTGTCAGAGGGCCACCCATGCAACACCCATGGCTTATAAAATAGAGCTGACTATTTTGAACATCTTAGATAAATTATAATTACTATTACTAACCCGTGCGACATAGTTCATTAAATGGTAACTTTTCCGATGAAAATCCGTAATATTTTTCTTATATTTTCTGCAAACATAGGTTGTGGGTGCTCGTTACAACCGCCTCATTGAGGCGGTTCTAACGGGTACCCACAGCCTGTCTTGGAGCAGAAATAAGAAAAATAATATATACCCCCGTAAACCCCAGTTTTCTCTGTATAAAGTGCGTTTTAGAGGGGTGTTAAATACACGGACTTGTTAATTTCATGATGTGATATACAGTGAAAGTCCCAACATGACAATCTTATTTCTGTTACGGGACCGCATTGCCTTCCTTCAGTTTTCTGCATGCATAGCTTATACGTTTATCAGCACTCTCTGAAAACTGCGTCAGGGAGTCGACTCTTTGGCTCAGCGGTTAGAACACTGGACTCTCACCCGAGCGGCCCGGGTTCCAATCCCACCATAGGGGGAGATCTTTTCAGGCTATGCTTCTTTACTTTGTTACGACTGTCATGTCGTAAGATTGGGGCTCGTCCGGGATCGGACTTTATATGCCAGAATTGGCTTGTGCCGAAGTTGGCTTCACGTCATTATTAATGATGACTTCCTTGAAGAGGGGAGTGTGTTACGGACCGCATTGCCTTCCTTCAGTTATCTACATGCATAGATTATACTTTTATCACCACTCTCTGACAACTGCGTCAGCGAGTCAACTCTTTGGCTCAGCGGTTAGAGCACTGGACTCTCACCCGAGCGGCCCGGGTTCGAATCCCAGGCTATGCTTCTTTCCTTTGTTACGGCTGTCCTGTCGTAAGATTACAAAAAAAAAAAAAAAAAAAAAACACATAAAAAATACAGGCCCGAGCCTGTTTTTAATAATAAAAAAAAATTCTCCTACCGATAACCAAAATTTTTTTTCGGCATGTAAGTAGAAACACAGCTATGTTTTGACGCCTAAGTTTCAAATATTCAATAGACAAAATTATCCCAATATTATGCATTCATCCCCCGAAGTAATGGGTCGTAAACTATTCATTAAGCGCATAAAATGTAGACCTTGCTGTGTCCAGGCCGATTAGTGATGATTATTGTCCATAAAGCAGGTGTCAGTTTTGTAATCTTGTTTTTAAACGAGCGTGACTGGGATTTTGGCACTCTATGGCAGATGTATTATTGAACGTGCCTTCATATAAACGTTTTGAGTTGTACGTCCCACCAACAGGTAAGGCCATACGGAGGCTTGGTTTAAAGACGCATCCGAACGTCTGGGGAAGCCGGAATCCAACGCACGACCGAAAAATCTACCTTTTTAATTACAAGGCATTAAAATATATTTATAGGACAAAATGTTTCTTTTTCATAAATCTTATAAATCTGCTTTGGCTAAAGCATTGTACTCGGCCGCCGCCAGTCGGGGCTTGAAGAAATAGATGGGCTGCATGATGTTTCCACGCAGAGCTTAAACCGAGCGCGCACGAGTACAGGTAAACCACTTAGAGGATCTAAGCCTGAACATGCAAAGCGTTGCGAGTCGGACCGTCCATGCTTATGAAACCTATTGCTTTTATTGGGCGACAGGGCTTGAGATGTCATTTCATCTCATTTTCGAGTACATGTCCCACTGAAAAAACGTCTCCAAAATGTCCTATACAGTGTTGACATGGACGTTAAACCTGATCTCAAACGAACAAAGCATTTTACTATGTTTTAAACACAGTACCATGCTTTCATGAGTGAGTACAAACATACAATGTGGTTTTAAAATTCCATAGCGAAATCGGCACTAATTTTAGCATCCTAGGGCGGCATAGATTTCGGACAAACAAATGCGTACGAAATGCGTGTAAATGCATAATAGGACAGGTGAAACCATTATCACTTTTCGATTTTCACTAATTCTTTTCATGTTCAGAGGTAAAAGTCCGTTATGTTGTGTCCAGTACATTTTTTGTTCGGTTTTATGGTCCTTTCAAAAGTATTTGACTTATTTCCAGCTTGTGAGCGAAAACGTAGTGCCCGGAGAAAAACTACCTAGCTGTCCTTCCTTTCGAATAATATGGTCTGAGCAAGACTTGAACCACAGCGTTGGTGGCTATGTGAGTCAGCGCTCTTACCAGCTTGGACATATATTTATTGCACGACCCGCAGAAAAAGCGACCGACTGAAGTCGGTTGATTTTCTAAGAGTCCCCTAAAATCACCGTGTCATTCTGTCATTCTGTTAGTCTGTCTGTCCGTCCGCAACCCGTTTGTGAAAATTGGTGATAGTGACTCAACCGCTTGGAATATTTAAACAATTTTTGGCATACTGATAGATATCAATGAGATCTAACCAATGAACTTGCGAAATATTACATTCCATTTAGTATAGCCTCGCCGAGGCGAAAAATGTGAAAATTTTCGAACTGCTTCTCCTCGGAAACCGTTGGGCCGATTGAAGTCAAATTTCATATGGAGCCTCTGTGGGGTGGGGGAAACCAAACTTTGCTCATGGGGTCCAGGTCACATGACCAAAATGGCCGCCAAGCCATATATGGTCTGTCTGTCTGTCCGTCCGTAACCCGTTTGTGAAAATTGGTGATAGTGACTTAACCGCTCGGAATATTTAAACAATTTTTGGCATACTGATAGATATCAATGAGATCTAACCAATGAACTTGCGAAATATTACATTCCATTTAGTATAGCCTCGCCGAGGCGAAAAATGTGAATTTTTTCGAACTGCTTCTCCTCGGAAACCGTTGGGCCGATTGAAGTCAAATTTCATATGGAGCCTCTATGGGGTGGGGGAAACCAAATTTTGCTCATGGGGCCCAGGTCACATGACCAAAATGGCCGCCAATCCATATATGGTAAAAACCCTTCAAAATAGTCTTCTCCAGAACCACTGGACAGATTTCCACGAAACTTGATAAATAGCATCTGGGACGTAGGCCCATCATAAATTGGTAAAATGGTGACCCTGGGTTGACCTTGACCTTCTTTGTGCCTAGGTCAAACTTTGACACATGCTTTTGTATTGGAAAAGTGAGAATGCATTTAATCCTGCAAACGATTCAGAATACAGTATTAAAGTATAAGATATATTTTTGCTCCTTACGATAAGGCGCATTTATTGGGGGAACCGTTTTAGGTCCAGGTCACATGACCAAAATGGCCGGCATACCCATATATGGTAACACTCATAAAGCTTAAAGCATCCGGCGGGTCGTGCACTTCAGCTGAAGCACTGGTTATTATTATTTTCCTCATCTACAGAAATGATCCTAAGATTTCGGACAGTCCTGGTCTAAGCAAACAGTGCAGGCCCAGTTCAGACTGCTTCTTGTCAGTCTAATCAGGATCTTCACTGTTTGTCATTTTATCTGCATCTTTTGGTCTTACCTGAATGTCAGATCTTTTTTTTTGGTTTTCCAGAAAATAGGATTCAGCATTTCATTTGTTTGATTTTAGGTTTAACGTCCGTGTCAACACTGTATAAGTCAGTTTGGAGACGTTGCTTCCAATTTTGTTGGACTTTCGCCCGACATTGAAATGAAATGACATCTCAAGTCCCATCGCCCAATGAAACCAATAGGGCTTATAAGCATGGACGGACGGTGCTTTGCCTGGGCAGACTTAGATCCTCTTAGTGGTTTACAAGTACTCGTGTGCGGTCGGTTTCGGCTCTGCGTGGAAGCATTATGTAGCCCATCTATTTCTTCGAGCTCAGATGGGCGGGGGTCGCATTTCATGCAAATATGTATGTATCTGAGAACAATAAGGATGGGTTTTCTTCATTGTTTTCTTCTAAACAAAACTGTTGTTGCCGCTTTGGGGTTTGTTTTGTTTCTTTGTGGTTATATAAAACAGATTGTCATAATAATAATTATAATAATAATGATAATAATAATAGTAATAATAACAGCAATAATAATGCAATATCAATTATCCAAAAAACTTTCACAGCAATATAGGTGCATGTATCTATCAATTGGCCTGTGTGTATCCATCACGTTGACAGGTAAAGTGTGTGTGTGTGTGTGTGTGTGTGTGTGTGTGTGTGTGTGTGTGTGTGTGTGTGTGTGTGTGTGTGTGTGTGTGTGTGTGTGTGTGTGTGTGAATTCGGGTTTAACGTCGTTTTCAACAAATTTTCAGTCATATCACGACGGTGTCTGGTTGCGACAGGGAGCTCAATGCTCACGTTTATAGTGCTGCCTCGCTGAAGTATCATGTCCCAGACACATTACATGATACCACACCCAGTCACATTATCCTGACACTGGATCGACCAGTCCTAGCTCTACCCCGTAAATCTGAGTGCCAAGCGAGGAGCAGCTAGTACCATTTTTAACGACTTTGGTATGTCGCGGCCCGGGATTGAACCCGAGACCTCCCGTACCAACTGAGCTATCGGGGCCGGTGTTAACAGGTAAAGAATAAACCAAAGAACTTGTCGTCTGCTTTGTCGTCTGTCGGTTACTTCAAAACTCATTTTTTTTTTTTGGGGGGGGGGGGGGGGGGGGGTTGGGGTGGGGGGCAAACAATGTGGATCCCAGATCAGACTGCCCCTCTAGGAGCAGTATGATCTGGGATCACACTGGTTTCCTGGATGAACAATATTTTTTAAAAAAGTTTGCAAGAAGATCAACAGAAGACATAAGCAGATGACGTTTCAGGTGTTTTTTTTTTCTTGGCATTTTAAGGGTAAATGTATGGAGTGTACAGTTTTCTGGGCCAGACTAGCTAGTTTAGACCAACTAGGCCTCATATTTTCGTGAAATGAACACCTCCATAATCCACACCATTACGAAAACACGCCTATACAAATACATTGTAAATTTTACCACCGAAAAATGAAAATTTTCAGATGAAAAATTTCTATATTTCTCTTTACTTGTTTGTGCTCTAAATATAGATTTTGGATATTCGTTAGAACCGCCGCGACGAGCCGGTTCTAACGAGTACCCACAATCTATGTTTTTGAGCAGAAATAAGAAAATTAATGTATACGCCTGCAAACCCCATTTTTACTATATGAAAGTGGGGTGTTAGGGGGTCAAAATCATGTAGGCGTGTTTTCGTGATGCTTTATAAACAGAGAAAACAATGTAGAGTTTACATGGGTATTCAATATTTTCTTATTTCTGCCCCGAGCCATAGGTTGTGGGTACTCGTTAGATTCGCCTTTATGAGGCGGTTCTAACGAGTACCTACAACCTATATTTGACGTATAAATAAGACCTGTATCACAAATTTTCATCTGAAAATTAACCTGAACTGAACTGAACTGAACTTTATTCTCTCAAAACTCAGGTCACGCAGAGGTGGCGTAAGAGCATATACAAACAGACAGATGTCAACAAAAATATTTACAAGCTATACATAACATAGTATATACATATGAAGCATTCAACGGCCCCCGCCCATAGGGGCTTGGAGAAATATATGGGCCACGCGGAGCTGAATCCGGCCCGCACACTAGTACTGGTAAACCGCTTAGAGGATCTCAGCCTGTCCAGGAACCGCGGTCCAAGGCGGACCGCCCATGCTAATAAACCCCATATTGGTTTCATTTGGCGACAGGGCTTGAGATGTCATTTCATCTCAATGTCGGGCAAAAGTCCCATAAAATTGGAAGCAATGTCTCCAAAATGACCTTTACAGTGTTGACGGGGACGTTAAACCTCAAATCAAACAAACAAAATGAAGCATTCAAGATGTAAACGTGCTCATAATCACTTTGACAAATTCTGAAAGCTTCTTAAGTATCGCTAAATTGTCAGAGCAAAGTAACTCTTTAAATTTTACCATATTAGGTCTTATGTAAAGATAAGGTTTCAGGAGACGCTTTCGTTCTGACTCAAAGAACTTGCAACATAGAAGGTAGTGAAACTCGTCGCCTATATCTGTTTTCGTACACAATTTACATTTCCTTTCATCTAGCGGGATATTTTCCCACCGACCCGTCTCGACCGGCAATCTGTGGTTACTTGTTCTGAACTTTATGATGGGTAAATAGTGTTTTAGACCAAGCTTTGATAAGTAGTTTTGAAAAGTAAGATCTTGCTTGAAACTAGAATAAAGTTTACCTTTTGACGAGTCATTAAGTTTTTGAACCCACGCTTGTATGTGTAAATCAAATAGCGTTCGGGATATTGACATCTTGCAAGATCTGGGATTATCAACAATTTTTTTGTAAAAAAGATCTAAGAGACCGACAGAAATAAGGATGTCTCTGATACACCGTATCCATTTGTGTTCGTAAATTCCTGAATTATAGTCATGTAGCATTTCTTGGTATAATACCTTTGACAGTTTAGTCTCTTTTCCATTTACAATGGATAGCCAAAAGCCAATCATTCGTGTTTTTACGTTAATTTCAATAGGTTTACGTCCTAGTTCGGCATGTAGCATATAAGAAGGCGTGCTTTTCCTAAGGTTTGTTATTCGCCTTAGAAACTCATTATGTAGATTTTCAATGAGCTGTATATTCTCAAATCCCCAGACTTCGCGTGAGTATAAAACAATAGGTAAAATAGTGTGATCGAAAAGGTGCAGCTGCAAATCGAGAGGAAGATTCAGATTTCGCGCCCTTTTATATAAGAGATGCAGGGCCTTTCTAGCCTGATCAACATTGTGTTTCCTAGCTTTATAAAAACTTCTAGTTTTCTTGAAAACAACACCTAAATATTTAAAGTCGTCACAGATAGCAATGGTGTTTTCGCCAAGTTTGAAGTTAAACTTATCGTCATTACGTGTTCCGAAGACAAGTATTTAAGTTTTATCGAAGTTTTTGTCAAGTTTCCAGGTTTTTGAGTACTCAAAGAATGTGTTCAAATTGTTTTGAAAATTAACTTCATCAGTCCCAAAGATTACAGTGGTGTCAGCATAAAGCAAAATAAATATTATGATATTAATGCTAAGGTCAGCATCCAACATTTTTAGATTTATACCATTGCAGTTATTCTCTGTAAGAAAACTTTCCATATCATTCAAGAACAGTGCAAAAAGAACAAGCGACAGATTTTCACCTTGTCGTACTCCTCTATAGCTTTGGAAGAAGGCAGAGTCGGATCCATTTAAGGACACACACGATTTTATTTCCTGGTACAGGTTGTAAATTATGCGAAAGAAATTTCCTTTGATGTTATGCTTAAAAATTTTTAACCATTTTGGATATGAAAGAATGCACCTGTGTTAAATGTTTGTCCGAAAGTCATCACGTGACCGCCTGAGCTATATTTAGATATCAGTTTTTCCTTTTCATGACGTAGGCAGCCTGGCATATTAGCAGGTCACTGATTTTTTTGTTTTAATTTTCCTGTCTACTTTTCTGCTTTTAATTCTGTTTTCTTCTCAAAATATCGGACAGGAAAATGTCCTTTCGGGTTGCTGTTTGGAAAGAAAGTCACAGATAAAATACTCATGAAAATAACGTCACAGATAAAAAAAAATACAGGAAAACACAAAAACACTCACAAATAGAAAATATAGATATCTTCCACTTTAAAAATATATATGGAATAAATAAAAATAACGACATCAATGACAGTTTGTTTTTTAGCTATTGATCATACAGTGCTTTTTTTAAACATTAGCATGTAAACAGGTATGTTCCGTATTAAGACGTGTCTGGAATTAACATCCGGAAAAAGTCGGGTTTGCAGGTGTCGTCGTCACCATCATCATGTTATATTATGATATTTCACAGAAAGCAGACTCCCTAGCTTTAAATCTACGTTTCAGATATACCAGGAACAGATTACCTCAGAACTATATCGCCTCGGTAGCTCAGTCGGGTGCGCGTCTGACTGGTGACCAGGAAGACGCTGGTTCGATACTTGCCGGAGTCTGCGACATTCCTTCAAGGAGACCGATCGTGAAATCTTTTCAAGGGTCATTCTCTCCCTTCCGCCGATTAAGAAGGGCGGTTGTCAGTTTCTGGCGAAAGAATGGCACTGTACTGGTCTACCGCTTACGTATCAGCCTGCTAAGAAAAGTGTGGATAAGTATACTGACCGGCTCAAAAATGACTTCATATAGAACAATGGGGTTTATTCAAATGCATTTTTTTCTTTATTTGATTCGATAACACAAACGTCTGTTAAACTGATGCATTTTAAATCTCCAGAACTAGCATCTTTCAGCTGAATTTTGGGAATATTTTTCAGTCGAAACATATATTGTGGGTACTCGTAAGATTTTGTTTGTTTGATATGAGGTTTAACGTTCCCGTAAACACTGCATAGGTCATTTTGAGACGTTACTTCCAGTTTTGTGGGACTTTTACCAGACATTGAGATGAAATGACATCTCAAGCCCTGTCGCCCAATGAAACCAATAGGGTTTATAAGCATGGACGGTCCGACTCACAACGCTTTGCATGGGCTTAGATCCTCTAAGCGGGTTGCCAGTACTCGTGTGGGGTCAGTTTCAGCTCTGCGTGAAGCATCATGCAGTCCATCAATTTCTTCAAGCCCCGATGGGCGGGGGCTCTGACGAATAGATAGATAGATAGATAGATAGATAGATAGATAGATAGATAGATAGATAGATAGATAGATAGATAGATAGATAGATAGATAGATAGATAGATAGATAGATAGATATTAGTGAATAAACAGTGTGTTTGTTATTCACACATTCATATGGGCCCAAAATGAGTGTCACGGTTTATAAAGTTGCGAGTATCGAGTTGAAAATGTCGAGTATTGAGTTGAAATTTTCGATTACTGAGTCAAGTTGATCAAGTATCGAGTTGAAATTGTCGAGTATCGAGATAATTAAGTTGGTCGAGTGTCGAGTTGAACTCATCACGTGAAGACTCTAATACATAGGTTGTGGGTACTCGTTAGAACCCCCTCAATGGGGCGGTTCTAACAAGCACCCACAACATATGTTTCACGTATAAATAAGAAAAATATCACAGCATTTTATCAGAAAAATAGCCATTTTGGAGATGTGAGAAAATGCACTATGTCGCACGGGTGTGTTATCGTAATGTTGTCGAGCATCGAGTTAAAATTGTCGACTATCAAGTAAAATGGTCGAACATCGAGTTAAAAATGTTGAGTATTGAAAATCTCAGGCTTCTAGATCAAATTTTAATGTCTCCTTTTATTATCATTTTCTACTGTTCTTTTCAGTTTTTTGGGTATGGGTTTTTGGTTTTATGGCCCTTTCAAGATTATTTCACTCATATCGAGCCAATCGTTAATCAGAGGTGGGCGAAATCCGGAGTACCCGAAAAAAAAACCCACCTGACCTTCCGTTACAGAACTTGGCATCTCACATATGACCCGAGCGAGGCTCGAACCACAGTGGTGAGAGACCTCATGATCAAGAGTCAGCGTCTTTTCAGTTTTACTTTTGCTTGAAGTAGGAATATTCCGCTGCTATAGACGATATTCTGAGATAATAAAATAGCACAGCTGCATCTCATTATACCTCACTGCTTCAGCCCGGGTAAAAGATCGCTCTCTATGTGATTTTATCTCCTGATGAATAGTTTAATTAAGATTTTCAGAATAGGATTTTTAAAGATGGAATAAGGAAATTATGCAAATTTATTGATATCATAAAAAAAGAAACGCACCAGTAAGCGCTATTAATATTTTTTGAAATATTTGCAGTGTGCATTATGAGAAAACGAATCTGGGTATGCTAGCATTAGCATCTAAACCGCTTCATGAAACTTTATATTTTGCCCTCTACGTTAATTCCACGTTACACGTCGAGGTTTAGTCTACCTCACAGGTTGTACTGTTATAATTTATGATGCCATATATCCGCCTAGACTATAGCGAACCTGTGAAGGAAGGCGTAGCGGTGATATAGTGGTATTAGATATGGCCAAAAATTTAAATGCGTACAATGGTGTTTCGAAGTCTCGATCATCTTTGGGACCATACAAATTTGTCCGAAACAGTGACAGTTCGAGCCCCTGAGGGTTATTCGTAGTGGCATAGGGGTTATATAAAAAAGGCATGCTGTGTGTACTCATTAGACTCGCCTCAGCGAGAAGAATTTAATGGGTATACCCAACAAACCTTTCATAATTAAATATCTTAACAATAGCTTATCAGGTCCTACGGAAAGAATTCCATAGGGGCTCAAGGGCGGGTTAGAACCAGCTATGGTAAGCGGGCCATCGGTTTTGAGCCATTGCACTTTCACTGTACGTATATGCGGAGACTCTTGTGTCCAAATCTCGATTGTCATCGGGTCACTGACATGTATACCATGTTATAATATTAACCCTCATGTTGTTATATTGATGTATAACCTGAGTATTAAATAAACTTGTAAACTTGTAAAATAACCACAGGATTAGATACTTGTATCAGGAAGAACATCTATCTGTAATTTGTATATAATCCTTTCTGCACCGGGAGTCCATTTCGAAATTTAGGGATGACAGGTTGTGTTAGCTTAAAAATTTATTTGGAAACAATTGAACATTTTAAAATAGTGCAGACCCAGACCAGTAACCGCGCTATGATCTGGGCCTGCACTGTTTGCCAGGGTATACAATTTGGTGTTTCCAATACAAAATGGGTTAAAACCTGGAGGGAAGAAATATTTTGGTGTACATTCTTGAAATAGAAGCCTCCAACGCTACTCGCGTTGTAAACCAGGGGTCGCAGGATCGCTCCCGGGCTTCTCCAGTCTTTCGGATGAGTCTTTAAACCAAGGTCCCGTTTCCGTATAACCTTAGCTGTTGGTGGGATGTAAAACTCAAACACCCACTCACATACTTTAGAAGACCTCAAGCTAACACCCTGACCCGAAGGACGGTGCAAGTTATGGCCATCTGATTCTCTGCAAATGATGTCATAATATGCACCTAAACTTACTCAACTTACTCAACGCTATCCTAGAGCGCCATCAGATGCAAAAAAACACTAACAAACATAGAGAGAGAGAGAGAGAGAGAGAGAGAGAGAGAGAGAGAGAGAGAGAGAGAGAGAGAGAGAGAGAGAGAGAGAGAGAGACATAGCAACATGTAGGCCATTGCACGCTCAGAGAGAGAGAGAGAGAGAGAGAGAGAGAGAGAGAGAGAGAGAGAGTTGCAAAAGAAAACAATAAAACAATATCCCCCCCCCCCTACACTCACACATACACAAAACCTAAATATAACATCCATATAACTTTATATTTGATGTTTAAAGGTGCATACATGCCCTTCACTTTACGGGAGCCTGTACCCTTAGAAAAAATGTCAAGCTCACCAAATTGTAATAAACATTTTTGCTATGTTGTAATGATATAACGGTATTGTACCAAGATTAATTAGTAGCCTCCGTAGTGTGGTGGTCACGCTACTCTCCTTGTAAACCAGGGATCGCAGGATCGATCCGGGGCTTCTCCAGACTTTCGGATGAGTCTTTAACCCGAGGACACGTCTCCTTATGACCTTAGTTGTTGGTGAACACTGACTCGCTAACCAAGATTAATCAATTCTTAAACGAAATAAGATGCAGTCCAGCTATTTCTTCTTCTTTTTTATCTTCTTTTTTTTTTTACCAAAATTAACTCCGGGTGGCGGTTCTAATGAGTACCTGCGGCTTGAATTTCTAGGCGGAAATGGGAAAAAAAATAATGTTTTGTTTGTTTGAATTGGTCCTTAACGTCCTCGTCAACACTATTTAGGTCATGTTGGAGACGTTGCTTCCAATTTTGTGGGACTTTTACCCGACAATGAGATGAAATTACATCTCAATCCCTGCCGCCGAATGAAACTAGAAGGCTTATATGGTGCGAGTCGGGCCATCCAATGCATATAAACCCTATTGGTTTCATTAGGGGGGGGGGGGTCAGGGACTGAGATGTTATTTATCGCAATGTCGGGTAAAAGAAGCAACGTCTCCAAAATGACCTAATTAGTGTTGACGGGGACGTTAAACCTCAAATAAACAAACAAACTACATACCCAGATACAATTCAGGCACTGGCATGTAAATATTATGCCAAGCAGGGCAATTTAATGAATCTCTGTGGAGCTGTGTAGACAGGTCGGAGAGTAATTTATCAAGAAAATGGTGTCATCGGAGCATAACTCCCTCAACAGGCAATAAACGTAAAATTAATGGATAATGATTTAGATAGCATGTTCGGTCTTTAATATTATCTGAAACAAATCCACACCATGTGTGCATGATGTAGTTACACATGTACTTTCCTTCTATCGGTGTTAAATGTCTGGAAGAAGTGAATGGACAAATGTTTTTTCGAAAATTCGAATTAATACTTTTGTTTTGGTATTTAGCGTTATGACGGATAACCTGGATTTCCGGAAAAAGAGAGAATCGACAAGAAGAGAAGGTAAATAACATTTTATATTTTAAGCAAATTAGCATAATTTCTTATAAGCAGCTCGCAGTTTAAGCCAAAGGGTCTACTTTTAAAGGAAAGAATTTGCTCCTCTGGGCCCCCTGTAAGCATGGAAGAAGGAATTTGCTCCCATGGATCTCCTCTTTAAGAAAATGTGTTGTCTGTATTGCAGTTTAACGGCCCAGTCAGTAGTGTTTAGGTCATTTTTGAGCCGGTCAGTTTACCTATATACTAACACTTTACCTGGGCAGGCTTATACGTAAGTGGTTAACCAGTACAGTGCACATTCTTTGGCCAGAAACTGACAGCTGCCCTTCTTGAATCAGAGGAAGGGAGAGAATGACCTTAGAAAAGATTTCATGATCAATCTCAAGGAAAGAATTTTTCCGACCCCGGCAGGTATCGAACCCACGACCTCCTGATCAACAGTCAGACGCGCATACCTCTTATAAAAACATTTGCTCCAAGAGGTGTTGTACCAGGCTGCCCACGTCACGAAAAGGAAAAAACGATATCTTAATATAGCTCCACGCGGTCACGTGACGACTTTCGGACAAACAGATATGCTTTCACATCCAAAAATGATCTTATTTTTACGTCAATGTATAGGTTGTAGGTGCCTCATAGGGGTCTCCGTCATAGAGGCGAATCTAACGAATACCCACAACGAATGTCTTGGAGCAGAAATAAGAAACATAGTGAATACCCCTGTAAACCCTACATGGTTTTCTTTATCTAAAGTGTGGATTATGGAGGTGTTCATTCACGAAAATAATGAGGCCTAATTGGCCGAAAATAGCTAGTCTGGCCCAGAAAACTGTACACTCAATCAATTTTAACCTAAAAAACATACCTGAACATGTCATCTGCTTATGTCTTGCAAACTTTTTAAAAATATATTTTTTTTCATCCAGAAAAACAGTGTGGACTCAGATCAGACTGCGCCTGATCAGGGGCATTCTGATCTGGGTCCACAATGTTTGTAAAAAAAAAAAAAAGCTTTGAAGTAAGTTGCAGACGAAAAAAGCAGACGACAATTATCGTATCTTTGCCCTTTTATAGAGTGAGTGAGTGTTTGAGTTTTACGTCCCACCAACAGCTAAGGTCATACGGAGACGAGACCTCAGTTTAAAGACTCATCCGAAAGTCTGGAAAAGACCGGGATCGATCTCCCTTTTATAGAACATTACATTGTTAGGTGATGGATATGCACAGGTCAATTGATACATGTACCTACAGTGTGACTGTTTACGGCAGTAAAATCAAAGTTTTTGGATAATTGATATTGCATTGCTATTATTGTTGCTGTTATTATTATTATTATTTTCATCATCATAATCATCTGTTTTAAATAACCACAAAGAAACAAAACACATTCCATAGCAGCAACAGACGTTTTGTTTAGAAGAAAACCCATCCTTACTTTTCTCAGATCCAGACAAATTTGCATGAAATGCGGCTACAACCCATCGGGGCTTGAAGAAATAGATGGGCTGCATGATGCTTCCACGCAGAGCTGAAACCGACCGTACACGAGTACTGATAAACCGCTTAGAGGATCTAAGTTTGCCCAGGCAAAGCCGGACGAGTCGGACCGTCCATGCTTATAAACCCTATTGGTTTCATTGAGCGACAGGACTTGAGATGTCATTTCATCTCAATATCGGGTAAAAGTGCCTGGAAGCACTGTCTCCAAAATTATGTATTAAGTGTTGACGCGGACGTTAAGCCTCAAATCAAACAAACAAACAAATGAAATGCTGAATCCTATTTTCTGGGGGAAAAATAAGAATATCTGACATTCAGATAAGACCAAAAGATGCAGATAAAATGAAAAACAGTGAAGACCCCGAATAGACTGAGAAGAAGCAGTCTGAACTGGGTCTGTACTGTTTGCTTAGACCAGGACTGCCCGAAATCTTAGGATCATTTCTGTAGATGTGAAATAAATAAATAAATGTCCAAGCCTCCGCGACATAATTGGTAAGAGCGCTGACTCACTTAGTAGCCTCTCAACGCTGTAGTTCTAGTCTTGCACAGACCATATTTGAGAGGAAGAAAAGTTAGTTTTTCTCCGGGTACTCCGTTTTCGCTCACAGGCGAAAGAAGTCAGTTATTCTTGTAAGGACCGTAAAACTGAATAAAATATGTACTGGACACCAGAAAATGGACTTTTACCTCTGAACATGAAAATACATTACGCAAACACGCCTATACAAATACATTGCCACCTTTATCGCCGAAAAAATGAAAATTTTATGATGAAAAATTATGATATTTTTCTTATTTCTGCTCAAAATATAGTTTGTGGGCACTCGTTAGAACCGCCTCATCGAGTAATATCGAGTATTGTGAGTTCTATCGAGTACCCACAATCTATATTTTAGAGCAGAAATAAGAAAAATAAGGTATACCCCCGGAAACCCCAGTTTTACTATATAAAAGTGGGGTTCAAGGGGGTCAAAATTATATAGGCATGTTTTCGTGATGAATGGTGAAATACGCAAAGATAATGGTTTCACCTGTCAGATTATGCATTTACACGCTGTTGTTTGTCAGAAAGACCATTATCGGCATTATGAACAGTACAGCTCCTTCATTAGTTGTTAGATTTGCATTTGCAGAATAGCATGCATAAAATCTTCAATCGGCAGGTCCGAAAATGCATCAGATCGGACGACCAATAGCAGAGTTACATCCCCTTGATTGTCAAAACCGGCCCTAATCGAGCTTTTGAACATTTGTTGGATTTTCATTTGTTGATTTGATTTGATGCTAAGCGTACCCGTCAACACTGTATAGGTTATTTTGGAGACGTCGCTTCCAACCTCTAAAGGCCCCCGCTTATCGGGGCTTGAAGAAATATATGGGCTGCATGATGCTTCCACGCAGATCTTAATCCGGCCGCACACGAGTACTGGTATACCACTTAGAGGATCTAAGCCTGCCCAGGAAAAGCGGTGCGAGCCGGACCGCCCATGCTTATAAACCCTACTGGTTTCATTGGGCGACAGGGCTTGAGAAGTCATTTCATCTCAATATCGGGTAAAAGTCCTACAGAATTTGAAGCAAATTGTCCAAAATAACCTATACAGTATTGACGGGGAAGTTAAACCTTAATTCCAACAAACAAACCATTAGAACCTCTTAGCAGTTTACCAGTACTCGTGTGCGGTTGGTTACAGCTCTGCGTGAAAGCATCATGCAACCCAATCTATTTCGTAAAGCCCCGATGGGCGGGGGTGAATAATTTTCATGAAATTTGCAGATAACAATAGAATGCATAAAATCTTGGACGAGTTGAAAACTAGATTAGGTTGGACTAACATCAGCAGAGTTATGTACCCTTTTGTCAAATGTGGCCATGTTCGTCCTTGTGAACAGCCTAGCTCCTTTTTAATGAAATTTGCAGATAAGTTAGACATTGTTCTATATCAGAATACAGATGAAAACAACAGTGCGCTATCAGCTACCATATTTCTAGCATCATTGGTCTCATTAAAATGTGTTTTATTTTCACTTTGTGCATTAGCATTGCGTATCTTTTAGGTGATACTGGAATTTCGCATGCAAGGTCATACACACGAGGACATCGACCAGAGATTTTCAAAGGTATCGCATACTTTGAAAAGAAGAGATGCCAGGACCCTTCCAGAGTTGAGGGAGATACTGAAAGGATGCCTTCTCTATGGCCAAGCAGATGTAACTGTCCTAGGGAAAATCTTTGACAAAAAGAAATGGATGTCAGACAGTCTGGACGTAATTACTAATCATAGCCACCCACATGTATTTTGGTAAGTGATAAAAACTCACAAACGAATCATTTCTCCGTAATCGATCATAATGTAATACAATCTAAATATCGTTTGGAAAATGCGTCTAAAAATGACCAATTCCTCCAAATTTATAGAACATAGCTTGCCAGTGGTACAATAAGGAACAAGAGCTGTCGAATGACAGCATAGCTCGCCTGTTTTACGCCTTCAAGATATACTGTAAAATCACTGACACATGAAATATAGGTCGAACCGACCTTGATATATTTTAAAGTAAATTATCAGGGCACATGGTACTTATATCCAAGTACATGTATAACATTGCTCCATCATAATAATCATTAGTGCGTTTAAATTAGTAAGTACTGCAAAAATATTTGCATTACAAGAAAGCTAAATAAATCGCACAAAGAACAATGCCCATTTTTTTTTATACAAATCAAAGCTTTTTTATTGTTTGTTTGATTTGATGTTTTACGTCCCCGTCAACACTGTAAAGGTCATTTTTGAGACGTTGCTTCCAATTTTGTGGGGCTTTTACCCGACATTGAGATGAAGTGACATCTCAAGCCCTGTCGCCCAATGATACCAGTAGGGTTTATTAGCATGGACGGTCCGCCTCACACCGCAGTTCCTGGACAGGCTTAGATCCTCTAAGCGGTTTACCAGTACTAGTGTGCGGGCCCTATTCAGCTCTGCGTGGAAGCATCATACAGCCCGTATATTTATTCAAGCCCCTATGGGCCTCCGTGGCCTAGTGGTTAAGACGGGCTTCCGTGGCCTAGTGGTTAAGAGCGCTGACTCTTGATCATTAGGTCTCTCGCCGCTGTGGTTCGAGCCTCGCTCGGGTCACATGTGAGACGCCAAGTTCTGCAACGGAAGGTCAGGTGGTTTTTCTCCGGGCACTCCGGTTTTCGCCCACCTCTGATTAACGATCGGCTCGATATGAGTGAAATAATCTTGAAAGGGCCGTAAAACCAAAACCAAAAAAAAACAAACAAACAAACAAACCTATGGGCGGGGCCGTTACAAATCAAAGCACACAAGGATATGATAATACATATATATTAAATCAGCATAGTAATGTAGAAGCTGAAAGCTGCTTCGCTCTTTTGTTGCATGGCGCTGGGCCGGACTCCGGACTCTTTGATGACTGTCTCACCGTAAATCCTTTGAATTCTTGAAGTGTGGGCCGGATATTTCCTGGGTTCGATCCTTCGTGATCTAACTTGTGGTTTTCTTCTGCTCTGACGTCGGATTTTTGTTGAGTCCTCAACCCTGATTCATAATATTAAGTGGTCAGTCAGATTACGTTGATCAGTCGTGGGACAAGCAAGACTTCGAAGATATAAAAAACAAAACAAAAAAAAAAAAAAAAAAAAAAAAAAAAAAACATAGAGGCACAAAAACACCAAATGAATTTTTCCAAGTGGACATTGTGGCTTCCCTTTCTTAAAAACAAGAATGTAGCTGATATTGTAGAAGATCCTGTCTGGTAGATAGATTCTTTTCATTGTCATACAGATACTTATAGTGAAATTTTACCATTTTACCATGTATTTTATCATGACTCACTGTTAAGCTAGGAAGCCTCCATGCGGATCAATCTGTTATTGTAACTTTGTTTACTACTATACTGGAACGGAAGGACTGCCGCCTGGGTAGCTCAGTCTGATGTCACCTTTGACTTATGAGCAGGAGGACGCGGGTACTTATCAACCGCTTAGATCTAAACCTGCTCAGGAAAAGTGGTGTGAGTTGGCCCGTCCATGCTTATAAACCCTGTTGGTTTCAGTGGGCAACAGGGATTGGGAAGTCATTTCATCTCAATGTCGGGTAAAGTCCAACAAAATTGGGAGCGACATCTGTCTAGTATTGTAAAAGGAGAACGAAAAGCATAATAGACTTGCAAAAAAAAAGGAAAACAAACTTCAACTTAGATAGATAGGATTTAATATTTGAAAAATCAACACGATAACTAGTCCGTGAAACGAACACCCCCCTATACCCCACTTCATATAGAGAAAACATGGGTTTATGGAGGTATGCATTATTTTTCTTATTTCTGTTCCAAGATATAGGTTCTGGGTACTCTTTACTCCTCACTGAGGCGCTTCTAACGAGCAATCACAACCTATGTTTGCGGATTAATAAGAAAGATATCACTGATTGTTATCAGAAATGTAGCCATTTTTTAAAATGTGAGAACATACACTAAGTCGCACGGCTGTGTTATCGTAATGTGGTGGGTGTATTTTTGCACATTCATATTATTGATTTATATCTTGCAGGATAACAATGCAAAACAACAAAGCGCGTTTGTTCTACAAGATGTGGTCTTCTGATGATGTATGGCAACCAGAGGTTGGGCTATATTTGGTATCATCTCAGCAAGATGGAATGCCAAAACTGCCAAGTGGTCAGTCAGATTACGTTGATCAGTCGTGGGACAAGCAAGACTTCGCACAAATCCAAAAAAGCAAAATAGGCAAAATTCTAAATGTAAAATGTACGTGGGACGATACTAGAAATGCACATATATGATGGTCAGTTGAATGGAATGTGAAAGCAGCCAATATATCGGACGGAAATGATAAATGATGGAAAATTGCAAGAGAAAGACTCGTATATGTTCTCAAACTTATAAATTCAAATAAAGTGCCTGCCCTTGCTTTAAAGGGAGAGCTTGGTAGTCCAGGGGAACTACAAATGATTGACAGAATCTCATAGTTTAATGAGCTATAATAAAGACATTAACTCCCAGCAATGTTTATGGCTGGTTCATTAGCCTGCAAAATGTGTTATTGCAAGAAATCAGTTGTGTGTTCTGCCAAAGAGAGATTGAAAGTTTGTTAGATTAATTTTCATTGCACATTGAACTGGTCATTACGATAACACACCTGTGCGATATAGTGCATTTTTTACATCTCCAAAATGGCCACTTTTCTGAATGATATTTTCCTTATTTTAATATACTGCAAACATATATTGTGGGTGCTCGTTATAACTGCCTCATTGAGTCAGTTCTAACGAGTACCAACAACCTATGACTTAGAGCAGAAATAAGTGAAATGATGTATAGCCTTGTAAACCCAGTTTTCTCTATATAGAATGGGGTTTAGAGGAGGGGGGGGGTCTTCGCTGTACTGACTTGTTAAAGTGATGTGTTAACAATGCAGGAATCCAGATAAAATAGTGGGGCTTGAAGAAATAGATTGGGCTGCATGATGAAACGGACCACACATGAGTACTGGTAAACCACTTAGAGGTACTAAGCACGCCCAGGAAAAGTGGTGCGAGTTGGACCGTCCATGCATATAAACCCTATTGGTTTCATTAGAGCTTGAGATGTCATTTCATCTCAGTGTTGGGTAAAAGTCTCACATAATCGGAAGCAACGTCTCTAAAATGACCTATACAGTGTTGACGGGAACGTTAAAACACAAACCAAACAAATATACAAAACATCTGATCAAAACTTAGATTCCAGTAACAGACATAATAATTCTGTTGTTTGCTAATTTGAATTGATGTTTAACGTCCCCGTCAACTAAGCCTGCCCAGGCAAAGCAGAGCGGGTCGGACCGTCCATGCTTACAAACCCTATTGGTTTCATTGGGTGACAGGGCTTGAGATGTATTTTCATCTCAATGTCGGGTAAAAATCCCATAAAACTGGAAGCAACGTCTCCAAAATGACCTATTCAGTGTTGACGGGGACGTTAAACCTCAAATCAACCAACCAACCAACGTCCCCGTCAACACTATTTTGGTCATTTTGGAGACGTTATTTCCAATTTAGTGGTACTTTTACCCAATATCAAGATGAAATGACACCTAAAGTCCTGTCGCCCCATTAAAATGCATGGACAGTTCGTATCACTTTGTCTGGACAGCTTAGCCTTTCTAAGTGGTTTATCAGTACTCGTGTGAGGCCGGTTTCAGCTCTGCAAGCCGTATCTTTTTCTCTAAGCCCCTATGGGCGGGACCCAATTATAATTCAGTTGTTTGTGTAAGTTGTTACTACAAGTATATGCACACAAATAGCTGCATGAGCATTGTTTGTTTGTTTTGTTTGATTTGAGGTTTGAAACGGTCATTTTGGAGACGTTGCTTCCAATTTTGTGGGAATTTTACCTGACATTGAGATGAAATGACATCTCAAGCCCTGTCACCCAATGGAACCAATAGGGTTTATAAGCATGGAGGGTCCGACTCGCACCACCCCTGCCAGCACAAACCACGGGCCAACGTCGGGCCGATAGCGGTTCGACGTTACCACGTCGTACTGCTATCGGCCCGGCATTCTTTGCTGACTGGGACTTTGCCTGGGCAGGCTTAGATCTCTAAGCGGTTTACCAGTACTCGTGTGCTGGTCGGATTCAGCTCTGTGTGGAAGCATCATGCAGTCCATATATTTCTTCAAGCCCCGATGGGCAGGGCCCTTGCTGCATGAGCATAATATTATTGAAAAGAGAACAAAATATTATATATTATTCTTCAAGCAGACACACATCGTTGAATCAATGTGTGTGTGTTTCCGTTTTACGTCATACGGAGACAGGACCTCGGTTTAAAGACTCATCAGCATTACGAAAGCACTCCTAAACAAATACATTATAAACTTTACTGCCGAAAAAAATAAAATTTTAAGATGATAAATTGTGATGTTTTTCTTATTTCTACTCAAAATCTAGACCGACTCACAATCTATATTTTAGAGCAGAAATGTGAGAAAATAAGTTTTACCCCTGTAAATAAAAATCAAAAATGAGTTCCTTTAAGAGCAATGAAAACATTCATAAGAAAGAAAATGGGTCATACTACGTAGTTTCGGCTAATAAAGCCTCATCAGTGACCCTGTAATGATCCGGCAAAGAAAGCCAGAGGAAACATACTACAATTTTGCAAATTTCGAATAGGCAGTCGATTCAAAGACTCCAGAATTAAAAGCCTGTCTAGAATAGGAGTCTAAACCAATAATTTATTTCTGATTTCTCAGAATATTCACGCTGATCTCAAAGGACCAAAAGTAAAATATAAACTGCACTATGGTTGATGTACGGGGACACGTTTTACGGCCGCCACACGGCATTCTACAACATAAAATTGGGGTTCAAGGGGGTCAAATAATAGAGGCGTGTTTTCCTGATGGAAAGTCTTTAGAAGTCCAGGATTGATCCTGCGATCCTTGGCTTATCAGGCGAGTAGTAAAGCCACTATTCCACAGATTTTGTTTGTATTGGAGTTTAACGGCCCGTCAACACTATTTTAGGTCATTTTTGAGCCGGTCAGTTTACCTAACCACATTTTCCTGAGCAGGCTTATTCGTAAGCGGTTAACCAGTACAGTGCACATTCTTTCGCCAGAAATTGACAACTGCCCTTCTTGAGTCAGCAGAAGGGGGAGAATTACTGTAGAAAAAAATTTCATGATCAATCTCCATGAAAGAATGCTGCCGACCCTGGCAGGTATCGAACCCGCGTCCTCCTGATCACCAGTCAGGCGCGCATCCGACTGAGCTCCCGAGGCCGGCACTATTCAACAGAGGTTTCTACAAACATCGTTGAATCAACGTTGACTCATAGCTGAAAATGCTGTTTCAACATATGCAAATGTCTGCCAACTTTGACACATCTTATTTGCTTGCACTGGAAGTGGTGCATGAACCCAGTGGGGCCACACCATTGTTTAATCATGCTTTTTCAATGTTGTATAATTCTTACGGGTCATTTGCTGTTATAAGACATAATAGCTAACTACATTCAAATGCAACAGTGAAATACCCAATTAGTTAGGTAAATCAATATCTTGAACCAGCTGATGAGCCTAAAACTGCTTCAGATGTTATCAGTAATAACCTGTGTCCAGGGACTAATAAAACTTCATCAATGTCAGATTTTATAGCCTTCTCTCAAACTATCTTGGAGGAATGAAAATGCATCAAGCTCTCCCTTTAAAGAAAATAAATGAGAGTCTACAGACCACTTCATGTTTTAGCTCTTCAGAAGAAAAATATTTTTAACATGTCTTATCCTTTCAAAACGGTTAATGGCCAAACGAAGTTAATCTGATATACAAATGTATATAGAGAAAACTAGGGTTTACGGGGGAATACATTATTTTTCTTATTTTTGTTGCAAGACATAGGTTGTGGGTACTCGTTACAACCGCGGTTCTATGCTGCAAGACATAGGTAGTGGGTACTCGTTAGAACCGCCTCAATGAGATTGTTCTAACGAGTTGTGGGTACCCATTTTAGAACCGCCTCCCACAGCATATGTTATCAGTACGGATAAGCAAAATACCACGGATGTTCATAAGAACAGTCACCATTTTGGAGATGTGAAAAAATGCACTATGTCGCACGGATTTGTTAGCGTAATGATTGTTTGTTTTATTTTCATTAGTAATGAGCCACTATTCCCACAATGTAGCATGATAATTATGAGAAACACAAACTCGTTTTCATTAGGAAAATGCACAAATGAAATTTAATGCAGATGCTAATTTGGGATAACTTTCTTATTCCTGCTACAAACACAGATTGCATGCAGGTGCTTGCATGAAAGCTGTTTTTGAAATGGTTCTTATAACTTGTCTTAACAGTAGCAACTGCTTAGTGCAAGCCAGGGATTATTATACTTTATTTAGCCAGTCATAAGTTCTCATAATTAAGGCCGGCCAAAAATTTCAGATTCGCTTTTGTTTTTCGATGTGCTTACATGAAAGCGTTTTGTCAGGTGAACTCAACCGATGATACTTTGTTGGTTGTTTACCAAGCATTTTAAAAGTCATCACGTGCATGCTCTTCGTTTTGGTTAATTAGCTTTCATGTAAGCAGGCTTCCGACTTATAGCACATTTTGCGTGTAATCATTGTTGTTATTTGGCAGATTACTGGCTTAAATAAGCAGACGTCATAGACGTATAATTTGAATTTAAATAACATGTTAATAGATCGATCTAGATGACGCAGTGTCTGCTTTCATGTAAGCAGAAAGATCTAGTATATTCAGGTTGTTCATTGCGAGCGAATAATATATTATCTATTCATACTGACTTGCTGTATCTACTGGTTTTGATGTGTTATATTAAATCAGTTTTGGTTAATAAGCTTTCATGTAAGCAGGCTTCAAACTCATAGCACCTCCATTTTGCATATAATCGTGGTTGTTTTTGGCAGATTACTTGCATACAATAAGTTGAAGTCATAGACTTTGAATTTGGATATCATGTTTAATAGATCTAGATGTATGCAGTGTTTGCTTACACGTAAGCAGAATGACTTAGTTAATTCAGGTTGTTCATGGTGAGCGAATATTATATTATTTACTCATATTTACTTGCAGTATCTTCTGGTTGTGATAGTGATGTGTTACATTAAATCAGTTTTGGTTAATATGCTTTCATGTAAGCAGGCTTCCGATTCACAGCACCTCCATTTTGCAAGTAATCGTGCTGATTTGTTGTAACTTTCTTATTCCTGCTACAAACACAGACTGCATGCGCTTACGTGAAAGCTGTTTATGAAATGTTTCGTTTAACTTGTTTGTACTAACAGTAGCAACTACTTACATGCAAGCCAGGGCGTATTATTCTTTATTTAGTCAGTCATAAGTTCTCATAAATAAAGTCAGTCATAGATTTCAGATTCGCTTTTGTTTTTGCGGTGTGCTTACATGAAAGCGTTTTGTCAGGTGTACTCAACTGGTGATACTTTTTTGTTTATCAAGCATTTTAAGAGTCATCGCATGCGCATGTGTTTCGTTTTGGTTAACAAGCTTTCATGTAAGCAGGCTTCCGACTCATTGTGGATTTGCATGGTAATAGGTCTAGCTGATGCAGTGTCTGATTTCACTAAGGAAAGAATGATTTAGTACGTTCCAGTTATTCATAGTGAACTGTTATATTATTCACTTATATTTACTTGCAGTATCTGCTGATGGGTTACATTAAATCAGACCTTTACATTGTCGCATGCTGATTATAGCTTATTTACTGCTCTTTCTTACATGTAAGCTTTACATGTGCTTCACAGTAATTTGATGTATGATTAAAACTGGCTGAACTCCCATATAAAACCTTTACCAAAACAGGGTAGTGTTGCATACTATACAGGTACATAAAATAATAACTTACCGTTGAGTCTTTCTTCGTTCAGTATCTGTTCAAAATCCAGTATAAACGAAAAAAATGGCATAATCTGACATATGATGGTGCCAATATAATAATACACTGTATATGTTCTTCTTAGACCTGCATCTTCACCAGTTTATCCAAGACGATGAAGGCAAACGAAGCTTACCTGTAAGCTGCAACGGTTTCTCATCTTATTTTTTTTCATATATTCATGCTTCAGTGTCTGTATGCTTCTGTTTATCTGTTGCTAAAGAATTACACTGTTCTTCCAAACATTATCACTGTGGATATGATTTAGCTTGATTATGACAAACTTTTTCCATGAAATATTATTTGAACATAAAGTACACGGTGTTTCATTAAAATATTGACTTGTCTTATGTTTTCCTTATAACAAAGTGAAAATCAACTGCTTTGAGACTTTAAAGACAGTCTCAAATGAAATTAGACTCTGTTTAAACTACACTATGATTTAGGGCAGGGAGACTTTTTACGGCCGCCACACATTCCCAGACACCAGCTGTAGCGACGTAAAATATGTTGTTCGATAAAGTGCGACCGGGTAAGCAGCACGTCCGGTGATATCTCATACAGTTCAGCCAGCGATGCAACATGTCGAACACGGAACGTGGTGTATTGGATAATCTGCAAGAGATGTGATACCATAGTATACGTTGGAGAGACGGAGCGGGAACTACAAGAGCGAATGGTGGAGCACCTCAGGGATGTACGTCTGCAGAAAGACAAACCGATCAATGCGCATTTTGGAGTGAAGGACCATGTGGGAAAAGACATGACTTTTTCAGTTTTAGAGAAAGTGAACGGTGCAGATCGTAAAGAAAGAAAGTTGAGGGAAGCACGTTGGATCAGATGCTTGGGAACAACAAGACCAGATGGCTGTAATGTGAAAGACGTTCTCATTCCGACAGTGATATAGAGGCATATGGGCGGTTTAAGTGTGGGGAACGCCTTATGTATATGCAAATAGCCGGGGATCAGGTGATGCTGCCCAGAGGGTGCAGTCTCGCCGGGTCCCTTACTGTTTGCAGTGGGGGTGGGGTGGGTCTTTTTTCATACTTGCCGTCTCAGGTAGACCTTTGCTCAGGTACTCCTACTTATCCGAGGGTGCACGGTGAATAGTCTGATCTGAATGCATCTGTACAGTCTGACCTGGGTGTTCCATGTGCACGTCTGGCCATGGTATGTATGACTGTTCCAAGGGCCTGTACTGGTGCTTGTAACCGCAAACAACAACTCGCGCCCTTGGAGTAGTCTGTTATTGAGTGGGAGTGTATGAGCTGTGGTTTATCACGCCATAGTGTCGTTTTTGCGGAAATGCGGTGCGACGTCATGGCACGACGTCATGACGTCGTGATGCACTTCTTGTATACAAGTTAAAATGGTGGAAAAGAGACAATGTGGTTGGCTTTAAAGTACACGTTTTTTCTTGATAAAGGCCTCTGGCCGAAATATTGAATAAGAATAATTTTCAAAAATTGTTCTAGAAAGGGTTATCCTTTGGAAGCTAGGAATTCACCACAGAACTGGAAAATATGGAATGTATATGTTTTCTGGGCCAGACTAGCTAGTTTCAGCCAATTAGGCCTCATCAGTAACTGAGTTATTAAATCAAATTGCAGGTATTCCGATGGGTACGATTTGCACACTCGTTCTTGCTGATCTGTTCTTGATTTGCTATGAAAGAGACTTCATGATGTCTATTTACTTTGAAAACAAATCTGAAATCAATGAAGCCTTAAGCAGGACTTCTAGATATTTGGATAGTTTATTAAATATTAACCATACCTATTCCGATGGTTTGATCAGTCAAATTTATACCCCCCCCCCCCACACCACACACAGAACTTCAGTTAAAAAGAAAGCAAATTCTTCTGATACCGAGGCCCCGTTTTTGGATTTACATCTATCTATTGTAGATGGATTTGTTTCCTGCAAACGTTTTGATACACGTGATGATTTTAATTCTGAGATTGTAAATTTTCCTTTCTTGGATGGTGATGTTCCTCGGGCATCATCCTATGGCGTTTATATTTCGCAATCAATTCGATTTGCAAAAGTGTCTAGCCATATAATTGCCTTCTCCACTCGCAATAAATTGTTAACTGCTGAACTTCTTAATCAGGGTTATCGGTATCATAAAGTACGCAAAGCCTTTTATGAATTTTTATAGATGGCATTCCGATTTAATTTCAAAGTTCAATGTTGGAATTACATCTCTTCTGCAACAATGTGTACCGGAGCCCGAATTGTATGGTGACTTAGTATATAAATTCAGAAAAATACATACTTCCAATGTTTTCAGCACCCCATTCCGTACAATTGTTCTTCGATATAAAAAGAGTGGTTACAACATAAATGTTGTGCTACAGACTGCATGTATGGTAATTAATCCAATTACTGATGAGAACTTTTGCTTCCTCTTTAATTGCACGCCGGCGGATCCGGCCTCAGATTCTATGGCGATTTCAGCGTAAAGGCTGAATTATGTAATGTTGGTTGGTACCTGGTGCTCTGTCTCTGGCTAGGCTGAGCAGGTCGTCCGTGACCCGTGACACTGTGGTGTCCGTAGCACTTTTGTTTTCCAATCTTTCTTGCTTAATGATTTTAGGAATCTTAAAGACAGTTTGCATAAATTTCGATATTGATACGATGTTGCTAGGCTACAAACAGAGGCCGGAGAACTATAATTAAAGAGTCATTCCTCTCGTAAGTGTTGAAATCCGGGTACCTTGATTGTTAGTATAATGAATCTTAGCATAATTTCCATAAATGCGAGAACCACTTTGTAGATTGTCTTGAAGCTTAGTGGGTAGCATCAATTGACTGAGTACTACCATATTTGTTCCAATAATGTCCCCATGTTGCCCTTGACCTGTTTATGACAAGATCATGTTTGGTCCCTCAGACAATTGAATAAAACATTCAACTTGTCGATTTTATTGTAAAATTAAGGTGTTGTTTCACATGAGAGTGATATAATATGGCTGTTAACCCTTTTTGTACCAAATGGAATCTTCCTCCTTATATATAGCAGGAGTCCATTTCAAAATTTAGGGATGACAGGTCGTGCTGTCTTCAAAATCTATTTGGAAAAAGACTGAACTTTTTGCAAACAGTGTAGGCCCTGGTTCTGCGGCGTCTGATCAGGGCCTGCACTGTTTGCCACGGTACCCGTTTAAGGGTTTCCAGTCTGAAATGGGTTAATGAATTCCAAACATGAAGGTCGTTCGGTGACCGTGACGCAAGGTCATTAGTATAGGAATGTGTTTACATGTTATTACAAAAGTTAACGGTAACTCACATGGGTAAACATTGACGAAATAATGCTGGAAGATCGGGGTAGCGATTAGGACTACATAGTCCGCTTTTTCTCTTTTGTCGGTGGCTCAAATTGCTGTTGCATTTCCTGTGAATTTTGGGGTAATTAGCTCTGCATCAGTATACCACATCTTACATATTGCTGTCTTTAGTGGAATTTGTTTCCGCTGACCGTTCCAAGGCCGATCTTCTGTCGCGGCTTATTTTTGTTATGGTTCGTCTTTGGGTGTTTGTGTCGCTTATGTTATTTCATTTTGGATAGCCTATTGGTCATTTTTGTGTGAAAGTAACTGTCCTTTTGGCTTTCTGCTGTTTGGTGTTTCCATTAGGGTCTGTTGTTTCATGTTTGTGTGTCCTTCCCTTTGGTGTCTCTGATGGGAGCTGTGGGTTTATTGTATCGATTCCTGATCATTGCCTCCACTTCTATTTTTTATACCAAATAAATATTAATTTTATAAAGTCCAGAGTTAAAGCCATTCCGTTGGTTAACTATACTACTCAAAGTTTGATAGGGATCACTTTTTATATACATGTACCAAATTTTGCACGGAAAATTTGAAATTTCATGACAGACCTTTTACTTCGTATATTGATAAATATCTTAAGCAGACACTCATGTGCAATTCAGTACGCATGAAAGCGCACACTTCTCACACTTCGCAAATGACATCATGCTCCCCAAAAATCTTGCGTAACACCGAATTACAACAGAAAATCAAACTTGTCAGTGTTCCTTTACTAAGCGTAAATGGATTTCATTTGATTTGTAAAACTCTAAAATGCCTACGGGACAGTCTGAGTCACGAAGAAATGAACCGTGGCGTCGGTATGTTGGAATCTGGTGTCTCTCAACATGTTGCTGGGATTCTGAATGTGTCTCAGAGCGTGGTTTCCCCAATGTGGATTAGGCATCTTACCCACGGAAATCCTTCACACTGACACGGCGGGGGTCGAGAAAGAGCTACGACTAAATGTCAGAATCGTTTTTGTTGATTCAGTCTCGACGTCAACGGTTTCTGGACGCTACGCGTTTGAATAACGAGTTTAGGAACGGAACTGGAGTACGAATTTCTACACAAACTGTCAGAAACAGGCTCCAAGAGTTTGGACTTAATGCCAGGAAGCCTGCTATACGTGTTCCGTTGACGAGAGAGCACGTGCAAGACCGGTTGGACTTTGCCAGAACTCACGTCAGGTGGACGGTTCGTGACTGGACGCCAGTACTGTTTACTGATGAGTCCATATTAGGTCTATACTTGCGTGGGATAAAGATAAATTGGTGTGGAGAATGTCTAAAGAGCGATTCGATTACTTGTATGTGGCACAGCATGATCGCTATGGAAAGGGATCAGTCATGGTTTGGGCTGGGATAAATGTGGACGGTAAAACCGACTTTTACGTCGTTGAAAACGGAACGTTAACGGCATTGAGGTACTGTAATGAGATTCTTGATCATTTTGTGAGACCATATGCCGGTGCTATCGGCCCGGACTTTATTCTGATGGACGAAAATGCCCGTCCTCAGCGTGTCCACGTCACTGATGCCTATCTGGAACGTGAGACAATCGTTCGTATGGACTGGCCTGCTCGATCACTGGACTTAAATCCGACTGAGCATGCGTGGGACATGCTACGGCGTGCAGTTTCAGCCCGACCTGTGCAGCCGAGCGCTTTACAGGAGCTCAAAGATGCTTTGGTTGCTGAATGGAGGCTGATTCCACAAAAACGGATACAGACTCTAACTTTTACGAGTATTCGCAGGCGATGTTGTGCTGTAATTGGTGCCCGTGGACGCCATACACGTTATTAGGCACGTTTGTCTAAGCAACTTTGGAAATTTGTGAAAAATCAAATGTCCAAATCCCTTCGTGTTACGGCCAATTTGTTTGGTACCAAGACGGTTGTTGTTGCCGCGCTTGAATGCAGTGCTAGTTGACACAGTTATTCACCAGTTTTTGTGAAGGTTATGTTTTCTATCATTGCACGACCCGCAGAAAAAGCAACCGACTGAAGTCAGTTGATTTTCTAAGAGAGCCCTAAAATCATCGTGTCATTCTGTCATTCTGTCAGTCTGTCTGTCCGTCCATTACCCGTTTGTGAAATTGGTGATAGTGACTTAACCGCTTGGAATATTTAAACAATTTTTGGCATACTGATAGATATCAATCAGATCTAACCAATGAACTTGCGAAATATTACATTCCATTTAGTATAGCCTCGCCGCGGCGAGAAATGTGAAAATTTTCGAACTGCTTCTCCTCAGAAACCGTTCGGTCGATTGAAGTCAAATTTCATATGGAGCCTCTATGGGATGGGGGAAACCAAAATTTGCTCATGGGGTCCAGGTCACATGACCAAAATGGCCGCTAAGCCATACATGGTCTGTCTGCCTGTCCGTCCGTAACCCGTTTGTGAAAATTGGTGATAGTGACTTAACCGCTTGGAATATTTAAACAATTTTGGCATACTGATAGATATCAATGAGATCTAACCAATGAACTTGCATAATATTACATTCCATTTCGTATAGCCTTGCCGAGGCGAAAACTGTGAAAATTTTCGAACTGCTTCTCCTCGGAAACCGTTGGGCCGATTGAAGTCAAATTTCATATGGAGCCATAGAGGGATGGGGGAAACCAAAATCTGCTCATGGGGTCCAGGTCACATGACCAAAATGACCGCAAAGCCATATATGGTAAAAACCCTTCAAAAATAGTCTTCTCCAGAACCACTGGGCAGATTTCTACGAAACTTGATAAATTGCATCTGGGACGTAGGCCCATCATAAATTGATAAAATGGTGACCCTGGGTTGACCTTGACCTTCTTTGTGCCTAGGTCAAACTTTGACACATATGCTTTTGTATTGGAAAAGTGAGAATGCATTTTATCCTGCAAACGATTCAGAATACAGTACTAAAGTATAAGATATATTTTTGCTCCTTAAGATAAGGCGTATTTATTGGGGGAACCGTTTTAGGTTCAGGTCACATGACCAAAATGGCCGCCATACCCATATATGGTAACACTCATAAAGCTAAAAGCATCCGGCGGGTCGTGCACTTCAGCTGAAGCACTGGTTATGTATCAAATTTGGATTCAGCTGATCAATTTAATATCCAAAAATTATTTTGCATTAAAAAGTGATACCTGGGACAGAGTTTGTAGAAAAGCGAAAGTAGTCTACCTTCGAACATTGGCGGGAAAATATGTCAGATATTCCATTTCCCCTTAATATAGCAAGGTATTTTTGTTCTTTTGAGAGCTTCAGCTGACCATATACTTTAACCCTTTTTGTACCAAATGGAATCTTCCATCCTTACATTACGCAAACACGCCTATACAAGTACATTGCCATTTTTATCGCTGAAAAAAATGAAAATTTTAAGATGAAAAATTGTGATATTTTTCTTATTTCTGCTCAAAATATAGATTGTGGGCACTCGTTAGAACCGCCTCATCGAGCCGGTACTAACGAGTACCCACAATCTATATTTTAGAATGAGGCGGTTCTATCGAGTGCCATCAATCTATATTTTGAGCAGAAATAAGAAAAATAAGGTAAACCCCCGGAAACCCCAGTTTTATTATATAAAAGTGGGGTTCAAGGGGGTCAAAATTAAATGGGCGTGTTTTCGTGATGTATATATGAGTATCATGAGTACATTTCAAAATTTAGGGTTGTCAGGTTGTGTTTTCTTCAAAATTGATTAGGAAAATGGCTGAACTTTTTGTAAACAGTGAAGGCCCTGATCAGACGCCGCGTTCTGCAGCGTCTGATCTGGGCATGCACTGTTTGCCAGGGTACCCGTTTTGGGGTTTCTGGTACTAAATGGGTTAATAATGGTATTTGTGATACAGAATGGTTTTACTTTGTTTTGTTGCTGTTGTTTTAAAACTAGAATACTGCTACATTTTGCAAACAGAGCACTGCTCATTCGCAAGAGGACTTGACCTGTCTTAGCTTTACAAACTACAGTACTCCCCATTATTGGTCTCTATAAAACAAGGACACCAAATGTGTTTTTATTTTTATTACGAGTTTCTGTATTTATTTACAACAATAATCTATATAGCTTCATGTCTGTGAAATCCGAAGTCTACTGGATCAAAAAACAGTTTTAACTGATGCTCTGTCTCTGGTCGGGCTCATCGGAGTCTAACTGTTGGTTTTCTTTTGCTCCAGCATTTCAGTGGTTTCTTGCTGTCGAGTCCTCACCGTTGTCTCACCTCTGTGGTTCTTTGATTTCTGTGTTCACGGAGATGTTGCACTGATGAGTTAGGAGGCCTTCATGCGGACTGAACAAATTATTTGTCTAAATCGCGACGGAAGTAAGGGCGAGGATTGTGGCCACGTAAAATCGATTTAAGCCCCCCAGTGGAAATCTCTCACTGACCGTTCCAAGGCGGCTCTTCTGTGGCGATTTATTTATGTTGTTGTTTGTTACTTACTGTGTGTATCACTTGTGTCTTTTAATTTTGGATGGCCATATGGCCATTTTGTGGGAAAGTAGTTGTCCATATGGCCTTCCTTTGTTTAGGTTTCCATTATGGTCTGGTCGCTTAATGTTTGTATTTCTTTCCCTTTGGTGTCTTTTATGGATGGAGTAAGTTAATTGTATCAATTCCTGATCTTTGTTTTGCTTCTACTTTTTAAATCACAATGTCATTCATACAGAGACGTAATCACAGCAAACTCATTTCGATAATACACCCGTGCAACATAGTGCATTTTTCACATCTCCAAAATAGCTACTTTTCTGACGAAAATCCTTGATATTTTTACTATAAATGTTCCAAACGGTGCTCGTAAGAACCGCCTCACTGAGTACCCACAATTTATATTTAAGAGGAGAAATGAGAAAAACATAAAAGAGTTGATTCCCTGAAATCCTTTTCCCTTGAAAGCCTTATCAACTAAATATGCAATAAAATTCTGTTCTAAAATTCTAGCTTTTTTGTTAAATCCTGTACCATATACTATTATGCGATGTATATAATGTGAATGAATTCTGATAAATGGTTTACCAAATTCCATCACATGAACAAGTCCGTGAAATGAACTCCCCCCCCCCCCTAAACCCAACTTTATACAGAGAAAATGGGGTTTATGTGGGCATACCTTATTTTTCTTATTTCTTCTTCAATACATAGGTTGTGGTTATGCGTTAGAACCGCCTCAATAGGCGGTTATAACGAGCACCTATGTTTGCAGTATAAATAAGAAAAATATCACGGATTTTCTAAAGAAAAGTAGCCATTTTGGAGATGTGAAAATAAATGCACTATGTCGCACGGGTGTGTTTTCTTAATGTATATTTAGACCGCCTTTGGGACTGTTCAAAAGTGGTCTAAGGACCATTTTGAACAGTCTCAAATGTGGTATTCTCTGATGAGATACTGAGTGTAGAAAACACAAAGAAAGAATAACTTAAACCTTCACAATTAGCTTTTTCATCACGAAAACATGCCTATATAATTTTAACCCCATTGAATCCCACTTTTATATAGTAAAACTGGGGTTTGCAGGGGGAAACTTATATCACAATTTTTCATCTTAAAATTTTCATTTTTTCGGCGATAAAGGTGACAATGTATTTGTATAGGCGTGTTTTCGTAATGTAAAGCAGATTTTAACTTTATAAATATTGAAAATAGTTATTTTTTTGACGACGGAACACTAAAACAATGTCAAATATATTCGTTGCAGTATGCATCGGCACCAAACCGTTAGACGTGTTTCGTTAAATCCCTTCGAAACATTTAAGGGTCTATGACTGACATATGGGGATGGCTGGGCGAGGCAAATGCGCAACAGGGGCGTCCAACTGATATTGGCTTTCAGTTGGGCAAGGCATGCTGTCCTTTCCGCATCAGAAAGTCTGGAGAAGCCGGGGTCGATCCTGCGACCCCTGGTTTACAAGGCGAGTAGCGTAACCACTACACCATGGAGGCTTCTATCCATTTGCGTAGAGGAAAGCTTTTGATGCAGATGGTGAAATTGAAATGGTAAGGTGTACAGCAAGCAAAATAGAAGTTACATACTGGTCTCCCGTGCACATTATGAAAACACGCATATACAAATACATTGTAAACTTTACCGCCGAAAAAAGGACAATTTTAAGCTGAAAAATTGTGATATTGTTTTATTTCTGCTCAAAATATAGATTGTTGGTACTCGTTAGGACCGCCTCGATGAGGCGGTTCTAACGCGCCCCACAATCTATATTTTAGCGCAGAAATGAGATAAATAAGGTTTACCTCTGTAAACCCTAGTTTTGCTATATAAAAGTGAAGTGCAAGGGGTGGGGGGGGGGGGGGGGGTTGCAAAATTATATAGGTGTGTTTTCGTGACGAAAAATCTCTCACTTGCATCATTTCGCTCAGACAATATTGTATATGTTCTCAGTTGTTGCACTGACAACTGTGTTTCTTTAACATGATGCAATAACTCACTGAAATAAAATACTATCCTTTATTCAGCTCTTGGTCAGATGGTTTCTTTTTTGTCAACTGATATAGTGCCACACCTGCCACTACAATCGCGATTAGACCCAGTCCAGATGAAAGCAGCGCAACGTTAGTGGTGCTGTCGAAGAATCCATTATTATTGCTGGCGGCTTTCACAGGAGCTGACGTCGTTGCAACGGTCTTATTTGAAACACCCTGGAAACTTACTGTTCCACCGGCTGGGACATAACTAGAAGTCATGGCACTGATCTGCAACAATGTTTCAGGCTAGAAACAGACATTCAAACATAAAGAAATGCTGATTATACATGTAGATAACTTTTGTTACTAATTAACCATTTCAGTTATAATGGGGAACCCCGCCCATAGGGGTGGTGCATGATGCTTCCACGCAGAGCTGAATCCGGCCTGCACACTAGTACTGGTAAACCGCTTAGAGGATCTAAGCCTGTCCAGGAACCGCGATGCGAGGCGGACCGTCCATGCTAATAAACCCTATTGGTTTCATTGGGCGACAGGGCTTGAGATGTCATTTCATCTCAATGTCGGGTAAAAGTCCCACAAAATTGGAAGCAACGTCTCCAAAATGACCTTTACAGTGTTGACGGGGACGTTAAACCTCAAATCAAACAAAATCAGTTATAATGCATAAACTTTGATCGCGCATTTACAGTTCGTCCAAAGAAACGTTAGTTTTACCGCTTAGTGTTCCAGGGCGGCGTTTTCATTTTCCGGCTAGTATGGCCTAGAAAGTACTTAAACATTTCACAGTGTTCTGTTTTTGGTGCATGCCTTGCTTCCAGAGGATACGATTTTATTGCATCTATTTAACGCACTAAAGCTGGTGTTAGGGGAATGTGCCGGCCGTAAAAACTGAATGATCATTATAATGTAGAGCATACTAATCTTACATGGGTTTGAGGGGTGCTTAGAAAACTCAATCACGAGGGTCATTGCCCGGCATCATTGGACTTTCCGAATGATTCCGGATATTGATTTCGAGGGACGCATTTTACTATCTACCCCTTACGCCCATGTAAGTTTCTTTTCCTCAAATACCTTTCAGTTCAGAGATGGGATTTTTTTTTTGGTAATGTTTTGCCATTGTTGATGCTAATTATGCGGCGTTTATGACGTCACTGAAAGTGCAATGACGCCAAATTTAACAACGGCGTAAGAGACGTCCTATTTGACATGGAGGATCTTACATGAGTGGTCATGTATAATTGAATTTATTAAACGAGTTGAGGAAAAGGGATAAACTGCGAGGCTTGCCGAGCATTTTGTCCCTTTTCATCAACGAGTTTAAAAAATTAAATAATACATGAGCTAGAATGCAACATTCTATTTATTATATGACATTTAAAACGCATTTTATTCACGATTGTTTACAAAAATGTCAATATTCCGACGTTAGTAAACGCGACGTCGTTAAGGACGTCGTACATGTAACGTTACGGGACATCTAGCTAATTTGCATATTTAATCTACTAGTGGATTATCGAAAATAATACATGGCGTTATTACACTCTCAGACGCAACGTCGTATAATAAAAGTCTTAAGTGCACATCAAAGACGCGATTACTATTCTATCTATGAGTAGGATAATCTGGGTAGGATAAGAAGCTTTAGTCGACGGTCGGGCCTCAGTCTTTATGACGGCTCCGGACTCAAAATGTATTTACAATAGAAGTGGAGGCAATGATCAGGAATCGATACAATTAACCATAAGCTAAATGATCAGGAACCGATACAATTAACCCACAGCTCTCATCAGAGATACCAGAGGGAAAGAAACAATCATGAAACAACAGACCCCACTGGAAACATCAACAGCGGAAAGCCAAAAGGACAGTTACTTTCCCACAAAATGGCCAATAGGCTATCCAAAATAAAATAATATAAGCGACACAAACACCAAAAGACAAACCATTACAAAAATAAATCGCGACAGAAGAACCGCCTTAGAACGGTCAACGGTAACGAATTCCACTGGGAGACTTAAATCGATTTTACATGGCCACAATCCTCGCCCTTACTTTCGTCGCGATTTACACAAACAATTTGTTGAGTCCGCATGAAGGCCTCCTAACTCATCAGTGCAACATCTCCGTGAACACCATTAAATCAAACAACCACAGGTAGGTCGATTAAATCTTTAATTTTTTTCTAATTTTATTTGAAGGAAAAAGAGCAAAGATCTTTAAAAGCGCTGAATTCCTGCCATAGCACCAGAAAACATTCAAATAGAGCACCAAAGAAGCAAAAGAACAAGATTTTAATGATTAGGTTTGCTTTTCTTTTTTACAGTTGTATGATATTTTATCGAAAGTACTAGAAAATATTAAGATCGGTAGGTAAGAAAATCTTTTTATTTTTTTTTTCTGGATGGCCATAAAAATTGCAGACTCGGCACAAAAAAATCAGAGCCGGTCGGGTTAGCGGAAACACAGCTATGTTTTTTTTGTTCCTGGCCTTATTGATTCAGGAATTTAATTTCCACCTAGGCTAAATAAACTGTTGCTTCCTTTTGTCTGTTTGACAATCGGTCTGTAGAATATGAGTTACATCGGAGTCTAACTGTTGGTTTTCTTTTGCTCCAGCATTTCAGTGGTTTCTTGCTGTCGAGTCCTCACCATTGTCTCACCTCTGTGGTTCTTTGATTTTTTTTTTGTGTTCACGGAGATGTTGCACTGATGAGTTAGGAGGCCTTCATGTGGACTGAACAAATTATTTGTCTAAATCGCGACGGAAGTAAGGGCGAGGATTGTGGCCACGTAAAATCGATTTAAGCCCCCCAGTGGAAATCTTCCACTGACCGTTCCAAGGCGGCTCTTCTGTGGCGATTTATTTATGTTGTTGTTTGTTACTTACTGTGTGTATCACTTGTGTCTTTTAATTTTGGATGGCCATATGGCCATTTTGTGGGAAAGTAACTGTCCATATGGCCTTCCTTTGTTTAGGTTTCCATTATGGTCTGGTCGCTTAATGTTTGTATTTCTTTCCCTTTGGTGTCTTTTATGGATGGAGTAAGTTAATTGTATCAATTCCTGATCTTTGTTTTACTTCTACTTTACAATTACTTTTTCAAAAATAATCCCCATGAGTCAGATAGTACTTACTGTGTTCAGAACCGTCACCACCAGTATTCCAGGCCCACAACTGTGCTCATAGTCTATGACAACTTCAAGTGTGTGATTCACATCACCAGTCAGATCCCCACTTACTAAAAGTTGCACTGAAAGAAAGATGATACACACATTTACAGTGGTATTTGTTTCCACAGAAGAAGAACTGACCTCAGAATTTGAGACGATCCCATTTTTAATTGTTTAGAAGGGGTGATGCCTCACATTTTAAGTCCTAAATTAGGAACTCCCGGAAGAAGCTGTAGTTTTCTTCATAACCTGAAGCCAACTTGTTTGTGAGTCTTCAGCCTGATTCATGATTGACTTCTTTCATACTAGGATTCTAAATGGGCTATTTTTTTTGTTCTCACTATGTTTGAATCGGCATCGGCCATTACGAAAACAGTCCAATTAAGTAGACCAATCGATGTTTGATACCGAGGCCCCGTTTTCGGATTTGCTTCTGTCTGTTATAGATGGGTTTGTTTCTGGCATAATTTATGTTAAACGTGATAATTTTGAGATTGTAAACTTTCCTTTCTTTGATGGTGGTGTTCCTCGTGCGGCATCCCGTTGCGTTTATATTTCTCAATTAATTGGATTTGCCAGAGGGTCTAGTCATGTAGCTGACTTCAACACTCGTTATAAATTGTTAACTGCTTAACTTCTTAATCAGGGTTATCGGTATCATAAACTACGCAAAGCCTTATTAAAATTTTATAGTCGTCGTTCTGATTTAATTTCAAAATTCAACGTTGAACTTAAATCTCTTCTGCAGCAAGGTCTATCGGAGCCTGATTTTTATGGTGGCTTAGTATATGAGTTCAGAAAAATATATAATTGCAACGACTTCGTACCCGATTTTGTGAGATTATTTTTCAATGTAGAAGGATTGGGTTCAACCTGAATGTCACACGACAGACTGCATGCCTGGTAGTTAACCCTGTCACGGTTGACAACTTTGCTTCCCTCTTTAATTGCACGCCGGTGTGTCAGGCCTCAGATTCTATGACGATTCCAGCTTAAAGGCTAACGAAGTTAACGAAGGCCAAGACAAGCTTCCTACGCTATACTGGTTACCAAAACTTCATAAAAAACCTTACAAAGCACGGTTTATTGCAAATTCTAGTTCTTGCACTACCACTGAACTTTCTAAATTATTAACTTCCTGTCTTACTGCTATTAAAACGCATGTAATTAAATATTGTGATAAAGTCTTTGAAAGATCAGGAAGAAATCTGTTTTGGTCTATAAAAAATTCGAATGAGGTTTTAAATAAATTGAAATCTAGACATTTTCGTGCTTCAAGTCTGTCTACCTACGATTTTTCCACTCTTTACACTACACTTCCTCATAATCTTATAAAAGAAAAGCTTAATGATTTAATTGAATGGGCTTTTCACAGAGAAGATTCTCTCTATCTTGCATGTAATGTCAGAAATGCATTTTTCACTTCTAAAGAGCATAAGAATTATACACTTTGGTCATGTCAGAAAGTGTGTGATGCCCTCACCTTTCTACTTGACAATATTTATATTAGATTCGGTACTAAGTTATTTAGACAAATTGTGGGTATTCCGATGGGAACTAATTGCGCACCTCTTGTGGCTGATCTGTTCTTGTATTGTTATGAAAGAGACTTCATTTTGTCGCTTTCCATTGATAACCAATCTGAAATTATTGAAGCTTTTAGCTCTACTTCTAGATATTTAGATGATATATTAAATATTGATAATACCTATTTTGATGGTTTGATCAGTCAGATTTATCCCCTAGAACTTAAGTTAAATAAAGCAAATTCTTCTGATACCGAGGCCCCGTTTTTGGATTTACATCTATCTATTGTAGATGGATTTGTTTCGTGCAAAATTTATGATAAACGCGATGACTTTGATTCTGAGATTGTAAATTTTCCTTTTTTGGATGGTGATGTTCCTCGTGCGCCATCCTATGGCGTTTATATTTCGCAATTAATTCGATTTGCTAGAGTGTGTAGTCATGTAACTGACTTCAACACTCGTAATAAATTATTAACGGCTAAACTCCTTAATCTGGGTTATCGGTACCATAAACTACGCAAAGCCTTTTCAAAATTTTATAGACGCCATTCTGATTTAATTTCAAATTATTTCTCTAAATCGCGACGGAAGTAAGGGCGAGGATTGTGGCCACGTAAAATCGATTTAAGCCCCCCAGTGGAAATCTTCCACTGACCGTTCCAAGGCGACTCTTCTATGGCGATTTATTTATGTTGTTTGTTACTTACTGTCTGTATCACTTGTGTCTTTTAATTTTGGATGGCCATATGGCCATTTTGTGGGAAAGTAACTGTCCATATGGCCTTCCTTTGTTTAGGTTTCCATTATGGTCTGGTCGCTTAATGTTTGTATTTCTTTCCCTTTGGTGTCTTTTATGGATGGAGTAAGTTAATTGTATCAATTCCTGATCTTTGTTTTACTTCTACTTTACTCAAAATTAGAGAGAGTCTAATTTTATTTAATATTGGTTGGTGCCTGATGCTCTGTCTCTGGTTGGGCCCATCGGAGTCTAACTGTTTGTTTTCTTTTACTCCAGCATTTCAGTGGTTTCTTGTCGTCGACTCCTCACCGTTGATTCATCTCTGTGGGTGATTGATTTTTGTATTCACGGAGATGTTGCCCTGATGAGTTAGGAGGCCTTCATGCGGACTGAACAAATTATCTGCCTAAATCGCGGCGGATGTAAGGGCGACGATTGTGGCCACGTAAAATCGATTTAAGCCTCCCCCACCCCCCCCCCCCCCAGTGCAATTCGTTTCACTGACCGTTCCAAGGCGGTTCTTCTGCCGTGGTTTATATTTGTTATGGCTTGTCTTTGAGCATGTGTACCGCTTATATTAATTTGTTTTGGATAGCCAATTGGCCATTTTGTGGGAAAGAAACTGTCCTTTTGACCCTCCCCTAGTGTTGTTTCCGTTAAGGTCTAGTTGTTTCAAGTTTGTGGTTCGTGCCCTTAGTGTCTCTGCTGGGAGCTGTCGGTTAAGTTTACCTATTTCTGATCATTGCCTTCACTTCTATTTAGAAGGAAATCGATGCTTCGGTCCTTTAGAAATTAAATTATGCATCTTAGAATCAAGAATACTGTTTAAACTGCCAGTAATAATATGACCAGCAGCAGGATACCAATACACTGATATTTTACAATCACGGGTATAAGGAGTGTTAGAGTTAATATCAAGATCAGAAACAAGTGTACACAAATTAAAAATGAAACATCTAACAGGTTAAAAAATGAAACGTCTAATTGTATCGATTCCTGATCTTTGTTTTATAGTCGGGGATTTGAAATTCGTAGCACGCGTATTTAAAGAGTTTAATGCACCTTACTTTCTCACACTTAAGTACGATACGAATTTATTAAGAGGTCTCTCGGCATCTTGAAAATGGAGTTACAAAATCAAAAAAGTGGGGAAAAAGACATAAAAAGGGGAGATAAATGTTCCTACCCTCTTTTCTCATTTAAGTATCCAAATAAGTCCAAACGACATCTCCTCTGAAATTACAAGGCCAATTGGAACCAAATTATATGTGAAGCCGCCATGGGGTGGAAGAACAAACATATATTCTGAATATCTGGGTCACATGACCAAAATGTCCGCCATGCCCATATATGGTAAAAACCTTTGAAAATCGCCTTCTCAGTAGCCAATCGACCGTTGACCTTGAGACTTGGTATACAATATATGGGACCCGGACCCTAACGATTTTGTTCAAATGATGACATTTCGCTGACCTTGACCTTTCTTACGTAGAGGTCACATGCGGTCACTTAGGATTTTGTATGGAAAAGACAGGGTTTTCTGGTTCTGTTGCAGCATATGACATCATAGTTGATATTTGCAATCGGGTTAATAATCCTTGGGCCATAAGATTAAATAGTTTTTATTTTTTCTAAAACTACTGGGCTAACTGATACCAAATTACATATACTGCATCAGTGTGGTCGAGAAATCCAAGTTTGTTGGAGGGATCTGTGTGGGATTTTGAATTCTGCATCTCAGGAAATACAAGACCTTGGTATGCAGCATTTTGGACTCTAGCCCTAAGATGGTTCAAAGCTGACTATAATGTATGCGACGGCAACAAAAGAAAACAATGGTTGGTTTCAAAATAATTTGGCATCAATGGTCCTGGGATCGGCCTCTACTAAACCATTATGGTATGTTAAAATAAATGGCCATAGGGTGTGTGTGTGTGGGGGGGGGATTTATTTTATGCCCACTTAAGCTCTGATGAGCGTAGTTTCCCATCGGCCGCTTGTTTACAATTTTGTGTTCAGGGACAAGTCGCGTCAACTTGATGGCAAGCGTAAACCATATCTAACTGGCGTTGTCATGATACAGCAGCCACAGTTTTCTGCTTTACTGATTGCGCTTGTTTGGTTATCTTTTGTTGCTTACCTTCATAAACAATTAATTGGTGACCAGTGGTAGTTTGGTATGAAGTTACCATGACAGCAATACCTCTGTAAGACGACAATGTTCAGTGAAGATAACAGCGCGGCCCTATTTCAGTTTTGTTTTTCAAAGGGTTGGCAGATTTTTTTTTCAGTATTTCATAATTGAAGGAAAGTCGTGTTTTAATGAGTTAACGCCTATGAACAATCAAGCCTCCTTTTGACTGAAGGTGTGCGAAATTTTACTGCGAACAAAAAAGAAACATTATACAGTATTTGGTGGAACGATTTAGAGGTTTATTGTTTTGGTTTTTAACATTAATTTGCTGCAAAAAAAAAGATACTCTACTAAATTTAAATATCGGCATCTAATTCTCCAGCTGCGGATTTAATATACTTCAGCGTATTTGCTGATTGAATGACTCTGGTTTTGGTCGATCTTTTGGCAAACATGCGCAAATTGAGGTCGCCAAGTTACATGAAGATGCAGAAAAGTTCAGGCGAGGGTCGGTGTTGAACCCAATGTTCCCACCCTTCTTGACAAAGGTGAAGAAATGAAGCTCGATTTACGTAGGAATCGTAACATTTATTATGCCAAACATCGTCCCTGTTCACTGTTCAATATATCTGACATATAAGGTTTCAACCTCAAGTAAATTAACCCGCCCGACTACTTCCTTTCAAATGTACGAACGCATGTCCGCCAGAACGCCTGAAGGTAAGTGTCTGATGCTCTGTCTCTGGTAGGGTTAACCGGAGCCTAACTGTTTGGTTTCCTTTGCTGCAGAATTCTAGCTATTTAATGCTGTCGAGTCCTCATCATTGTTTCATCTCTTTAGTCGTTTGATTTTCTGTTCTCGGAGATGTTGCACTGATAAGCTAGAACTCCATCATGTACAGTGAACAACTTATCGGTTTTAACCACGACAATCAAGGGCGAGTAGTGTGACCATCTAAAATCTATTAAAGCGTCCAACCCCACCTCGGCCCCCGTAAAACTTCTTACTGACCCCGTCGTCGATCCGTTTTGTGTTTTATTATTTTTATTGTTAGTCCTTAAGATGTATGTATTGCTAATGCCTTTTTTATTTTGGATAGCCGTTCGGTCATGTGGGGAGATAACTGTCATTCTGGCTTTCAATCCATGACGTTTTCATTTTGGTGTTTTGAATGGGAGGTGCGAGATATTTTGTATAGATTCCTGATCATTGCATACACTCTCTTTTTCAAAAGTAATAACTCCTGATGGCTTGTTATAGAAGGCATTTTTGGCCAATCTATATGGGACAATTGGGGTGGTTGTGTGAGGCAAAGGTGACGTGTATCTTGCGTCAATAGGGCGCCCAGCTGATAGTGGCTTACAATTATTTGTCTAAATCGCGTCGGAAGTAAGGGCGAGGATTGTGGCCACGTAAAATCGATTTAAGCCCCCAGTGGAAATCATTCCACTGACCGTTCACAGGCGGTTCTTCTGTGGCGATTTATTTATGGTGTTGTTTGTTACTTACTGTGTGTATCACTTGTGTCTTTTTATTTTGGATGGCTATATGGCCATTTTGTGGGAAAGTAACTGTCCTTATGGCCTTCCTTTGTTTGGGTTTCCATTATGGTCTGGTCGCTTAATGTTTGTGTTTCTTTTCCTTTGGTGTCTTTGATGGGTGGAGTAAGTTTTCTACTCTGCTGTTTTTCCAGCAGTTAAGGGTAGATGGGGAAAACTGTTATTTCTTCTGTTTCTGCTTTTCTATTTTCCCATTTCTCCTCTGCCCCTTACTTTCATCTGCTAAGCTATCTCTTCTGTCGCTTTTCTCCCTTTCTCTGGAGATAGGACAAAAATGACCAACAAGGGGTGACATGTCTTTAAACCCAAAACATTTCAATATATGGGACAAAAGTCAGAAAAAAGGAAGTAGTAAAAAAGGAGATGAAGAACAGATTAATCAGTGTGTGACAAGAGACACGGGATGATTAAGAGCTAATGGTGAATAGCGGGACAAGGCTATCGTAGGCAGGTCGAACAACAAAATGGTAGAAAGTAAGTGCAGGTGACATCTTAAGATGCACGTTTACAGGTTAAACCACAACTCAGGGAAAGGGGAAGATAGAAGAATGTTTAAGGAATTTACGTGTTTAAAATATAATAATGCCGATGTTACTTGGGGAGCCTTCAACACAAACCGGAAACTTTGGATACTGATTCTTGAAATATACAATGTATTCATTAAATGTTGATTGTTTCAAGTCACCAGTTTAGAGAATCACTTGCCGGTTCACCCGCTGACAAATATGCTTGGTGATGTATATTCCCCTCACTAAATATAAACCGGAAGGAAATGGCCATTAGTAACTTTTCAAAAATATATAATAAATCTATCGGTCCCTGTTATGATACATCTATGACCATCCAGTAAAATAATTTAGTTTATGTTGGTTTTAATATAAATTTTTATCACGATCTGTGACACAACAGGAAAAAGTGGTACAATGGTCCATAGGTTTAGGAGTCCATTGTTCATGCCCGGATTGAAACAGACTCATCCAGTTTCATATGAACGTGCAAAAATAACCGTCCTTCATACTGACGGAAAAGAAATCGTTTCAAAAAGTACTAAAATTTATTTATCGCGAAAATAGTGAAAAATTTACCAAAATTTTGGGGTCAAATTTCAATGGTCAAAATTTATGGTAACACCGGATGTAATTACGTCATATCATGAATTTTGGTGTCTTCGAGTATTGAAAAATATTTTGGCTAATGCAATAAATCAACATTCATATGTAAGCGCAAGCTACACATAACTAAACTCAATCCAACTATACCATCCGCATGGGGGTGGGTGTAAACTCATACAATTTTCAACCCCTTTTCCCCACCAGATTTTCTACATAATCATATGTCATATAGGTTGGGCTCCTATCTCAATGAAACGGCACAAATAAAGCGTGAGAATTTTGGGTGCATTAAATTTTTCGAAATCTGGTCTCAAATCCCTGACTATTACTACTACTTATTGTATTCATAGCAAATTATGGGCGTTTCAGTATTTTGAAAATAAGCAGGAATGGATGAAATCGCCGAACGGTCCCGGAAGATAAAAGATACTAGTTAAAAATTCAAACCCTTATTAATGAAGGATATTTTGATGTAATGGCGTTTGTGCTTAATTTCAAAATCAATGAAAGAACGAGGAGCGTGCTGAGTATAACCTCGAGTTAAAAGAGCAGCCTCGTATAATAGATTTCAATTAGAATTTATTCGCCTCAGTGTCCAGAATTCGTAATACAGAAATGGGTAATGAACTCAGAAATGCAAGCGTTGAGTGGCGTCTATGATTAAATAATATAATGGTCAGTCACTTCAGCCTGGTATTGTTTCTTTAAGTTCGTGATTTACGTTTTAAATTGTCATTTTTTTCGGTGCCTTGCAATCTAGTTTTACGCACTTGACAGTCCAGAAGCGAGGAAATATCAAAATCTGACATTTTAAATGTATTACCCTCATGATAAATGTTATCATTAAAGCCCAATGGAAAAGGTGTATGTAATAATTTAATCCATTTTAATTCAGTTTTATGTAGCTGAATAATTTACTTCATAGTAATTGTTTTCTACTGACCGTATAGAAATACCATTTACAGAATGACCTGTACGTTTGAAATGGCGGTACAATAAAGTGTCAGTTTTTAGGCTTACTCAGTCTGCGATAGAGTTCGTTAAATCTTGATTTTATTATGCGATTAATGATCCCTACGTACGTATGCATTTATGTAGCAAAGTTGGCAACCGTGATTAGGTTAACTTCCATGCATACAATCTGTCGTATAACATTTATATTGGACCAAATCTTTTTATATCGAAGAATGGTTTCACGGAATTGGGTGCGGAAGTCATTGCAATTATATTTTTTTTTCTGAATTTATATACTCAGTCATAGAGTCTGAGGCCTGACCCACGGGCGTGCAAATAAAGAGGGAAGCAAAGTTGTCAACCGTTATAAGGTTAACTACCATGCATGCAGTTTGTCGTATAACAATTATGTCGTAACCCATCTATTATATCAAAGAAGAAGTAAAACAAAGATCAGGAATCGATACAATTAACTTACTCCACCCATCAAAGACACCAAATGGAAAGAAACACTAACATTAAGACCATAATGGAAACCTAAACAAAGGAAGGCCATTAGGACAGTTACTTTCCCACAAAATGGCCATATGGCCATCCAAAATAAAAAGACACAAGTGATACACACAGTTAGTAACAAACAACACCATAAATAAAACGCCACAGAAGAACCGCCTTGGAACGGTCAGTGGAATGATTTCCACTGGGAGGCTTAAATCGATTTTACGTGAGCACAATCCTCGCCCTTACTTCCGTCGCGATTTCACGATTTTTCGAAAATCAATGATTTTTTCAATGATTTTACGAAATTGGGTGCTGATGTCATTGCAAGTTTATATATTTCTGAATTTATATACTTAGTCATCATATACATCGGGTTCTGCTAGAACTTGTTGCAGAAGAGATCTAAGTCCAACATTTAACTTTAAAATTAAATCGGAATGACGTCTACAAAAATTTAGGCTTTGCGTAGTTTACGGGGATAGACATTAATATCTTATTTCTGCTCGGAAACATAGGTTGTTTGTACTTATTACAGCTTCCTCATTGAGGCGGTTTTAACCAGCATCCACAAGCTGTCTTAGTAAAAATAAATATTGCGACAAAATAAGAAAAATATTGCGTATTTTACGAGAAAAGTAGCCATTTTGGAGATGAGAAAAAATGGACTATGTCGCACAGTTGTGTTAGTTGACATGAGTGAATATGTCGTGAAGATACAATTTAGCTATAATAGCGGTTTTGTTCCCGTATAGCAATAGAAAGGTATTTGTTTTACTGCCGTACATCTAATGACAATGAGGTTCGATACAACAAAATGTCTTTCGAATTATGAACAGTGCATGAAAATGAATACCTCGTAAATCCCACTTTAAATAGAAAAAAATGGTTTACAGCGGTATACATTAAGTTTCTTATTTCTGCCACAATCAAAGGTTGTACGTTCTCGTTTGAACCACCAAAAAGTGAACATAAAATATGGTCACTTACGCATTCATTTTAGAAGTAAAATAATGCGATAGTCTTGTTGTATTGGCTTTTCAGAATTATGTATCTTGTCTACAAATACCAAGCACATAAATAAAAAAACTTAAACCGCAACCAGGCATTCTAGTAACTTAATAAAGGGGATTGACCTATTATACCTTCTACTGACCTATAATACGTCTATGGACCGTTTATAGACTGAACCTACTTTTCAGATCCCTTATTTGCAAATATAAACAATAACATGGAATCTTTTATACACGGGAAAAACAACCAAACAGCAAGTTATAACCTTAGCATATTTATTTAAATAGATGTTTTGAAATTTAAGCCAATTTCTTGCCTTTTCGGGCTTTTCCTGATTTGAATGGTCCGTTGGAATAATTGTGCAGCCTCTCAACCTTGAAAATTATTCCTTAAGCTAAACTAAACTAGTTATTTGCAGATTTTCAAACAGAATGTGAAGGTCTGCGAAACTTTTATTCGAGCGTCCATTTGTGTTGCGGGGTGACGACAGAAATGTTGCACAATTTGACGTCACGTTATACCAAGTGTGCGCCGCTATGACACTGAATGCCGCGCTGTAGGCGGTCTTATTTGCTTAAATTTTGCGAAACCCCTTGATTGTTTGGAGTTGCGGAATAAACTAAATAACATGATTAGTATCTTTTAAAAAAAGTTATCGGTTCGCCGCGATAATTCCATAGGGGCTCGATAAAGCTTGCCCCTATAAAATTGTCTAAGGCTCACAGATTATATTTTATTATTAAAGACACCAACCATGTATTTACTATATAGTTAATTAAATATAGAAATGGCAATATTCAGATGTTTTGTTCAAATTCAGATGTTGTGTTCAAAAATTCATTCATTGTTATATCTGGCAAGAGTCATTCAAATACTTACCTCATCAACAAACAAAAATATAAAAATAAAATATCTCAATTCTTAATGTAGGTGTGCTCCTGATATTTCATGTAGAAGATTTTGAGCTAAGATGCTTACGTATAAACCACGGACAAACCAAATAACGTCCAATTTATAAAAAAGAAAAAAAAAGAAGTGATGTCAATGATCAGGAATCGATACAATTGATCCCCAGCTCCCATCAGAGACACTAAAGGAAAAAAAACACACAAACATGAAACAACTAGACCCTTATGGAAAATAAATAGCGGAAAGCCAAAAAGACTTTTTAATAGATAGATTTAAATCGCAAAAGTTAAAGTTAATAAAGATTGTCAATCTGAAATCAAATTTTCTATTTATCGATTGTAAGAAGTAAATATACATATTGCATGTCTACTGGTATACGATTTTAGGATATCTTGTTCTCCGGTCTCCCATAAATGTCATGTCTATCTATTGAAGATGGGGTTGTGTCCTGCAAAATTTATGATAAACGCGAAGATTTTGATTTTAAGATTGTATTTTTTCTTTCTTGTATAGTGATGTTCTTCGTGCGGCATCCTATGGCATATATTCCGCAATTAATTCGATTTGCCAGGGTGTCTTGTAATGATACTAACTTCAAACCCGTAATAAATTGTTTATTGCTTAACTTCTTAAGGAAGGTTATCGGTATCTTGAACTACGCAAAGCCTTCTCAAAATTGTATAGGGTCATTATTTTGCTCAAATATTTACAAAATTTGTAAAAGGAATTATATAAACGAAACTACCACACAGTATGTAAAAGATAAATAAATAAATAAGCATGAGCCTAGATTATCATTTTCGGTAATGATAATGAAATGGTTCGCCGTTTTATGCCTGAGTCAAAATTGGATATAATTGGTCACCTTTTTACATAAACGTCAGTCATCACTCAAGCTGTTATACGCATTTGTCATGACCAGCATATAGTTGTCGCAGATAAGACTGGCAGGGCGGGCATAGCGTTTGAAACTGCCTTCCGAATATTATGCTAACGAAAAAGGTAAACCAAGTCAGACGATTATAAGAAATTAACTGTACCCCAAACAAAGCTATTTTGTATATCGTCATATGGTTCACTTGCAAATGCATGCAAAGGACACTCTAGCGAATGTTATTATGGACTCAGCAATTTTGATATGTATTCAAACACCTTCAACGTCCCCTCCCCTTGGAACCACATTTTTATATATAAACGTTCATACTAAGTAAATTAGTACAGCAATATAATTTCAATTCAGCAATACAGATTCAAATAAGTCATTTGATTTTCTTCTGGATCCCGTTTGTATGATACTAGTGTACCTATTTTTTTCAACATGTAGATGTTTGTAACTGACATATTGTAAGTATTTTGCAATAAAATAAAGTTTAACCCGATCTCTCGTCCTGCCAATCATCGTATCTGATTCTACTGCACCACACCCAGAGAGAGAGAGAGAGAGAGAGAGAGAGAGAGAGAGAGAGAGAGAGAGAGAGAGAGAAGAAGAAAGTACAAACAGGGCGGTGGTAGGAATTGAACTCTCGCTGGAAATTGCCGCGGCGTCTAGCTATGAAAGAACAACTGTCTAACAAATTGTGCCAAATCGCTTCTTTCACGGAACAGTGTTTTTCCATGTTTCCTACATGACCCGTCAGATAGAGATAATAAGTACCGTTGCGCGTCGGCACATTCGGAGTTTTCTGATGGATGCCTGGATCCTTTGGATACCGAAGCGTGCAATTTTTTTTCAAGATCTGTCAAACTCCAACAGACATCCGGTACAGGATCATTTCTAATATATATAAATGAGCACCGCTGTGTCGCTACAAAGTAGTCAGCAGCCCTATCGCGTTTCATCTGTTGTATACTTCGAAACCAATATGAAAACAAGTTGGCTGCTTTCAAAAAGCATCCAATAGGTTTGGTCTTGTCAGTCTACATACTGATTTGAGCCAGCTGATATCATTATCCCACTTAATGCATTTTTTGAATAAAAATAATAAACTTTAATACAAAACGTGTATATAAAATTTCGAAGTCTGTGACCTTGGTATCAGGAAGGGTAGGTAGTGATGAGTATTCTGTGGTAAATTGTTGAACGTCATGGCAAGTATAAACTAAATGTAACTTACATATGGTTTACACATGTATAGCACAAAACTTAACCAAACGAAAATGTCAACCGAATTTTTCAAAGGATCATAACTCTGTTAATATTTGGTGAACAGTAATTCTCGAAACTTAAGGCACATCTTCACATCTTAGCCTTACTACATACACATTTTAGGCTTGATCGGATGAAAACTGTATAGTAGGAGTTATACGGAAACGAAAAAAAAGTTTACGAACGGCGGACGGACACCAACCCCATAACTTAATACGACCGTTTTTTTTTTTTTTTGTTGTTGTTGTTTTTCAAACGGGCGTATAAAAAGATTTTTCCTAAGTCATCAGGCCTTCTATAGGGCCTTGGTTATCTATTCCATTTGTTGTTAACGTCCCTGTTAACACTGTATGAGTCTTTTTTGAGACATTGGTTCTAATTTTTTTGTGGGACTTTTACTCAGTACTGAGATAAAACGGGCAGATAAAACTCCTTCTAAAGCCCTGTCGCTCAATGAAACTAAATGGTTGAAATGCATGAACGGTCCGACTCGAGCCACTTTTCCTGGGCAGGCTTAGAACTTCTAGGCGATTTAACACTACTCATGTGCGGCCGGTATCAGCACTGCGTGGAAGCATCATGCAGCCAAATCTATTTCTTCAATCCCCGATGGACGGGGGCCGATCAGACCTTGGGGCAATATATTGGACTGCATGAGCTGAAATCGACCGAACTTTGAAGTATTGCTGAACCGCCTAGGAAGATCTAAGCCTGCCCAGACAAAGTGCTACGAATCAGACTGTATCTTAAACATCGGCAGTTTCTTTAAGCGATACCTCCGCAAAAACCTGAAATTTGCAATCCTTTTGTACATCGTTCTGGATCACAATTTAATTGTAAAAGAAACTGATTAGTAAAACGTCAAGTATTGAGTGGAAATAAAGAACACCACTCTCGGCTTATCGAATACAATAGTTCCCATCGAATGCGCCAAAAAGTCTTTTAACAACTCAGTCTGTAACTGGTGGCAGATCACTTAGTAGTCATGAAGTTTTTTAACAGAAACTATTGCTATCTGTGCTGGGCTCAAGAACAATAAACAACGACCCATCAACGTTATGACTTTGTTCCGCTCCCTAAATATCGAGCTTGGCACTGACGTTAATTCTAGTAGCAAAGACATGGAAATGTTTTTACACACCCTGCGATCTTTTTATGCCCCCGCATCGGATGATGCCGGGGGCATAGAGTTTTCCGTACGTGCGTCCGTGAGTACGTGCGTACTTGCGTCCGAATGTACGTCCTTCTGTACGAAAGTGTGCACGTACGTACGTACGTAATCCTGTTAGACTCAGGTTAAGGTTTTTTGTACAAGGTAGAACTTCAGCTCATATTTTCCAAACCATGCAATAGATTTGGTTTATATTTAGTATGATGATATATATAGGTCCTAAGTTTTATTCAGCAATGCCCCCACCCATACCCGTGACCTCAAGGTCAAGGTCACAAACTTAGAAATTTCTAACGTTTAAGACCCAGGTTAAGGTATTTGTACCAGGCAGAACTTGAGCTCATATTTTCAAAACCATTAAATGGATTTGGTTTATATTTAGTATGATGATACATATAGGTCAAAAGTTTTATTCAGCAATACCCCCATCCATACCTATGACCTCAAGGTCAAGGTCATAGACTTTGAAATTTTTAATGTTTAAGACCCAGGTTAAGGTATTTGTACCAGGTAGAACTTGAGTTCATATTTTCCAAACCGTGCAATGAATTTGGTTCATAACCGGTATGATGATACATATAGTTCCAAAGGTTTATTCAGCAATACCCCCACAAGGTCAAGGTCACAGACTTAGAAAATTTTTAATGTTGAAGACTCGGGCTAAGGTATTTGTAACACGTTGAACTTGAACTTTTATGATTCATTTGGTTCATATTTGGTTTGATGATAGATGCAGGTCCAAAGTTTTATTCAGTAATACCCCCACCCATGCCTATGACTTCAAGGTCAAGGCCGCAGACATAGAAATTTTCAAATTTAAGTATGTTAATAGCTTATATTTTCCAAACTTTATAATGGATTTGCTTCATATTTGGTATGACAATAGTTGCAGGTCCAAAGTTTCATTGAGCCATACCCCCCACCCCTTACCTCAAGGTCAAGGTCACAGACATAGAAATTGTTTATATTATACTTTTTGAGATTTCATATTTCCTGAACCATGTGATGGATTTGCTACATATTTGGAATGAACATAGGTACTGATGAAAAGTTACATTCAGCCATAACCCCACCCTGCCCCATGATCTTAAGGTCAAGGTTGCAGACTTAGAAATGTTGAATGTTAACGTTTGTAAGAGCTCATATTTTCCAAACCATTTGATGGATTGAGTTCCTATTTGGTATGTTGATAGTTATTTTTCCAAGGTTTAATCAGCCATACACCAACCTATGCCAATGACCTAAGGATGGGGTGGGGGGAGGGGTGGGGGTGGGTGAGGTAGGCTCCTGGGCGGACCGTTTGTGTTGTATTGACACATTTCTAGTTAATTTTTGGTTTTACGATCCTTTCAAAATTATTTCACTCACATCAAGCCGATCGTTAATCAGAGGTGATCGAAAATTGGAGTACTCGATGAAAAATATCCTGACCTTGCGTTGCAGAACTTCTCATTGTGTGACCTGAGCCATGCTCAAACCTACAGCGTTGAGAGACCTAATGATTAAGAGTCAGTACTCTTATCCACTAGGCCACGGAGGCCCGTTACACCCAGCGATCTTTATAAATGAGGAAAAAATACCGTTTTTTGTCTTTCCAACATTTACATATACGTAATATTAGAGCTATCAGCGCACCGAAAAATGTTCAGAATATATAAATCTGTTCCTATCTGTGTGAAGTAAACTTTGCAAGTTGTGTTTATTTGTATTTAACGGCCCAGTCAACACTGATTTGGGTCATGTTTGGGCCTGTCAGTGTACCTATCCACGCTTTTCCTGAGCAGGCTTATCCGTAAGCGGTTTACCAGTTCTGTGCACATTCTGTTGCCAAAAACTGAATCAGCGAAAGGGAGAGAATGACCATAGAAAAGATTTCATGATCAATCTTCACGAAAGAATGTTGCCGACCCCGGTAGGTATCGAATCCGAGTCTTCCTTATCACCAGTCAGACTGCATCCGACTGAGCTACCGCAGCCAGCCACACTATGTGAGTAGTAGTAGTTATGTTCTGTTGTTTTTCGTTTCCATGGCCCCATGGACTTACTCCATAATGGCATTGCAAGACGTAAACTTTGCGAAATGACCGGCTGTTATAAGTTCCCCATAAGGGAAATAGATACGCCTTAAGGGGGTGGGGCTACTACTGCAAAAGTAGTTTCTCTTTGGATATGTCTAATGGGTATACTCTTAAAGGAAAGAATTTGCTCCTGGGGAGCAAATTCTTCACCTGTTAGAGTAGACCCCTTTTTCAGTTGGACAGAGCCAACAGAGTAGCAACCATAAGGTCCTTAAAGTTGTATTTCCATTTCCATCACGAAATCATGCCTATAGAATTGTGATCCCATTTAACATGTTCTGTAAAAGGGTTATCCTCTGGAAGGAAGGAATACACCACAGAACTGAAAAATATGGTGTACACATGTTTTCTGTGCCAGACTAGCTAGTTTCGGCCAATTAGGCCTTATCAGTGACCCTAAGATATTTTCAAAATTCCACAATGGAATCAATGATCCCAAAGGACAAGAAAATATAATCTACACTATGATGTAGGGCAGAGAGACGTTTTACCGCCGCCACACATTCCCACACACCAGTTGTAGTGAAGTTAAATATGTTCTATAAAAGGGCTATCCTTTGGAAGCACGGAATACACCACGGAACTGAAAAATATGGAGTGTACATGTTTTCTGGACCAGACTAGTTAGTTTCGGTCAATTAGGCCTCATTAGTGACCCTCAGATATTTTCAAAATTCCACAATGGAATCTATGATCCCAAAGGACAAGAAAATATAATCTACGCTTTTATATAGTAAAGCTCGGGTTTGCAGGGGTATACATTAATTTCCGTATTCATGCTCTGAGACACTAGATTGTGGGTACTCGAAAGAATCGCCTCGTCGAGGCGTTTCTTTCGACTCCCCACAATCTATGTTTTGAGCAAAAAAGGCAGATATTCCAATTTTTCTTTTTAAAATTTCGTTTTCCGTGGCCAACAAATGACAATGTTTTTGTATAGGTGTGTTTCGAAATACGGTAAAAATGATAGACTAACTGCCACACATGCCAGGTGTATCCATTTCCCTTAAGATATTTATTGTTGGAGTTGAAACGCTTGCTTTTCAGCCTGTTTCGCTATTCAGACAGGCTGTTTCCTGTAATTGCAGTATAGTATTGCATCATCGTTATTTGTTTGTTTGATTTGATGTTTAACGTTAAAGCTGATTGGTTGATCGCGTCACGTGCCCCTCCATGGAACAGTTACAATCTGGTCATTATACCCGGTTTGCCCGCCTCATGGCGACCAAACCAATAAATTATTCCATAGTTGAAATAAATAGTTTTGAATATAAAACACAACGGTCTAATATCATTCGTGGTTGATTTGAATTGCATATAATAGTCAAGGTTGAGTCCCCGCTGTAGTATATGCTAATCGAGTAATAGATATTGCAGGTTATTATGACACATTTGCTTTGCATCCACCTTCATTCAACCGGGGTACGGACTTTAAAATTGTCCAAGCATAGGTCAAATATCTGGCTTGAATGACGCCATGTGCTATTTTTTATTGTCTAAATAAATAAAAATCAAAAATGAGTTCCTTTAAGAGCAATGAAAACATTCATAAGAAAGAAGATGGGTCATACTACGTAGTTTCGGCTAATAAAGCCTCATCAGTGACCCTGTAATGATCCGGCAGAGAAAGCCAGAGGAAACATACTGCAATTTTGCGAATTTCGAATAGGCAGTCGATACAAAGACTGATATAAATCAAAATGGGGTCCAAATAATTTAAAACCTGTCTAGAATATGAGTCTAAACCAATAATTTATTTCTGATTTCTCAGAATATTCACGCTGATCTCAAAGGACCAAAAGTAAAATATAAACTGCACTATGGTTGATGTACGGGGAGACGTTTTACCGCCGCCACACGGCACAACACCAGCTGCAGTGAAGGCAAATAAAAATCAAAAATGAGTTCCTTTAAGAGCAATGAAAACATTCATAAGAAAGAAGATGGGTCATACTACGTAGTTTCGGCTAATAAAGCCTCATCAGTGACCCTGTAATGATCCGGCAGAGAAAGCCAGAGGAAACATACTGCAATTTTGCGAATTTCGAATAGGCAGTCGATACAAAGACTGATATAAATCAAAATGGGGTCCAAATAATTTAAAACCTGTCTAGAATATGAGTCTAAACCAATAATTTATTTCTGATTTCTCAGAATATTCACGCTGATCTCAAAGGACCAAAAGTAAAATATAAACTGCACTATGGTTGATGTACGGGGAGACGTTTTACCGCCGCCACACGGCACAACACCAGCTGCAGTGAAGGCAAATAAAAATCAAAAATGAGTTCCTTTAAGAGCAATGAAAACATTCATAAGAAAGAAGATGGGTCATACTACGTAGTTTCGGCTAATAAAGCCTCATCAGTGACCCTGTAATGATCCGGCAGAGAAAGCCAGAGGAAACATACTGCAATTTTGCGAATTTCGAATAGGCAGTCGATACAAAGACTGATATAAATCAAAATGGGGTCCAAATAATTTAAAACCTGTCTAGAATATGAGTCTAAACCAATAATTTATTTCTGATTTCTCAGAATATTCACGCTGATCTCAAAGGACCAAAAGTAAAATATAAACTGCACTATGGTTGAGTTAAGCATGAATTCAAATGTTAAGTTAGAAATTAGAATGGAAATAAAACTTACATTCATTCAGCTCAAACTGACTCGATGGTGTACTCAGGTGCAGTCCGTAGTTCAGAGCAGCAGTATCATTGTTAGTTTCTATTGTGTACACCGTTTCTCCGGCTAACAACGAATCATTTATTGCAATTGCTGTGTCGAGATTTACAAAGAAAGCTGAAAATAAAGGCTTTAGCAACACATTGTACTTTGTCACTGTGAGAAGAGGTTAAGAGAAATGCATACACATACCATTTGTTTGCCATTTCCACAACACTGACCAATCAAAAACATCAATGAAAAATGATACAACACCTTTAGGAAAGCGTTTTGTTCTCCGGCCAAAATATTCTTTTAACAGTGAACACTTTTAGACACATGAGACAAAACGTTTCCGACAGGGTTGAATTCCCTGTCTGTCTCTTCCACTGATCCATCGTGATTTCCTTACCTGACGTTCGCAATAGACACGGTGCCTATTTTAATGTCTTCGCGTTGTTAGTACGTTTACAAGACCGTGTACATATATTCCTGTATATGAAGAGACTCAATAAAACCGAGTCTCCGATTTTCGTTCTTGTATGTGTTCTTTGTATCTTTTTAGCTTTTTATTCTCCAAACTTTCGGATAAGTCTTTAAACCGAGGTCCCGTTTATATTTGATCTTAGCTGTTGGTGGGACGAAACACGCCCGAGCACGCACGCACGCTCACACACACACACACACACACACACACACACACACACACACACACACACACACACACACACACACACACACACACACACACACACACACACACACACACACACACACACTCACACACACACACACAATTTTACATAGAGAAAAGTAGGGTGTGATGAGGCCTAATTGGCCAAAACTAGTTAGTCTGGCTCAGAAAACTTGTACACTCCATATTTTCCAGTTCTGTGGTGTATTCCTTGCTTCCAAAGGATAACCCTTTTACAGAACATATTTAACGTCACTACAGCTGATGTCTGGGAATGTGTGGCCGTCGTAAAATTCTCCGTGTCCTACATCATAGTGTAATTTGTATTTTCTTGTCCTTTGGAATCATTGATTGCCTCGTGGAAGTTTGAAATTATTTGCGGGTTACTAATGAGGCCTAATCGGCTGCAACAAGCTAGTCTGGCCCAGAAAACATGTACACTCTATACTATTCAGTTCTGTGGTGTATTCCTTGCTTCCAAAGGACAACCCTTTTATGGAACATATTTATATTCTTCTGTATTATTGCCAAAAACATAGCTAGTTGGTTCTTGCGAGAATGAGTATTCATAATATATGATTTGACTAGAAATAAGAGACAAATTCCACACCATCATTTGAAAAGTGCATCTTTTGGCGTCATGATAGGTGATATTGTAACATACGGGCACATTATCGTAATATTATTTTACCACCTGTGTTTGTTTTGTACTATTTGCTGTGCTTTGACTGCATTTTCATGTCTCCTTGTCGTTAATTCTTTGTCAGCTTAAGCTAGCTGTGCAGCTTGATTGCGATTTATACTATTTGACAATCTCTCAATATAGCTATATGATTCAAACTACACTACAGAAGAAATCGGTAACGGTCCTAGTTTAGGTGCTTCGTTACATATCCTAAAACCAGTTCGATGTAACGATTGTATTCACGACCAGTGTTTGCTTTGAGCACGTGTTTTCTGTGTCTGTCAACGTATATAGTCCGACAAGGAATTCCTGGCAGTTACGTCATAATTAGTTTACTCGAATATTCATATGATATGGCCTTTACTTGAAACCTAGGACTAAGATTATTTGCATACCGCCAAAGCTTTGTGGATTTCGTGGCCGAGAGAGTAGAGGGGTTGTTCTACAGACCAAGAAGTGGCTGGTTCGAAACCCACGTGTCGAATGATTTTGTTTGTTTGTTTGATTTGAGGTTTAACGTCCCCGTCAACACTGTAAAGGTCATTTTGGAGTCGTTGCTTCCAATTTTGTGGGACTTTTACCCGACATTGAGATGAAATGACATCTCAAGACCTGTCGCTCAATGAAACCAATATGGTTTATTAGCATGGACGGCCCGCCTCGCACCGCGGTTCCTGGATAGGCTAAGATCCTCTAAGCGGTCTACCAGTACCAGTGTGCGGGCCCGATTCAGCTCCGCGTGGAAGCATTATGCAGCCCATATATTTCTTCATGCCCCTATGGGCGGGGGCCGACGTGTCGAATGAATTATGTTTTTTAGACCTCGTAATACACACACACACACACACACACACACACACACACACACACACACACACACACACACACACACACACACACACACACGACATGTGAAATCTGCTTTACCCGCGTGGCATGTTAAAAGTGGATAATTACGGCGTGTACAGAACATATTTCTTGTTCCTTTTTTTCAAGCACTGAACGCTTGACTGCATAAAACTTATGATAAATAAAGATGAAAAAACAGAAATAGAAAAAAATATATATACAGTATTTGCTATAGAGTTTTTAACCAGCAAAATATAAAAAATATGAAACAGTGAACATTTTATTCACTATAAAAAAAGATAAAACAAATATATAACAAAACAAAAACCCAATCAGTGAGATTCGAACTCGGCCCGTCAAAATGACAAGCAGCGTTGAGATCCCCTGGGCCGTTGTGACTGTTGTATAATAAGTGGGCGTGTCCTGTTCATACGATAAACCCAAGCGCAAATTTATACTGGAAAATCCTTTCTATTTTTAGCTTTGTTATTGATTTGATGTCACTGCCAGACCTAGTTTGTTTACCAGTACATTGTTGAAGATAGACAAAATCAAAACTGCCCATCTGAGTTTAAGCCAAGACGGCTCCAGAACAAAACAACATAGAATATAGGTCAATGTCAAATCTTCATGTCTTGTTTCAAAAGGAATAGAAGCATCACAGTAGCATTTATAGAGGATCTTACATGAGTTCGCATGTATTATTGAATTATTAAACGAGTTGAGGAAAAGGGATACAATGCGAGGCTCAACGAGTTTGGTAAATTCAATAATACATGAGCACGCATGCAAGAAGGACAATAAGGACGTCGTAAATGTAACCTTACGGGACGTATCGAGCTAATTTGCATATTTAATCCACTAGTGGATTATCGAAAATATTTCATTGAGTTATTGCACTTTCAGACGCGACGTCATATGATAAATAGGTAGTAAAACGTGATCAATACAAAATCGTAACACAGTCATTGAATTAGAAAATTCGTCGAATGAGAAGAAAACTGTTCAGGGAAAAACCTAGAACAAAGAATAGACTCATCTGAAGCTACCAAATATAATAAATGAGAAGGAATGCATGCAATTAACCGAGACATCAAGGGAAAGAAACACAAACACGAGACAACCAGACCCTAATAGAAACATCGCTAGCGGAACCAAAAGGACGGTTACTTTCCCACAAAATGGTCAATTAGCTATCCAAAACAAAATAATATAAGCGATACACACACTCAAAGACAAGCCATAACTAAAATAAACCACGACAGAAGAACCGCCTTGGAACAGTCATTGGAACGAATTCCACCTTCTTGTCTGAAACCAGGAGGCCCAGGCCGTTGATAGTTTGTTTGAAGCTTCACCTAGGGAACCTCTATCAAGATTTTCAAATTGTAGCCCTAGGGCCGAAAATGACCCCGGCCCGGGTCCCACCGGTTTTACATAGTCTTAACTAGGAAAAAAAACTTTAAAAATCGTCTTGTCTGAAACTCCAAGGCCCAGGTCTTTGATATTTGGTTTTGAGCTTCATCTAGTGAACCTGCTGTTACCAGATAATTCAAATAATAGCCCTGGGGCCAAACATGACGTCCCCGAGCCTACAGGTTTAACATAGACATATAAAGGGAAACCCTTTAAAAACTTCTCGTCTGAAACCGGAAGGCCCATGTCTTTGATGTTTAGTATGAAACTTCATCTAGGGGATCTCTACCAAGATTATTCAAATAATAGCCCTTGGACAAGAAGTAGTCGCACCCTGGGACCCACTGGTATTACATAGACCTATATAGGGAAAAACCTTAAAAATCTTCTCGTCTGAAACCAGAAGGCCCAGGTCTTTGATATTTGGTATGAAGCTTCATCTATTGGCCTTCTACAAAGATTATTCAAATTATAGCCCTGAGTTGAAAATAGCCCGCCTCGGTGTCCACTGGTTTTACATAGACATATATAAATCGTCTCGTCTGAAACCAGAAGGCATGCGTGTTTCATGTTTGGAATGACGCTTCATCTAGTGGACCTCTAGTAGGAGCTGTGGGTTAATTGTATCGATTCCTGATCATTGCCTCCACTTCTACCTTCTCCAAATTATAGCCCTAGGGTCAAATGACCCCGGCCCCAGAAATGGCCCTAACCCAGGGTCCACTGGTTTTACATCAGCTTATATAGGGAAACCCTTTGACAATTTCTTGCCTGACACCAGAAAGTCCAGTTCTTGATATTTGGTATGAAGCTTCATATGGAGAACTCTACAGTGATTGTTCATATATGGCATGAAGCTTCATGTAGGGGATCTCTACAAAGGTTATTCAAATTATAGCCCACAAATGGCCCCGCCATGGGGCCCACCGGTTTTATTAAAAAAATTATATAAGGGAAACCTTGAAAACTCTTCTTGTTTGAAACCAGAAGGCCCAAGTCTTTGATATTTGGTATGAATAGTGGCCCTCTACCAAGATTGTTCAAATTATATGGGCCAAAAATGAACCTGCTCTGGGGCTAACTGGATTTTATATGGAGATAAGGCATTGTTAGTTAGCGCGGGCCGGTTCATTTACATCTTATGATCTAGAACCTGACCCTCAATTGGCACAAGGTATCCATATAGTGTCAAACAACAAAAAGAGAACCACCAACTCATAAGCCTAGCTTTTGATTCCAAACCCAACCCCTCCCTTTCGCCACGAGGCATGGTATATTCGACTGAGCCGATTCATCTCTGTCTGGTGCACTAGGATCTGACCCTCAATGTCCACAAGGTGCCCAGACAGCGACATACAAGATAGCTCTGTATTGTCAAAGGGAACGATCGACTCATAAGTCTAGCTTCTTATGCGAACTGCACCCCTACACGCCTGTGTAAGGAACACTAGCCGGTTCATCTCCTGGTGCAAAGATAGTGACATTGTGATACAAGTTAACTCTATATTGTCAGAGGGATCTCTAGCATCTTTGCCATCTCTTGCCAACACACCCCCACCCCCACGCCGTTGTCACCACGAAACATTGTAAGTTATACTGAGCAAGTTCATCTTAGTGTGCTACCTGACCCTCAATGTCCAGAAGGTGCTCAGGCCCAGATAGTAATATACAAGTCATCTCTATATTGTCGAAGGGAATTTTTGAAAGCGTTCATCCTCAGAATTAAAACTATTTGGATGGAATGTTCCTTTGGAGATCCTCTGGCAATAGTGTTAAAAGTCGTGCCGCTCCACTGAACATGATAGCTACCAAATATAAAAAAATAACAACCTTAAAATTACTTTTTCTCCCCAATAAGTAGACTGATTTTGAAATAATTTCGAAGATATGTTCCTTGGTTTATTGTCAAACACAATTGCTCAAAACCATCCAATCCACCTTATATTACCTACAATTGTATCTGTACAAAACGGATCAGCTGAGCGATACAGGGCCAGTATGGCCCTCTTATTTTAAGTTAAAAGTTATCAAACTCTGTTCATGTGTCGTCTGTTTTGTGTGTGCCTCTATACCACCTACTTTCTTTAGGGGACTTGAGATGGCTGCGTTATTTGATTGTTGACTTTTCTGAGTGACCTTTTCTTACTACATTACGATAACACACCCTTGCGACAAAGTGCATTTTGTCACATCTCCAAAATGGCTACTTTTCTGGTGAAAATCTGTGATATTTTTTGTTATTTTTACTTCAAACATTGGGTTGCGGGCGGTTCTAACGAGTCCCCTAAATCTATGTCTTGGAGCAGAAATAGGAAAAATAATGAATACCCCTGTAAACCCCAGTTTTCTCTATATAAAGTGGGGTTTAAGGGGGTGTTCATTTCACGGACTTGTGCACGTGATGGTTTCCGACAGACTTCTGTTCCTGGATCATTTCTTATAGAAATTCCAAAACAATTGTATAGTAAAGAAATAAGACATTGCAGCTGGTGTTGTGCCGTGTGGCGGCCGTAAAACGTCTCCCCGTACATCAACCATAGTGCAGTTTATATTTTACTTTTGGTCCTTTGAGATCATCGTGAATATTCTGAGAAATCAGAAATAAATTATTGGTTTAGACTCATTCTAGACAGGTTTTTAATTATTTGGACCCCATTTTGATTTATATCAGTCTTTGAATCGACTGCCTATTCGAAATTCGCAAAATTGCAGTATGTTTCTTCTGGCTTTCTTTGCCGGAACATTACAGGGTCACTGATGAGGCTTTATTAGCAGAAACTACGTAGTATGGCCCATCTTCTTTCTTATGAATATTTTCATTGCTCTTAAAGGAACTCATTTTTGATTTTTATTACAAACTGAGCGGTGACAGGATTTATTCGCACGCTGAAAATGGCTGCCGCGCTTAGCCATACAGGGACAATGGTCTAACCGCGTTCGCCGCTACGCTACTAAAAAGGAGTTCTCCCCGCATGACCCGTCAGATTGAATTGTGCTTTGACACACTCGGATTAATGTGACGGTTTTCTGGATCCTATTGATACCGAAGTTTGCAATTTATTTTAAAGGCTAAGTTTATTTTAAACGCTAAGATTTATCAAACTCCAAAAGACATCCGACCCTAGATTATTTTGGTACTTATACTTCAGAAACAATTGTATAGCTAAGGAATAAAAAAGGAAAAAAATGAGCAGTGGCAGCATATGTACTCAAACTGGCAATGGCTGCCACGCCTAGCCATATAGGAACAATGGTCCAACCGAATGCGACACTGCGCTCCTCAAAAAGTTTGCATCGCTTATATTATTTTGTTTTGGATATCCAATTTGCCATTTTGTGGGGAATGAACTGTCCTTTTGGCTTTCCGCTATTGATGTATCCATAGGGGTCTGTCGTTTCATCTTTTGTGTTTCTTTCCCTTTGGTGTCTCTGATGGGAGCTGTGGGTGAATTGTAACGATTTCTGATCATTGCCTAGAATTATATTTTTATTGAACAGTATTTATCTCATTTTCCTACATGTCCCGTCAGACAGAGAACCTAGGTACTTTCTTTTCCTTTGGGATCAATGAGCCCAGTCTGTATATTTTGAAAATTAAATATCGTTTAAGCCAGCGCTAGGAGGCGTATTCATCCTTGCAAAGTATATTGCTTTGTATGACGAAACTCCATATATTCAATAAAACCAAGTCTTCGAATTTCGTTCCTTTATGTGTTCTTTGTCTCCAAAGCTTTTTATTTTACTAGATGCCGTTGTGCTTTTGCTCACTTGGAATTATATGCTGGATGCCTGGATCCTGTAGATGTCGAAGCTAGCAATTACTATTTTTATAATTTAAGACATCCGCTCCTTGATAATTGCTGATACTAGTACTTCCGAAAAACATGTATAGTAAAGATATAAGAAAATAAACATGGCGGTGGCAGTATGCAAACTCAAGCTGGCAATGGCTGCCACTCCTAGCTTTAAACCGACTGCTCACTACGCTCCTAAAAATGAGTTTCAATGAACTTTCAAAGGCGGTTCTTCTGTCGCGGTTTATTTTTGTTATGGCTTGGCTTTAAGTGTATGTACGCTTATATTTTTATGTTTTGGATAGCCAATTGGCCAATTTGTGGGAATGTGACTGTCCTCTTGGCTTTCCGCTGCTAGTGTTTCCATTAGGGTCTAGTTATTTTATGTTTGTGTTTCGTTCCATTTTGTGTCTCTGATGGAAGCTATGGGTTACTTCTATTGATTCCTGGTCATTGCATCCACTTCTATATTTCTTGGAACAACGTTTATCTTATTTTTTTCTGCATGGCCCATGAAAAAGAGTTACTATAAATGCGAGTGTGGCAAAGTGCAACTATACCTAGTCTGACCCACCGGCGTGCAATTAAAGAGGGAAGCAAAGTTATCAGCCGTGAATGGGTTAATTACCATTCATGCAGCATATCACATATCATTTATCTTGTATCCAGTCTTATTTTATATCGAAGAATGATTTTACGAAGTTGGGTAGGCCGGCCTCTGTAGCTCAGTGGGATGCGCGTCTGACTGATAATCAGGAGGACGCAGGTTCGACACCTGCCGGGGTCGGTTACATTCTTTCGTGGAAATTGATCATGGAATCTTTTCTACGGTGATTGTCTCCCTTCCGCTGATTCACGACGGGCAGTTGTCTGTTTCTGGCGAAAGAATGTGCACTGTACTGGATAACCGCTTACGTATAAGCCTGTCCGAGAAAAGCATTGATAGGTTAACTGACCGGCTCAAAAAATGACATTAAATAATGTTGATTGGGTCGTTAAACTCCAATACAAACAATCAAACGATGTTGGGTACTGGAATCTAAGCAAGCATATATTTTTCTGAACTTATATAATTAGTCACCTTAAAATTCGGGATCTGATAGGCCTTATCGCAGAAGATATTTAAGTCAAATTAGAATTTTGAAACTAAATCTGGTCTAAAGCTATCGCAGTAGGGATAAGGGCCCAGCCATAGCATGTTTGAAGGGATGGAGAATGTGTTAGTGTAACGGGAGGGCAAAATTAATAGAAACGTTCAAACAATGGCAATGACATGTCAATCAGGCTCAACGATCCCAAAGGAAAATAAAATATAATCTGCACTGTGATGAAGACTTCAGTTCTTTGGTTCCAGTTCTATGGTGTATTCCTTGCTTCCAAAGGATAACCCTTTCTAGAACATATTCATCATAGTGCAAAGTCTGAAGTCTAGGCGCTTCACTGTTTCTAAGTTATTAAGAAAGCAAAAAATGAAAAATGTGGATGGACAGACAGACGGAAAAAGGCATTAGTCAAAATTTATTAAGCTAAAGTTGTTGCCCTTTGCTACAAAAGTGTATAATGCCTTTGTGCTTAACTAAAGCAAGTTTCATTTGAATATATATATATATATATATATATATATATATATATATATATATATATATATATATATATATATATATATATATATATATATATATATATATATATATATATATATATAAGTTTTGAAATTTGAACAAAAAAAGATGAAATAATGTTGAAATTCTTATTTTTAAAGGGTCATAACTCCAACAATATTGAAGCCACAGTTACATAACTTGCCATGGAACTGTGTATTGTAGCGGTTCCTTATTTTTTGGTCACCAGAGCCAAAGGCTCCTTGGGAGCTTATATGATGGACATTGTCCGTCGTCGTTATCGTCGTCTGCGTCTGCGTCTGTGTCGTCAACACGTTCAAACGACATCTCCTCTGAAGCCGTTAGGCCGATCGGTCCTGAATTTCACCTGTAGCATCCTTGGGTTGGGGGATTGAAAGCATGTGTTTTCTATGAAATTGGTTCCGTAGTTTGTTAGCTTTGGCAACTTAGAGTTTTTATAGACTTATACTAGGACTGTTCAAATATGAATGCAACTAAGCACATAAAAATGATTCCGTGATAGATTTCGATGAAAAAACTATTTTGTCCCCTCTAAGTATTCCCCTTTAACAGATATACAAACTTTCAGTCTTCTGATCCAATCATTGAAAGCATTTTGGTAGTCTTTTCGAGGTATACTATGACGGCACTGGAATATTGCAGAATCGAGGTGTCTGCGCTGTACAAATTTTCGACCAGAAAGTTATTTTTTTAGCCGCGGGAACAAAAAAAAAGTCACACGGGGCAAGGTCAGGGGAATACGGGGGATGAGGGAGTTCAACAACCTTTTCCTGCTTCAGATACTCTTGCACAATGAACGCCTTGTTCGATGACGCATTGTCATGTAGCAATCTGACATTGGCCAAACCAGTTGCGGGTCTTCGTTCTTTGAAATATTTCTTCAATTTTCGAAGAACTTTATTCTTGTAAAACAACGCATTTACAGATTTGCCTTTAGGCACAGCAACCTGAATAGCAGGGCCCTGTTTGAAAATAATATGACATACATTACCTTCTTGACGCTCATGGTCCGCTTTGCAATGCATGGTCTTTTGCAATACTTTGTTGCCCATATTTTGTTCTGAATCTTTCGTTTTGGCTAAAAAAGTGAACCCATGTCTCGACACCTGTGACGACATTAGCGAAAGACCTCGCATTGTAATTTGGAAACTTTTTAAGCAACTTCTTGGCGCACTGAATGCGTGACTTTTTCTGCTCATCTGTCAACAGATGGCGAATCCATCTAGCACAGATCTTTCGCATTTTCAAATCCCGTTTAAGAATTGTATGAGCTGCTCCTAATGAGATGGCAACCATGCTAGCTATTTGCCTAGTGGTGTATCGTGCATCGGTAGCAACTATTTCTTCCACTCTAGCAACCATCTTGGCAGATGTTGCTCTTTTCGGCCGACGTCATGTGGTGCATCTTCTGTTGAGCCTAGCCCACAGCTGAATTTCTAACACCAACGAAAAACTGTCGGAAAAGACATTTCATTATGCCCATAAACCGAACATATTTCATCAAAAATATCTTTGCACCGTATACCAAGAATACAACGATTCTTAATATAAGATCGTATTTCAACGGCGTACTCTGACCTTCTTCCAACCATGTTTTGTATTAGTAAACAAGAGTAGACAGTGTTTATCGAACGATATACATGGCTAAAGTGCACGAATTTTAACAGGTTTGGTATCAATATATAGATAAAATGTTTTTACATGCTGTTCTATTTATGTCCAGGTGATTTTCGCATTAGTGCATGAGAAAACGTTCTACTTGCATTCATATTTGAACAGTCCTCGTAATGGGGAAATTTGGCAAATGGCATTTACTGCCAAGCCTTTGCAGATATTTCGACGAAACTTTTATAGAACTGTTTATTGAGTAAACTTCTCCCCGCCATATGCCTTTATGCCATCCTCAAGGTATCGGGATTGTGCTGGCGCCCTGCCCCGCCCGCTCCACTTCAAAAAAGCCATATATCTCAGAAACCATTCAGAGCCCCAACCCTAAAACATAAATATTCTTGTTCCTTACGATAAGACGCATTCAGTGACACAAACCTGTGGGCCATCGGGATACGTCGGGGCCTGGCCCCACACCCTACACTTCATAGAAGGCCCAATAACTCGGAAACCTTAAAGATTTCCACGCCTAAACTATATATATTCTTCATAAAGGACCCAACATCTCCGTAATTTTACAGATCCCCACCCCTAAACCATATATGTTCTTGTTCCTTATAATAAGACACATTCAGTGACACAAACCTGCCCCCCCCCCCCCCACTCCTCCGTGGGATGCACCGGGTCTCTGTCTAATCCCCTCTACTTCATAAAAGGCCATGCATCTCAGAAACCATTAGGATTTCCACCCCTGAACTATATATATTCTTGTTCCATATGATAAGGCACATTCTGTGACACCAGCCTAGGGGGCCTGGGATGCCCTGGGGCATTGCCCCACTCCCTCCACTTCATAAAAGAGCCCAATATCTCGGAAACCTTACAGATCCCCGACCCTAAACATATTTATTCTTGTTCCTTATGATCAGACACAGGAAGTGGCACCAACCTGCCCCCCCCCCCCCCCCCCCCCCAAGCTGGGATGCGCCCGGGCCTTATCCCATCCCTTCCACTTTAAAAAAGGCCCACTATCTCGGAAACCTTTCCGAGCCCCACCACTAAATCATATATATTCTTGTTTCTTATAATAATACACATTCAGCGACACCAGTCTGGTCCCCTCCCCTCTCCTGGGATGCGCCGGGGCCCTGCCACAGCCCCTCCACCTCATAAAAGGACATATATCTCAGAAACTATTAAGATCTCCTCCCCTTTAACCATATATGTTATTGTTCCTTATGATAAGACGCATTCAGTGACACATCCTGGGGGTCCCCGGGATGCGCCAGGGCATTGCCCAACCCCTCCACTTTATAAAAAGGCCCAAATATCTCGGAAATCTTAGTGATCACCACCCCTAAACCATTTAACTCTTGTTCCTTATGATAAGAGACATTCAGTGACACCAACCTCGTGGCCTGCTTGGGTGCGCCAGGGCCATGTCCCGACCCTCAACTTCACAAAACGTCGTATATCAGAGAAACTTTTCAGAGCCCCAACCCTAACCCGTTTATATTCATGTTCCTTATAATTAGGGACATTAAGTGACACCAACATGGGGTCTCCTGGGCCATGCCCCACCCTTCCACTTCATAAAAGGCCCAATATCTCGGAAACCTTACCGATCCTCAACCCTAAACCAGATATATTCTTGTTCTTAATGCTAAGACACACCAAACTGGGCTCCCCCTGGGATGCGCTGTGGCCCTGTCCCACCGTCTCCACTTGATAAAAAGCCATATATCTAAAAAAAACATTCAGATCCCCAACCCTAAATCATAAAAGGCCCAATATTAAAGAAAACTTACAGATGCCCAACCCCAAACCAACAAGTTTTTTAATGGAAATTCGGCTCCTTAGTTTGGGTGCTATGACCACTTAGAGTTTCCATTGAGGTATAGGGGGGGAATTTGAAAATGGAATTTACCACCAAACCTTTGCAGTTATTTTTAAAACTTACATAGCAATACTCTTTAAGCTATCATCTATCTGCCATATGAATTTAGGCTACCTGCTCAATTTTACTGTTTTTAATGGAAACGAAAATGCCCCCCCCCAAAAAAAAAACCCCGAAAAAAAACAAAAAAAACAAACAAAAGAAACACTTAAAAAATCATCTCAGAAACAATATACACTCAGAAACTGAGACTATATTGAAATATTCACCATATTTGCCTGAACAGGTATTGCGTTTTTTGTTGTTTTATTTTTTATGAATTTTTTTAGTTTCGTTGCTGCTATGGTAACCTAGAGTTTCCATAGATTTATATCAGGGCAAATTAAAAATTTGCATTTACTGCCAAGATATTTTGGCAAAATTTGCATAGAAATATTTTAAGCAGTATTCTAAATGAGTTATGATTTAAGGCCTACTGCTCATTTTATTGGTTTTCAAACATAAATTTAAAAAATACTTAAAACATCATCTTCTCATAAATAATATGCTGTGGGAGGCTGAGAATTTATGCAAATATTCACCTAATTTGCCTTTTAAGGTTTTGTGTTTTTTTTATGAAATTTGGCGTTTAGTTTTGCTACTAGGGCAAGTTAAGCGTTTCCATTGACTTATCGTCTGCTGAGTTCAATAACGTTGTAAGTGAAAAATGGCAACTTTTAAGGAGATACAAAAACTGTTTTATTAAATAATGGCATAGAAAACCATACTATAAGCTGGTTTCGTAACTTCATGGCGATTTATTTCATTTGTGTGTGATGTTTATTGTTGAATAAATCACATTTGATAAGAAATATTTAGCATTTAAGAGTTGATACACCATTTCTTCGCCGAGTGTTTTTGTTGCAAAAACGGTGTAAGTGCATCCAGCGCTAAAACGGTGTAAATGTACAAACCTTATTTATTTGCCTTTTACATGGTAAAGCAGTAAATTAAAGACACTTGGTAGGTAAAAGGTCACATTTCGTACATTTTGCATGGTACTTACATGCTTATTCTGAAATATCAAGCAGCTGGATTCAATATTTTTGAGGTATTTAAAACTTTGCACTAAAATGGGGGTAAGTGCGCCAACTTTTTTTCTAAACGTCAGAGCAAAAACGGTGTATCTGACAAAAAAAAATCCAAAATGCTGGAATAAATCATGGTTGAGGCAGCATGCAGCTGTAGAACTTATTTACCAAGTGTGTCAAGTCCTAAGGCACCTATTTATGCAAAAAAAGATAGTTTGACAAAAATGTCAGTTACACCGTTATTGCATTCAGCAGACGATATAATGTTGAAAAATATAAAAAAGAAATACATTTACGCCTTTCAAGATATTTGTCAAACTTTTATGGAAATATTCCTTAAACAGAGGTCTGTCTGTCATATTATTTTAGGCCTATTCGTTGCCACAGATCGGCAGTTGTCAATTGATTTTTTTTTTTTTTTTTTTTTTTTTTGCAACAACACATTCAAGCTACATCTGTCCTCTGAAGCCACTAGGTTGATTGGGTCCAAATTTCATCGGCTTCCACGGTTTATTAAAATACATGGCTGCCAATGGGCAGTGTCCCCCTGAGTTCTGGTGAGCAAAGTGGGCTATGGCCTCTTGTTTTTAGTTTAAATTTGATGAGTTTGACGGTATAAGTGTTGTTTAGAGAAAAAAAAAATACATGAAAAATGTGGACGAACAGATAGACGGACGGACTTCTGGACAGCCGCAAAAATTTTGCGGGCCCTAATGACGTCTATAAAACTTAGAAAAGGCTTTTATAGACGTCATTCTGATTTAATTTTAAAATTCAATATTGGACTTAAATCTCTTCTGCAACAAGGTTTATCGAAACCCGAATTTTATGGTGACTTAGAAAAATTCAGAAAAATATATAACCGTATTGATATCAGCACCCAATTTCGTAAAATCATTCTTCGATGTAAAACGATTGGGTACAACATAAATGTTATACGACAGACTGCATGATGGTCGTTAACCAAATCACGGTTGACAACTTCTTCACTCTTTGTGGGTCAGGCCTCAGATTTTATGATGGTTCCAGCGTAAAGGCTTACGTTGGTTGGTGCCTAAAGCTCTGTCTCTGTTCGGGCCCATCGGAGTCTAACTGTTTGTTTTCTTTAGCTCAGTGGTTTCTTGCTGTCGAGTCCTCACCGTTGTTTCATATCTGTGGTTGTTTGATTTTTTGTGTTCAGGAAGATGTTGCACTGATGAGTGAGGATGCCGTCATGCGGACTGAACAAATTATTTGTCTTAATCGCGACGGAAGTAAGGGCGAGGATAGAGGCCACGTAAAGCGAATTCGTTTCCACTGACAGTTCCAAGGCGGTTCTTCTGTCGCGGTTGTTTTGTTATGGTTTGTCTTTGGATGTCTGTGTCGCTTATATTATTTTATTTTGGATAGCCTTTTGACCATTTTTGGGGAAAGTAAATGTCCTTTTGGCTTTCCGCTGTTGGTGTTTACATTGGGGTCTGTCGTTTCGTGTTTGTGTTTCTTTCCCTTTGGTGTCTCTGATGGGAGGTGTGGGTTACTTGTATCGATTCCTGATCATTGCCTCCGCTTCTATTCTTCGTAGTTAATGACGCCAATAACCCTGATAAAGCACTTAAGCAGTTAACAACTATTACGGTAGATACGTATGGACTAAAGTACACTGATGCATCACTAACAGTTTGTGTGAAGTGGCCTAGAAGCCAAATCGGTATATATTTAGTAACCTTCATAACGATGTAATATCCAAAGCAAATGACAGACAACTGCATTCTGAGACAACCGTAATCAAATTATTCTATCACGGTTCCAGCGTAAAGGTTTACTAAGAATTAGAGAGAGTTTAATTTTATGTAATGTTGGTTGCTACCTGATGCTCTCTATCTGGCTGGGCCCATCGGAGTGTAACAGTTGGTTTTCGTTTGCTCCAGCATTTCAGTGGTTTCTTGCTGTCAAATCCTCACCTTTGTTTCATCTCTTTGCTTGTTTTATATTTGTGTTCTTGGAGATATTGCACTGATGAGTTAGGAGGCCTTCATGCAGACTGAATAAAGTATTTGTCGAAATCGCGACGAAAGTAAGGGCGAGGATTGCGGCCGCGTATAATCGATTTTAGTCCCACCCCACCCCTCCCCCCACCCCGGTGGAATTCGTTTCACTGACCGTTTCAAGGAGGTTATTCTGTCCCGGTTTATTTTTCTTATGGTTTGTCATTGAGTGTGTGTGTATCGCTAGTATTTTTTCTTTTGGGTAGCCAAATGGCTATTGTGCTAGGAGTTGGATGTGCTGTGTTTGCCGGGTTTGGCCATCATCCGTTTCGGTTTCAGAACTATTGTTTTTAGACACACTGATGAAGATTAAATATCAGAAAGGCCTCTGTGTCACTTAATTTGGTACAGTTACACCTTAATTGGGGGAAAATAACTGTCCTTTTTAGCTTTCCGATATTGATAAGGGTCTTGTTGTTTCATGTTTGTGTTTCTTTCTCTTTGGCGTCTTTTGTGGGAGCTGTGGGTTAATTGTATCGATTCCTGTTCATTGCTTTCACTTCTATTTTGATATGTCAGATGATAAATGTTGTTGAACCATTTCCATTTCAGATATGTTTAGCTTCTAATGAATGTAAACTAGATTTTCAACGAAAACGATATCCCGCAAAGAGAATGTATATTGACCTGAAACACAAAACATTTGGCCAAGTGTCACCATAGCATTCTACCAAGTTCCCCTATAACAGGTCCAAGTAGATTTTCATTAAGAAACTCGTAAAACCAATTTTAATATTTGTGCAGAGGGGCATCTTGAATGTTTACATGCTTGTACTCCTTGTTCCTATGCTGCTTTATTTAAGGAGGGTGGGGAGTAATTCTTTTCTCTTTAGATTTTTTTTTATTTGCTTATATTTTGTAGCTTGAAATCTCTGCACTCGTTTGCCGGTATAAAAATATAGGCACACCAGGCTTTTTTTTCGAGCTTTTTAGACTTAAAGATGGGTACTGTTTTCGAATTTATCAAATGTTTCAATAATTACCCCAGTCATTGACAAATTGTCGATAACAATTGTTTAAAACAATATTTCCAAGTTTGGTTAAAAAAAACACAATGCAGGATAATGTCATGTTTGCGTATCTATGTGTGAAAGACACACTCTTTCACAGATTTTTGTCGAAACACCTATTTACAAATGTCCTTTTCTGCATGTTTTGCTGTTTTGAGATGCAATTTTCGCTATATTTGAAAAAAGAATGCATTTTTCGTCTTTAGATTTTTCTTATTTTCACATATATTGTGTAATAATATTAGATACACGAAATAGGCGTGAAATTTGACCATGTCACCAGGCATCTGAGAGAAATATTGCAGAAAAAATTACCCCACCCCCCCAATAAAAATGGCTAAAAAAGCATTAAGATATTGTTTAAATGACAAGAACAAGGATTATACCTTTAATATTGCACATACTTTTGCTTCCTTAATGTGATATGAATCAAAGTATGTCATTAGAAATGATACACAATTTCATTTATAAGTTTTATGGTGTGAAAAATGGATTTTTCTGGCCAAAAAAATGCATGTTCTGATATAGCCATATTGTCGTTTTGTTCATGTTTAAAAGATATGAAGCCATTAACATTGTCGCAGACGTTCAAACAATGTCAGATATATGTTATTAATATACCTGGGAAACATTATTATACATTTTTAGCTTTCTTTTTTGACAATTTATTACCCCACCCCCTAATGAAATGGGTTGAAATTGATAAAAAAAAAAAAAAAAAAAAAAAAAAAATACAATAAGCTGATGTAAAAGAATATAAAAATTTCCTTTTTCCCATTTAAGTTCCTGCCAACGTTATAGGGAAAGTAGAAACACTTCTAATTATTTTTTTTCTATAATTTTGACAAGTTTTTTTTTTTTTTTTCATGCCATATTGACCGGAAACGCTATTTAGTTATCTATTGCCTGTTTATGCAAACTGTGGAAGGGAGGTGAGATACGTTATCCTTTTACTTTCCGAAAGTGGATAGAAGTGATGGCAATGACCTGGAATCGATACAATTACCCAACACCTCCGATCAGACACACCAAAGGGAAAGAACCACGAACATGAATAACTAGACCTTAATGGAAACATCACTAGCGGAAAGCCAAAATGGCAGTTGCATTCCCACAAAGTGGCTTTCGTGGACCTTGAGAAGACATTTGGTTGAGTGTCTCGGAAAGTCATCTGGGAGGCACAGAGAAAATTTGAATTGGAGGAGTGGAATGTTCGAATGGTCCAGTTGGTGCATGCTAATTCGCGGAGCCGTATGCGTTTTTGTGTTGGTTCCATTGAAGAATTCGAATTGAAAGTCGGTGTACCTCAAGGCTCTTTTCTCAGCCTAATGCATTTCATCATTGTGCTTTATGTCTTATCATGCAAGTTCTGTTCCGGGCGGGGGGGGGGGGGGGGGGGGAGTTGGCATTTGTAATCATAGCTGAATCACTTCAGTGTGCTACACCACTTCAAAGGCGTCGCCCAAAAACTTCTCATATATATAGTCTCTACAATGCATGATAGCCCCGAACTGGCCTTGAAGAAAAAGATTGTGCTGCATGATACTAACCCAATCACTCGTACGAGTAGACCGCCCTGCCCAGGTAAAGTGATGCAAGACGGACGGTCCTTATAAACACATAGATTGGTTTCACTGGCTGTCAGGTTTCATCTCAATGTCGGGTAAAAAGACCCACAAATTGGGAAGTAACCTCTTCAAAATGACCAATATTATGTTGACGTTAAAATGCCATCTCAAGCCCTGCCGCTCAACGAAACCAATAGGGTTTATATGCATGGACAGTCCGACTCGGGCCCATTTTCCTGGGCAGGTTTAGACCCTCTAAGCGGTTTAATAGTTATCACGTGCGGTCGGTTTCAGCTCTGCGTGAAAGCATCATGCAGCCCGATTGGCTGGAGCCGGTACATTGACAAAATTCTGTTATGATGGTGGATGTTTGGGCATACAAAGGCTCCGTGTGGCACAACCTAATCCATCACCTTTATATTCGAAACAGATCAAAGGGATTTTTTCTTGTACACCCTTTTGCTTATGCTTGATTATTGTTTGTTTGATTTGAGGTTTAACGTCCCCGTCAACACTGTAAAGGTCATTTTGGAGGCGTCGCTTCCAATTTTGTGGGGCATTTACCCGACCTTAAGATGAAATGTCAACTAAAACCCCGCCGCCAATTGAACCAATAGAGTTTATTAACATGGACAGGCCGACTCGCACCGCTTTGCCTGGGCAGGCTTAGATCCTCTAAGCAGTTTACCAGTAGGCCTACACCTATTGAGTGCAAGAGCCTAATTATGGGTGCTGGCACAGGCTATTTGTTCACTGAGATGGCTGAACAGTAATTGAACCTGAGACTGCGACTGACAGTTAAAAGAATATTGTGCGCTGCCAGGCATTACAGTCTGCACTTTTAGTTATCAAATATGGCAGTGTTTTCTTTCCATATATATGACGTCACGCAAACTAAAGTAAACGTCACTATTGATCCATTGTTTTGTTTGTGTTGACAAAGTATGGTCGTGGAATATGTGAACTGATAGACTCTTCGAGGCTTTATTTTGACACCAATGGAAAAATAAAGTAAACATCGTGCGTTAAAGAGAGTTCAGATTTGCCATGGACAGCTGATGGGCTGCAATCGGAGGAAACAAACCAGTAGCTGGAAAAATACAGGGTTTGTCTGTTTATCCCTCTATTTTCCTGTGCTTCCAGCCATGCGGACTAGACCGGAAAGTAGTCTATGAAGTCGCAAAATAATTTATAACAAAATGCACATTGCAATGGTTATTAAATGTTACAAAAACCTCAGAAAACACTTTGAAAACTAAATAGAAACAAAAATCATTTTGAGGTAAAAATTCGAACCTGATTACGGCAGAGTCAATTATGCGCGACCCTCCTTAAAGTGATCTTCATTAAAAAAGGTAGAGAGGGACGTTTGTGTAAAATGACCAATGGAGATGTAGACGTCGACAACGAAGACGGACATTGTCCATCTTTTAAACTACACAGGAATCTTCATCTCAGGAAAGCTAAGTAAAGAATATTTGTCTAGCGACTCTGTCGAACTTTTCTCTCGTTCTCAAATTTAACTTAACAGCTGATTTCGATAAAATCTAAATCAACATCAATGGTATTTTACTCGATTTATGATATTTATCTTAATATAAAATCTTACCGACTTCTGGTTCACGTTCACTCGATGGATTAGTTGCATCTTTTGTTGACCTTGTCCCTGTCAATTCGAATTACAAGAGAGAATAAACAAAGTTACAATGAATATACGGTTATTCTTTTACAACAGGGGTAGCAGGTTCAATATCTTAATAACACTTTGTATATTTCGGATGCGCTTATAACCGAGGCTATACCTTTACACGAACTAGCTTTATCCGGGTCGCTGAACCTGTACACACAAACACAGCTCATTTCCATACCATTTGGCGTGTGTTATTCTTATAAAACTGACAGGTGTTTCGCAAGGGTGCATTCTAGTGTTATCTTTAATGTATAGTGCATGATGATTGCGTGTGTGCAGCGAATTCCGTTGAAACAAAAAACTGAGTACAAAAGTAGTGTTAATACGGGAACGAGTTATCTTTGTGTCTGCTGCAACTTTGATTGTTTGATGGCGGTAATATTATGACCTCAGTCATATATATTGTTATAGAATTAAAGTGAGCTTTTTACAGTGTTTTTATAGGCCGACATGATAGCTTTATTACAAACAGAAGTGCTATCATTTAGCATGGGGCATACTCTGTGATAATTATCAGCCAACAGAGTCGTGAACGTGCTCACATATCAAACAAATATTAGCATGCTTTATTCGTAGAAAAATCCTCGTTTTGTCGCTGTATTTTCTTCTGAATATTTCAAGCCACATACGGCTAATGCTACCGTTTGTAATTATTTTTCAAAGGTCAAAATTAAACAATAGTTCAGCCTCGATAGCTTAGTGGTTAGTGCGTTCGATCTATGATCGAGAGGTTATGGGTTCGAATCTGGCCATCTGAGGCGAGTTTTGTCCTTGCGCAAGACACGTAATACCGCCGATCTGGTCTATCCAGGTGTAAATTGGTAGCAGTGGTGTAAATGTCATTGCCTCTCTATCGCGCGCGTGAAAACATACGGAATGCGTGTTCGAGAGCGACTGAAATAAGCTGGAAGCTTTTAACGCAATCACACTAAATTAAACAAATATGTTTGTCACATATAAACTGTATCTATAAAATGAACATAATCTTTGCACGGTATTGCTTTTACCTAAGTCGAAAAGTTGCCCATACTTATTTAAGTGTTCTAGAAAGTTATTGCAGTTTAAAAGACGGCTGGATACACTTTCAAGACAGACAGCTATTTCAGGCGTATGTTGGGTCTCTACTGTGTCATTAGTAGAAATATGTTTCATATGGCAACAGTAGACTTTGTCAATGTACTAGGTTATTCGACGGTCAACAACAATTCATCAAAAGTTGCCAAAAGGAAAGTATGTCGCACGTATTAGTTACCGTTTAACATATATAAATGTCACTCAAAATATACCATTTGGACACTCTTGATCGTATGTGTCTGTTACGTCCCCCAAGGTATTCCACTGTGTTGTATCAATATTACTGTAATTGAACAAGTACCAAGATGCACCAGTAACATCAATCAGGAAGAAGAAAACTACAGGATCACAACCATCCTGGCCATAACAGTCTGTGACGGCATATGCATCCAGACTGAAAGTAAATGCAGTATAATGACGGGAGACATTTTGTATTCTTCTACGCAACCGTTTTAAACTACTTTTGCAAACGGTCTCCACGGAAACGTAAACTAGTTCTTCAATATTATAAACAGTATCCCGAAATCCTATTTATTTACATATTCATTTATTAAGAAAGTTTTGCCACCATACACATATATACCATATTAGACTAATGCAAATCATACAACTGTTCTTATAATGAATGAGACAAGGATTGAGCGCAGGCTAGGCCTATTACTGCTCTCTTCTGACGGTGTTACAAATACATGTGTAAAGGTTGATGTTTTAACCATTTAAAGTATATATAAAGGACGGATAGTTTATAAGGAAATAATAATAATAATAATAATAATAATAATAATAATTAATAACATATAGTTATTATTATTATTATTTCTTAAACATATTTTCATCCAGCTCTGCCTTCGACAGTCCGATACTCTGTTCTTTATAGGGCTTAATTCGATGTACCCCGAGTAAATACATGTTTTTTTGGCACACGGAAAGACTCAAAGGATGTGTATTTTTTGTTTCTTGCAAATAGTTTAACTTAATTTATTCTTGTTGCTATTGTTTCTTTAGAGCCTAAACATCTTCAATCATTGCTGGATCAACTTCCGTCGCCATACCTTTTAGTTGGCGACTTCAATGGCCACAACGTTCTATGGGGTTGTAAAGATAACAACAACAGAGGAGTACTTATTGAAGATTTTATTGCACAGAGTGATCTTTGCTTGCTGAATGATAAATCTAACACTTATCTTCACCCTGCAACAGGTCATTTATCTTCTTTAGATCTCTCTTTGTGTCACCCATCTCTCTTCTTGGACAATGACTGGTCTGTTCATGATGATCAGTGCGGAAGGGATAACTTCCCTGTTATAATTGAGAGCGTAAACGAACCAGATGAGGACTGGAAAATAAATAAAGCCGACTGGGATTTATTCGATAATTTATGTGACGAAGAGTTATCAATTGATCACTTTAATGAATCATCTGACATTGTTTCTGATTTCACAGATTCGCTTATTAATATATCAGAACAATGCATACCAAAGACCTCCACAAATACCAAGAAAAGCAAGCCTTGGTTTAATAATGACTGTAAAGAAGCTATCAGAAAACGCAAACAGGCTTTCAATAAGTTCTGCAAAAGTCCAACTACAGACAAACTAATCGATGTAAAAGTATTTAGAGCTAAAGCTCGGCGAACAATCCGAGCTTCAAAACGAAAGTCATGGAGGGAATATGTTTCAAAATTGAACTACAAAACCCCCATTTGGGATATGGGACGAAAAATTTCAGGAAAAACAAAATCCTCTAGTTTTACACATTTAAATACTGAATATGACACAATAGCTTCAACTAAAAAGGATATTTCAGATACTCTTGGTAGCACATTCTTGAGAAATTCATCATCGCGAAATTATTCCGACACTTTTAGAAATTACGAAAAGGACAAAGAGAAAAGAAATCTAAACTTTAAATCCCCCAATCACGAAGAATACAACACACCTTTCAGCTTATCCGAACTAGTTGAAGCCATTGAAAAATCACATGATACGGCAACCGGCCCCGATGAAATTCATTATCAGATGCTTAAGCATTTGCCAAAAGTTCTCTTTCAGCACTTTTAGATATCTTTAATAATATTTGGGAAACGGGGGTCTGTCCTGAGAGCTGGCGTTTAGCTACAGTTGTACTAATTCCAAAACCAGGGAAAGATCATGCAGAACCTACAAATTATCGTCCGATAGCTCTGACAAGTTGTTTGTGCAAAACATAGGAGAGAATGATAAACAAGAGATTAGTCTGGTACTTAGAGTCCAACACCCTCATTTCAGAATATCAGTCAGGCTTTCGTTCGGAACGTAGAACCAACGACGATTTAATAAGACTAGAAACCTTTATACGAAATGGTTTTATTAACAAAGAATACGTAGTAGCTGTCTTTTTCGACTTGGAAAAAGCACATGATACAACATGGCGTTATGGAATATTGAAATATCTCCATAACATTGGCTTAAGAGGAAAACTTCCCAGTTTTATTGAAAGCTTTTTTAGGAGAGCGCATGTTTCAGGTGCGTGTGGGGTCTACCGTGTCAGATCTCTATGATCAAGAACAGGGTGTCCCACAAGGTGGTATTCTTTCAACTATGCTATTTAACATCAAAATAAACAATATTGTACAATGTTTGGACTCAAAACAGACTGTTCATTATATGTTGATGATTTTTGTATAATATGTTACCGTTCCAAAAATATGAAAACAATTGAACGAAAGTTACAACAAAATTTAAAAAGAATAGAAGAATTGACTGATAAAAATGCTTTCAAGTTCTCCAAGTCGAAAACGCAGTGTGTTCATTTTTGTAAGCTACGGAAGAAACACGAACATCCTTCCTTGTTTTTTATACGGATCACAAATTCCTGTTGTTGAAGAAGCCAAATTTCTTGGGGTCATATTTGATCAAACGTTATCTTTTATTCCCCACACTAAATATCTTAAAGCGAAATGCTTAAAAGCTCTGAATCGTTTGAAAGTTTTAGCTCATACAAGTTGGGGAGCAGATCGGTACAGTTTATTACATCTTCACCGGTCTCTGATAAGATCTAACTTAGATTATGGGTCTGTTGTTTATGGTTCTGCCAGAAAGTCCTATTTAAAATCTTTGGATACTATTCATCATCAAGGCCTTTGTTTGGCTATGGGAGCCTTCAGTACTTCTCCAGTGTTAAGCCTTTATGTAGAAGCAGGTGAACCATCTTTAACTTTGCGCAGAGACAACATTTCTCTTCAGTAAGCTATCAGACTTGCTGCTAATCCATCTAACCCGGAATTCCAAATTTCATTTCCACCTGAATTTGTAGATAAGTATGAAACTAAACCCACAGCAATCAAACCGTTTGGATTTCGAATTTTACCACTGCTAAAAAAATCAGGTATCGACAAAATATTCAAAAACATGAAACCGCCGAAGTTCCATCTTGGTGTATTAAACAACTTTCTATTCTCTTTGACTTACATGATGGCAATAAATCCGATTCAAATCCAATACTACTCAAACAAAACTTTCAGGTACTGCAGTCACGTTATGTTGATTACCAGCAAGTCTATACTGATGGTTCCAAAGAAGGAGAAAAAGTTGGTTGTGCGTATGTTTCTAAAGATACGCACCAAACTTTGCGCCTTCCAGATGGTTCATCTATTTCCACAGCTGATGCCAAAGCAATAGACCTAGCTTTAGATTTTATCAGTTCTTTGCTGATGTTGGCTCATTGGGGGACGCTTATAAGTCCGCGGGTGGGTGTCTCTTGCCTGATGCCTCCAGTTGACCTGTTTCACGAGCTACGTCGGTCGGTGTGTGCCCATAGGGGGATGTGCTGTGTTTGCCGGGTCTTGTCCATCATCCGTTTCGGTTTCAGAACTTTGGGGTTGAGACACACTGGTGGAGATTAAATATCAGAAAGGCCTCTGTGTCACTAAATTAGGTATAGTTACGCCTTAATTGCAACCACTGGGTCGGTATCTCTGCTGGTGGATGATTCGTTTGTCCCCGAGGGTATCATCAGCTCAGTATCAGTTCCTGAGTGCTGAGGTTGATACTGCAGTGTTGACGTCAGTACTCAGGTACTGATTTAAATAACTATATTATATCTTTAATTTTTGCAGTATAAAATTCTAATTTTTCTAAAAGTAAGACTGACTTGTCAGGTGAGACATGTATCTTAGCGGATATGGTTACCACTTTTTGTTATATTTTTAATATTGCAAGTCTCGCTAATTTTGACATCTCCTTCCTGATGCCCGGGACTTCCGTGGAGCGTGGGCCATGTTTACTGATGTTGGCTCGGTGGGGGACGCCTATAAGTCCGCGGGTGGGTGTCTCTTGCCTGATGCCTCCTGTTGACCTGTTTCACGAGCTACGTCGGTCGGTGTGTGCTCGGAGGGAGATGTGCTGTGTTTGCCGGGTCTTGTCCACCATCCGTTTCGGTTTCAGAACTTTGGGGTTGAGACACACTGATCAAGATTAAATATCAGAAAGGCCTCTGTGTCACTAAATTAGGTATATTTACGCCTTAATTCTTCATCATTTCAAAAAGCAATTATATTTTCTGATTCGCTTTCTGTGCTTAAGGCTTTAGACCATTCATCATCTAAAAATCCTCAAATACAAAAACTGATCGAAAACATCATGAAATTTCTCAAACGCACCAAATCTTGTTTTGTTGGCTACCGAGCCATATTGGCATTGTCGGCAATGAATATGCTGACAAGAAAGCAAAGGAATCGCTCAATCTTGATCCGTCTGTTTTTAAAATTCCTTTTAATGATTTTAAACCATTCATTAACAGATACATCTTGTCGGAATGGCAAAGCGAATGGGACCGTGCAATAAATAACAAACTCCATGTCATTAAACCTGTCGTTGGAACTAAATGCTCTCCTCCACAGTTTTCCAGGAAAGAGGATGTAGTATTAACGCGACTGCGCATTGGCCATACTAGAGTTACTCATTCTTATATTTTGAATGGTGATGATCAGCCTTCTTGTGTAGGATGTGATCAGCCATACACAGTGAAACATATCTTAATTGATTGTGTTGACTTTTCACCCTCGCGTAACTTATACTTCAAAGCTGACACTTTGCAACAACTGTTTCAAGATGTACCTGTTGATAATATAATTTTATTCTTAAAAGAAATTGGACTTTTTCATAAGATTTAACTGTTTCAGATTTTTATACATTATCATTCTGATTGTTTTGTTTTACTTTTAATATCCTCATAATTCTTCACGCCGTTTAACCATTAACCGTTTGACGCTTATAACCCACAAAGAGGATTGAGACGTCGTTAAACACGAAATCATCATCATCATCATCATCATCATCTTGTTGCTATTGAACCATGGAAATACTGTGTTCGAAGTTTTAAAGTATATGAATAATCAGTTTAAGAAGATAGACAGAAAGTTATCGGATAAGCACTAGGGTGACAACACGAATCAGAACCGAACACACCAGTGCATGTGACCAATTGCCTGCATGAGCATTATGTGTGTGACACAGTTTTGGGTGGACTCCAACTGACCTCAAAATCGGATGTCTGCGGTTTTTTGCCGCGAAAGTAATTTACTATGGCATGTAATGTTTACTTTTAGGCGAATAGTTTACTCCTGCTTTCAACATTAATATTAACTATTACTGATGCGGTCATTTGATTTTTTGAAGCTTAACCCCTCGGTCGCTGGAAGAAATTTTAAGGCAGACGATAAATTATTTCTCCATACCTTTCCAAAGCAAGACCTACACCCAAAATCCATCGTGAATCGTCCGATCGTCAGTGCCAAGCACGATTTGCGCTAAGAATCATTTGTAAAATATGTACGTTGACAGTTTTCGTGTACTAATATTTCTCGGCGCTCGAGGGTTCATATTGTATCAATCACACAATGTGTCACCTAGTATAACTGTTTTAAAGGTTATTGTTCTGGTTACCATTAGGAGTCTGGCGAACCTGTGCATTAAGTCAGTCAATAAAGGATCCTGAATTATTACTGATATTCACGAAGAATAAATAGTAAATACGTGTAAGCCCAAACATAGATATACACAAATAGTAAGTAAGCCGATCATAACACAAATAAGCTATAAACGGACTACTAACCGCATTCGGTGAGGGTGAGACATTGTCCTTTTTACAAAATAGAAGTTAGAAAGACTTGTTAAACTTAAAATACAATGAAACACCTGTTCGTAAAATCGATTTAAGCCCCCTCACACCCCCCCCCCATCCAAAGGGGAATTCGTTTCGCTGACCGGTCAAAGCAAAGGCGGTTCTTCTGTCGGGGTTTATTTTTGTTATGGTTTGTCTTTGAATGTGTGTATCGCTTATATTTTATTTTTGGTTTGGATAGCCAATTGGTCATTTTGTGGGAAAGCAACTGTTCTTTAGACTTTCCGTTATTGGCGTTTCCATTAGGGTATAGTTATTTCATGTTTGTATTTCTTTCACCTTTGTGTCTCTGATGGAAACTGTTGGTTAATTGCATCGATTCCTTATCTTTGGTTTCATATCTATTCTCTCAAAATAGGTTCTCTTACCTTGTGGGTGGCAGAAATAATAAATAGACATGGGTAGGCGAGCATATATATGTTTATGTCCTTAGCAACAAATACTTATGGTACTAGTTAAACAGAACATAACACAAAGTTATAATGGTCGTTCAATAAGTATCTGGCCTTACATGCTTAGCAGTCACGCTTGACTTCTTTTTCCACATACATTACGAATCACAACCGTGTGACATAAGCATTCTTTCATAGCGCAAAAACGGTTATATTTCTGATGAAATTTTAATGATAGTTTCCTTATCTAGACTCCAAACATAGCTTGTGGGTGCTCGTTAGAGCCGCCTCAATGAGGCGGTTCTAATGGGTACATACTACCTATGTCTAGGATCAGAAATAAGAAAAATAATGTATACCCCCTTAAACCCACTTTTCTCTATATAAAGTGGGGTTTAAAGGGGTGTTGATTTCACGGACTTGTTAACTTTATGGTCACCCTGCACAAATACGCACTTCCTCCATCGTTGTTCCAAGGTTGAAAAATAGAAGTTTGTTTGTTTGATTTAAGGTTTTACGTCCCCGTCAATAAAGCACAGGTTATTTTGGAGACGTTGCTTCCAATTGTGTGGGACTTTTACCCGACATTGAGATAAAATGACATCTCAAGACCTGTCGCCCAATGAAACCAACTGGTTTTATAAGCATGGACGGGTCCGCCTTGCATCGCGGTTCCTGGACAGGCTTAGATCCTCTAAGCGGTTTACCAGTAATAGTGTGCGAACGGTTTCAGCTCTGCGTGGAAGCATCATGCAGCCCATCTATTTCTTCAAGCCCCGACAGGCGGGGGCGTGAAAACAAAAATAGAAGTGGAGGCAATGATCAGGAATCGATACAATTAACCCTCAGCTCCCATCAGAGAACCAAAGGTAAAGAAACACAAACACGAAGAAACAGACCCCAATGAAAGTCCACTTTTATAGAATTCAGAGTCTTTAAATTCGATCCACCCTACAACTGCTGTCTTAAGCTCTTCGTCTGACCGGATGAAGGCCTTCCAACTCATCAGTGCAACATATCCGTGAACACTATAACCAAACAACCACAGAGATGCAACAACGGTGAGGACTCGTTAGCAAGAAACCATAGAAATGCTGGAGCAAACGAAAACCAACAGTAAGACTCCGATGGGCTCGACCAGAGATTAGTGTCTGAAACCGTTTCACTTCATTGCGTCCACAAAAAATTGCAAGTATGGACTCTAGCATTATCAAGTTGCAACAGCATGCCTTTCGCAAATTTTCCACGCATTTTGTGTACTATAGCTGCACGTAATTGGTCCAAACTGTTAGCATAATAATCCTTTTTAATAGTCTGGCCATGAAAAATAGAACATGTAGCTGTCCCAAAACGAGTTGGTGTCTTTGATGGGTGGAGTAGTTTGATTGTATCGATTCCTGATCTTTGTTTTACTTCTATTTTGCCATGACTTTGTCAACTTAAAGCGGGGTCTTGAAGTTCTTTGGATGCGATGAACCGCGGCCAGACCATTGTTTACTCTGCTGTTTAGTCTCAGGATCGTAATGATGAATACTAGTTTCGCTCCCGTTAACAATTCTTTTAAGAAAGTCTTTCGGATCAGAATCATATCTTTTACACAAATTACTCAGAAATGGACACTCGGGCACCTTTTTGTTTTTACTGAGGCATTTTGGCACCCAATGCGCTGAAAGCTTCTTCATTCGCAGTTTTCATGTAAACAAAACCGCCACCCTCAGAAATCACCATTCCTCTTGCCATTTCTGAAACTTGACTTCGCCTGTCCTGCGTTTCTAATTCCCTTTTTTGAGGTCATCAGTAGCGTACACAGGTCTTCCTTTACCCTGCTTGTCGTCTACCGCTGCCCGACCACGTTTAAATTCAACCACCTAATTGTTAACATTTGAATATGAAGGTGAAATCTTTTCTAAGGCTTCACACAATTCCTCATGAACTTCCTTCTTTTCCTTTTTCAATAAAATGCCGCAGGCCGTTCAAGATGTCAGCATTTTGTAAATATGTCTGTAACATATATGCTGTAAACCATACTTTGGGATTTTAAAACCCTTTTAAAAGGTTTTTTTTTTTTTTTTTTTTTTTTTAGTAACAATTTACGTAGAAAGTGATCTCAAAAAATGACATGATGATTATTTAAGATGAATTAGGAGTTGCAGTAACAATTTCGTTTGGCAACGTTCATGGGAACAATAACTAAAAGGTCTCAACACAATTTATTGAAATCTGCAAGAAGAGTTGCAGGACAGATACATATTTGGAAAAGAAAATAGGAAATAATTTTCAGAGACACCAAAAGGCCAATACCCTAGAAAAGTTCAATTGAGCATGCCCTTGATAATATATCATATTCAGGTCATTGGATCTATTACTACAAATTTCATCAAAAGCCCATGAAAACTGTAGTAGGAATTGTGGAGACAAGAACTTCTATTGATAAAATGGCTAGCAGTGACAAAGGACTGTAACGCTCGTAAAAAAGCCGCCAGTGTGACCTCTGTATATTATTAATATGATCTTCTTCATGTTAGACAAATAAATTGTTCAGTCCTCATGAAGGATTTTTAACTCATCATATATGAAGACACAACGATATGAAATAACTGAAATTCTGTAATAAACAGAGCTAACATTTAGGCTCCGTTGGACCCGACTAGAGACAAGGGATGCCTATAGTCGGGCCCACCGAGAAATCACTGGAAGATTTCACTAAACTTCAACGGAAACTGCAAAAGGAGTTGCATAAGACTAAACTTACTGTTGAAAAAAAAAGCCAAAGGGTCAGAACTCAGGTAAAAGTCAGTCTAGCATGACCTCCATATAATATGATCATCATCAGGTCATGGAAACAATAACTGGAAAGTTTCATCAAAAGCCCTTGAAATCTGTATGCGGAGTTGCGGAGAGGAGAGTTTCTGTTGATAAAATGCTAAAACTGACAAACGACCACAACTCTGGATACAATCAGCTGAGCATAACCTCGATAAAATATGATCATCTTCATGTCATGGAAACAAAAACTCGAAAGTGCAATCAAAATCCCTTAAAAAATGTTAGAGGAGTCACGGAGAAAAGAAATTATGTTGATAAAATGGCTAAAACTGACAAAGGGCAATATCTCTTTTAAATATCTGTTGAGCATGACCGCTAAAATATTATCATCTTGAGGCTATGAGAAGGATAACTGGAAAATTGCATCAAAATGCTCTAAAAACTGTAGGACCAGTTATGGAGACAAATACTTCGGTTGATAAAATTCTAAAACTGACAAAGGGCCATAACTATGGAAAAGAATAAGCTGAACATGACCAAAAAAGATCTCTTCAGATCATGGGAACACTAACTGGAAAGTTTCATCAAAATCCCCTTTATCTATAAGAGGAGTTGCAGAGACGAAATAGTGGTTTCGGACGCACGTTCCTACCAGAGGTACATGTATATTATGGGACGCACCCCACAGTTGCCACTGTGGGGTGCATTTTGCATCCCACAATGTGCTTTGCAACACACAAGGTTTGCACCCCATAATTGTTCAGGTTGTGTCGTTTTGTTTAAGACTTTAACCCTCTGTATATACATGTAGTAACTCTTTAGTGTGTAGAAATAAGCTTGGTGGGGTACTTTAAAGTGAGTTAAACATGTATTATTTAAATTTTCATTCCAAAAAGGGGTCATCATTGTAGGGTTCACCCCATACAACTTACGACTGGACACTGTCCAACAATGAACAATGTATCTGTATACAGTCTGGGCTGCACCTTTCAAATTTGGAAGTTAGTAAATTAGGCTAATTTGCACTAAAAAACGTATGCATTATTAGATGCAGCCCTCAATGCAAAATCGCACCACAAGGTACAATATTCTCTACCGACCATCCCACTATGTACCCCCGGTAAGCGAAGACTGACTGACGGATGGATGGACGGAAAACCCCATTTCTATTGTCCATTTCGACTAACGTCGGGAAACAAAAACAGGTATCTAATAACTGTTGTGTACTCAATATTTGAAGAGAATTTAGCAAAACTGACCCCTGCCATGTTATTTTACGTCGAACGGACTATAGATACTCGACCGACCGATAGTATTTTATGCAACCATGTATAAGAAATTGATATAAAATATGTTCAAAGCGTGCACTTGTCACGGGTCAATAACTGGGTTCGGGCATTTAAATATTGAACGACCCTCGTATATAGCATTAAACATCACTATCAATAGTCTAGTCCACATGCTTATGAGAACATCCCTTGTTCCGGTCGGGCCCACTGGAGTCTTACTATTGGTTTTGGTTTGCTCCAGAATTTCATTTACTTCATACTGTCGTGTCTTTTCGATTCGAATGTATATTTGTTACAGAGGCATTATAATCGTTTAGTTTCATTGATAAATAGTGCAACATACTCATAATAAAGTAGGGTACTGTTTTCTTCGTAAGTTAAGTTTGGGTTACCATAAAGGAAGTCTTTGTAGATATAGTAATTTGGACATATATTTTGGGATTCAGTATGATCGCACTTATTCATTCTCACATTCCTATCTTTAGGTATATTAATGGGAAAGGGTTCCAGGGTCTCAGGACAGTTGCAGTCCGCTTAAGTTTTCTGAATCATATAGATGTTCATAGATGGCGTACGCTGAAAGACATTAACCCTTATCTTGCTGAATATTCATTTAAGCCACACCAATTTCTGTCTTACAACCAATCAAAATTCCTTCTTGCAATTTATTACTACAAATTCATAAACTGAATGCCAAACAGTGTAGATCCTGATCAGATGCCATCTGATCTGGATCTACACTATTTGCAAAGATAGAGGTTGTCGTGAACAGCAAGATAAGGGCTAATATCAAACATTTCACGATATGTGTATAAAGTCATGCTCGTGCGACCTTCGCCCGGTGAACCCTCGATGAATATTAAACAATAAGGTAGCCTTTAAATTGCATTTGTGTGTTTCACAGCACCCTCTCCTTGCAAAAGCAAAGTTTTTAAGAGTCTTGAATGAGCTAAGTCTATAACATTCAAAATTTTAAAACGTGCAATTTGACTTTTTTTTCTAAAACATCTTAATCAGGTCCAGCAGATATGACGAGTATCTGATTGGTCACCTACGCAATTTGACGGTTGCGTCAAGCTAGAGGGGTTAATCTCAGGGTCCGCAACTTAGTCCTTACAAAAAATTCGGCATAGCTAAGAAAGATTTATAGAAAATACCAGATTCGTGTCATTTGATATCAAGTTTATCAGACAAGGCTTTGAGAACGCTTATAGAATCGCGAGGCTTACCCACTCAAACAGTTTTGCCATTTTTCCAGTAGTCCAGTTCATAGAAGTGTAATATCACGTTGACCTGATAAGCTCACTTGTTCTGAGATAGCATAATAGAAGTAAAACAAAGATCAGGAATCGATACAATTAACTTACTCCGCCCGTCAAAGACACCAAAGGGAAACAAACACAAACATTAAGCGACCAGACCATAATGGAAACCTAAACAAAGGAAGGCCATAAGGACAGTCACTTTCCCACTAAATGGCGATATGGTCATCCAAAATAAAAAGACACAAGTGACACACACAGCAATTAACAAACAACAACATAAATATAAATAAACCGCCACAGAAGAACCGCCTTGGAACGGTCAGTGGAAAGATTTCCACTGGGGGGGCTTAAATCGATTTTAAGTGGCCACAATCCTCGCCCGTACTTCTGTCGCGATTTAGACAAATAATTTGTTCAGTCCGCAAGAAGGCCTCCTACCTCATCAGTGCAACATCTCCGTGAACACAAATAATCAAAGAATCACAGAGGTGAGACAACGGTGAGGACTCGACAGCAAGAAACCACTGAAATGCTGGAGCAAAAGAAAACCAACAGTTAGACTCCGATATGTCCGATCAGAGACAGAGCATCAGGCCTTTATCAGGTCAGTATGTTACGATGCAATTAATAAAGGGGATAACTGATAATCTAGCTTACGGGGTGTTATGAAACACTTTGCGACATTCAATGCGTTGCATGTAGCTTACCATGTTGTTTGATTATTGCATTTCTTTTATCTGTGACATCAGTGTCATTATGGCTGCCAAACTTTATTCTCCACCCAGAGAAACCAAAACCGGATGTAATGACTATATTGCCTTACCACTGTGCAATGTACACATAGCATCAAAATATGAAGAATATATTGCAACGTTGTTGTACTGAATTATCAGGAGGCTGTATAATATAGCAATCGCTTAAATTATTTTACTGTAAAATAAATAGGTGCTGCTATAAACGTGCGTTCCAAGATTTGCGTCCCTAATATACAGTTTCTAATATACAAATATACATTTTCTATTATTATACAATTTCAATTACAAACTCTAGGGCCATATTTCAAGACTTAGTCCAAACAACGATTTGTGTCCATGTTAATACTAGTACTACTACTTCTACTCTTACAACTAATAATAACAACAATATTAATAATAGTAATAATCGACCACATATGTAGAGGGTAACACATTTAGTATTTAGCTAATTTTCATCTTCCATATGGCCCTTTTTTCCTGGGTAAAAAAGTGTACCAAGCAATGTGAATACAGTCTTGCGGGGATCGAACCGGCTAGTTCGCGGTCGAAATTCTGTACCCTGGAGGACCAGTTGTCATGACATGACTCCTGACCCAAGATTGGATGTCCATGGATTGGGCTAAACATCAAAATCTGTTTTGACGTTTTGATAGATGAAAAAAATACTTGAGGATTATGAAAATATCTGACAGAGCATTTAACCTCAAAATAATTGTAGGTCACTGTGACATGTATTTTACCAAGAAAACACGCCTATTTAAATTAACTTGTACGATTTGCTACCCCCCCCCCCCCCCCCCTCAATTTCGGTCAAAATACAAATCCTATTTGTTCATAGTTCTGCTCAAAACATAGATTTCTGGTAATCTGTCGAACCGCATCGACGAGGCGATTCTTATGAGTACCCACAATCTATGATTTTGAGCAAAAATATGAAAAATAATGTATACCCCTGCGAATTCCAGTTTTAGTATATAAAATTTTGGTTTAAGGTGTCGAAATTATTAGACGTGATTTCGAGATGTCATGGTCCACTGATGTTGCCTTATACATGCGTCGTGAGAATTATTTGATGTATGAACTTAATATTACAGGATAAAATGTATGCGTCAGTTTCAACTTTTAATGAAATAGAAATTCCATACGTAAATATTGTCATGGATTTGCTGGGGTTTTTGTGGGTCTATGGGGGTCCTCGATAATCTAGGGTCCAAAACTCCCCGATGGGTTATCTTCTGTACGTGGGTGTGAGATCCTCACCGTAGCCCCTTGACTGAAGCAACTTATCGGGTACGGCCTCATTCTTTCACGTCCACTATTTGGATATTTTCGATGTCTCAGTATGTGTGACCTACTCCTACGTCCGGAGACAGTTCACCGAAAGCGGGATTGTACATCTGTGACTTTCATTTCGCTAACAAACCCGAGCGACATAGTTCATTTTTCACATCTCCAAAATGTCTACATTTCTGATGAAATTCCGGGATATTTGTCTTACTTATACTGAAAACATAGGTATTGGATGCTCGATGAGGCGGTTCTAACGAGTACCCATAACCTATGTCTTGGAACAGAAACAAGGAAAATAATATATATCCCCGTAAACCCCAGTTTTCTCTCTGAACACATTATTTATCTAAATCGAGACGGAAATAAGGGCGAGGCTTGTGGCCGCGTAAAATCGATTTAAGCCATCCCTACCCCCGTGGACTTTGTTTCACTGACAGTTCCAAGTCGGTTCTTATGTCGTCGGTTCTTATATCATGTTATGGTTTGTCTTTGAGTGTGTGTATCGGTGATATCATTTTATTTTGGATAGCCAATTGGCCATTTTGTTGGAAAGTAGCTGTCCTTTTGGCCTTTCGCTATTGATGTTTTCATTAGGGTGTAGTTGATTCATGTTAAACTTTCTGTTTCTTTTCCTTTAGTGTCCCTGATGGGACCACCCCCGCCCGCCCATAGGGGTTTGAAGAAATATATGGGCTGCACGGTGTTTCCACGTAGAGGTGAATCCGGCCCGCACACTAGTACTGGTAAACCGCTTAGAGGATCTAAGCCTGTCCAGGAACCGCGGTGTGAGGCGGACCGTCCATGCTAATAAACCCTATTGGTTTCATTGGGCGACTGGGCTTGAGATGTCATTTCATCTCAGTGTCGGGTAGAAGTCCCACAAAATTGCAAGCATCGTCTCCAAAATGACCTTTACAGTGTTGACGGGGGCGTTAAACCTCAAATCAAAATCCCTGATGGGAGCTGTCGGTTAATTGTATGGATTCCTGATGATTGCCATCACTTCTATTTTGCAGAGATCAAATACATGAATTTTAAAATTATACGCATTCATTTCAAGATGTCGGACGGCTTAGACTACCGGTCATGGTGTCACTTGACATTTTCCACCAAAGTGACCGCGCCCTAGTGAATGATCCGGAATGAATCGACATGGACGCTTGAATTTAACATTAATTTTTCAGGTGGACGCCCCGACAAGTTGGTCACCAACTATAGAAATCCTTAGGTTTACGACTACAGGGTAAGTTAGCGCTCTTTCGACCGCACTTGTTAATTTATTTTAAATGGGAATCTTATTTTGGCCCCGTCATTCATTATTTGTGTGTATGTGCCTTGAGTCGAACCTCTGCTTGAGGAATGTGTGTGTGTGTGTGTGTGGGGGGTTATATTTACCACTACACCAAGGAGGTTCTCAGATCTTTTGTGTACAAATTTTCTCAATATCAATGGAATGGGGATCTGAGGTACCCGATTATTTTACTGCTCATCCCAATGCGGTTCTTCCTTTGCTTATAGTAGTAAATAAGTTTTTTTGCTGTTGACGCATATTGCTTGTGTAATTTCATGTTACATAGTCTTGATTTCAAAAATCGGGTCTGTTTTGGAGTCTTTTTTTCTGATCAAAATATCTATTAAATGAACTGGCTAGCGTGCTTAGAACTATATATCAAGCTTTGAAGAAATATTGTTTATTGCGGAAAGAACACAGAAAAAAATATAGTTCTGAAAGTGTATATCTCTGTTAACGTCCAATCCATGTAGCCATTGGGTTTATGAAATACTGCATATATTTCTTACCTACATACTTCATAACTACTGTTGACGTACGTATTCCACTCTTCGTAAAACAGTAACGTACATGCGTCACAATCAACTGTAAGATAAAATTAAACTAATTACGGCAATGATCAGGAATGATCAGGAATCTGAACAATTACTGGCCTTACCTCTTCCAGCCAATGTACCAACATTGACATCATATTTAAAGCATACTAAGAAGAAAGCCAAGCCAAAAAGGGTAGTTCTTTTAAAACAAACTCAAATGGCCAAACAAAATAGAAGTGAAAGCGATGATCAGGAATCGATACAATTAACCCACAACTCCAATCAGTGACACCAAAGGGAAAGAAACACAATCATGAAATAACCAGACCCTCATGGAAACATCAACAGCGGACAGCAGAAGGACAGTTAATGTCCTACAACATGGTAAATTGGCTTTCCAAAACAAAATTATGTAAGCGACACACACACTCAAAGACAAACAATAACAAAAATAAACCGCGAAAGGAGAACCGCCTTGTAGCGGTCAGTGAAGCCAAAATTGAATATTTTAGCAGCCCCGTGCACATACAAACAATGCAAATAATAAACCCGAACAAAAGCACCGCTTTTTGACGGACAGTAAATGTTTATGGGCCTAACATAGATTTACATGGCCAAAATCCTCGCCCTTTGTTCGACGGGGATTACAAAACAAAATATATTAATTACGCCTAAAGATTTTCTTACTCATTTGTGCAACGTCTCCGGACAAATAAAATCAAACGAATTCGGTGATGAAACAACGATGAGGACTCGACAGCATGAAATTAAAGTAAAGCTGAAGCAAAATAAAACAAGCAACTGGACTCTGGTGGTCTTTGCAACGTCTCCGGAAACATAAAATCAAACGAATTCGGTGATGAAACGATGAGGACTCGACAGCATGAAATTAAAGTAAAGCTGAAGCAAAATAAAACAAGCAGCCGGGCTCTTGTGGGTCGGACCAGACACCGGCAGAGTTTCTTAAAAGTCTTTAGGCTGTAGCCTTCATAGGGCATGATTTCAGACCCGCCGGCGTGCAATTAAAGCTGAAAACAAAGTCATCGACTCCGTTGGATAACCACCCTGTATGCAGTCAGTCGTATTAAGTTTACATTTACCTAAATGTTATATCGAATAATTATTTCCCATTATTGGGATGCATAGTCATAACCCACAGCACACCACACACACCTCCATTTGCGTGTAACTGACGAGGTACCAGTCCCCTTTATTACACATGTACACGTATCATAATACTCATTACGAAAACACGCCTATACAAATACATTGTCACCTTTATCGCCGAAAAAATGAAAATTTTAAGATAAAAAATTGTGATATTTTTCTAATTTCTGCTCAAAATATAGATTGTGTGTACGCGTTAGAACCGCCTTATCGAGGCGGTTCTAATGAGTACCCACAGTCTATATTTTAGAGTAGAAATAAGACAAAAAGGTTCACCCTGCAAACCCCAGTTGTGGCGATTTATTTATGTTGTTGTTTGTTACTTACTGTGTGTATCACTTGTGTCTTTTAATTTTGGATGGCCATATGGCCATTTTGTGGGAAAGTAACTGTCCTTATGGCCTTCCTTTGTTTAGGTTTCCAGTATGGTCTGGTCGCTTAATGTTTGTATTTCTTTCCCTTTGGTGTCTTTTATGGGTGGAGTAAGTTAATTGTATCAATTCCTGATCTTTGTTTTACTTCTACTTTTAATATATAAAATTGGGGTTCGAGGGGGTAAAAATCAAATAGGCGTGTTTTTGTGATGTGGTGCGCCATTTGCCCGAAGCTCGAATGGATAAGTTCGTCACCTTACACACGGTCATCACTAATCTGTGGCCAGCCGATTTTCCACTAAACTATGCCCGTCTCTGTTATGTACATCGACCCATAGTATCGGATGTGGCCTACTATACGTCACCCCTATCATCTGACAACTCATATTAACTTTTTCAAATTATTAACTTCATGTTTTACTGACATCAAAATCATGTAATTAAAATTGCGACAAAGGATTAGAACGATCAGGGAGAAAACTGATTCGGTCTATAAAATAAAACCTCTGATGAAATAAACTGAATCCAAACGTTTTCGTGCTTTCAGTCTGTCTACTAAATATTTTCCATCCTTACACTACACGTCTACATAATCTAATGAAAGCAATACTTTATGATTTAATTGAATGGGTATTTCACAGAGAAGATTCCCTCTATCTTGCATGTAATGTAAGAAAGAATCTTTGCACTTCTGAAGAGCATAAAATGTATGCTTTATAGTCATGTGAGAAAATATTTGAAACTCTCACCTTTCTTTTTGACAATATTTACATTAAATTCGGTACTTAGTTATTTAGACAAATTGTGGGTCTACATGAAAGAGACTTCATGATGCTTCACACTGCTTACACTATTAATAAGCCGGCCAACAATGTTTTACATCAAAACGTGCTACTCTTTCATTGTGTTTGTTTGTTTGAATTGAGGATTAAAATCCCTGACAACACAATTTAATGTATTTTGGAGACGTTGCTTCCAATTTTGTGGGACATTTACCCGATATTGATATGAAATGACATCTCAATCCCTGTCGTCCAATGAAACCAATAGGTTTTATATGCATGGGCGGTCTTACTCGCACAGCTTTGCCTGGGCAGGATTAGACCGTCTAAGCGGTTTACCAGTACTCATGTGCGGTAGGTGTCAGCTCTGCATGTAAGCATCATGCAGCCCAATCTGTTACTACATGCGCATACAGCCGGGGGCAAACGCTCGTATTTGGTAGCCGTACTGTTAGAACTGACTTTGCGACGTCGATTACGTCATTAACGCCGCTTCGACCATTCCAACGCTTGACGACAAAATACCGAAATTAACCAATTAAATAGTCGTCATCACGAAAACATGCCTATACAATTTTGACCCCCTTGAACCAAACTTTTATATAGTTAAACTGGTGTTTACAGGGGTAAACCTTATTTTTCTTATTTCTGCTCTAAAACATAGAGTTTCTTATTTCTGTTCTAAAACATAGATTGTGCCCACAATCTATGTTTTGAGCAGAAATAAGGAAACTATCGCAATTTTTCATCTTAAAATTTTTGTTTTTTCTCGGAAAATTTACACTTTACTTGTATAGGCGTGTTTTCATAACAATAATGCGGTGCGTGCAAAACAAAAAGAGAATGCATGTATAAACAGATTCCTACATCATAGTGTAGAGTATATTTTCTTGTCCTTTGGGATCATTGATTCCATTGTGGAATTTTGCAAATATATGAGGGTCACTGTTGAGGCCTTATTGGCCGAAACTAGCTAGTCTGGCCCAGAAAACATGTACACTCCATATTTTTCAGTTCTGTGGTGTATTCCTTGCTTCCAAAGGATAGCCATTTTATAGAACATATTCTAAACAGATTTGAAATCAATACCAATAGTGAACTCCTGCTATGTTTCTTTCTCATAATACCTACTTACACCATGAACATGCTTTCAGAAATAATTCATCATCAAAACTAACTTGTCAGGCTCGCTCAAAAGACGAAGATATACGTTTAAGATTTACGTCCCCTCGAAATCTAATTCTATATAGAGAGCTGACGTCGGTTTTCGAACAACCGGACGCCAAGAGGGAGCCCGGAATCGACCCTGAATCGATAAAGCTAGTTTTAACGAGCACCCTCAGCCTGTAGTTGGAGTATGAATAAAAAAAAATCATGGACTTTCACCAGAAAAGTAGCCATTTTGGAGTTGTGAAAAAAAACTATGTCGCACGGTTTGTAATCGTAGTGATTTTATTCATTTATATGGATGTGATTTTAAACCCCGGGATACAGTGATTACAGAAAAGCTTTCCGTATTCCTGCTGAAATCTTACATTTTGGAAACTTGTTTAAACAAACTTGGTCTCTGACTAATTGACGGCTTCGGTATGAGTTTTAGTTATTCCATGATCTTTTGTATCCATTTCCCTTTGGTTATTCTGATGAGAGGTGTATAGTAATTGTATCGATTCCTGATCATTGCCTTCACTTTTATTTTGAATGAGTCGGTTAGTACCTGATGCTTTATTTCAGGACAAGCCCATCGCAGTCTAAACAATTTTATTCTGATTCTACTGCAGAATTTTGAAAACGTATTAGGGTGACTTGTGAGGTCTTTTTGGCCAAAACTAGCTAGTCTGGCCCAGAAAAATCATGTGCACTCCGATATTTTCAGTTCTGGTTTGTTCTCTTTGCTTCCAAGGGATTACCTTTCTATACAATAGGGATACACGCCTATACAAATGCGTTGTAAACTTAACCACCAGAAAAACGAAAATTTAAAGTTGAAAAATTGTGATATTTTTTCTTATGTCTGCTCATCGAGGCGGTTCTAACGAGTACCCACAATATATATTTTGGAGCAGAAACACGAAAAAATAAGGTTTACCCTTGTAAACCCCCCAGTTTTACTATATATAAGTGGGGTTCCGGGGGGTCAAAAATATATAGGCGTGTTTTCTCGATGGAACATGTTTGACACAGCAGGTATTAATGGGTTCTGTAGCGGCAGTAGGTATTCTTCTGCCCTTCATCATAGTGTGGGTTATAGAGGATCTTACGTGAGTGTTCATGTATTATTGAATTTATTAAACGAGTTGAGGAAAAGGGATAAAATGCGAGGCTTTGCCGAGCATTTTATCGCTTTGCCTCAACGCGTTTAATAAATTCGATAATACGTGAGCATGAATGCAAGATTCTATTTATCATATGACATTTAAAACGAATTTTATTCACGTTTGTTTTATAATAATGTCAATATTCCGACATTAGCAAACGCGACGTTGTTAAGCACGTCGTACGTGTAACGTTACGGGGCGTATCCAACTAATTTGCGTATTTAGTCCACTAGTGGATTATTGAATTTATTACATGTATGGCGTTATAACATTCTCAGACGCGACGTCATATGATAAAATTTTATATTCCTTTGGGACCATTTATTCCACTGCGGAATTTTGAAAGTGTTTGAGAAGGCCGAATTGACCGAAACTAATCGCGTCGGAAGTAAAGGCGAGGATTGTGGCTACGTAAAATCGATTTAAGCCCCCAGTGGAATTCGTTTCCGCTGACCTTTCCAAGGCGGTTCTTCTGTCGCGGTTTATGTTTGTTATGGTTTGTCTTAAGGTGTTTGTGTCGCTTGTATTATTTTATTTTGGATAGCATATTGGCCATTTTGTGGGATAGTAACTGTCCTTTTTGCTTTCCGCTGTTGGTATTTCTATTAGGGTCTGTTGTTTCATGTTTGTGTTTCGGTCCCTTTGGTGTATCTGGTGTGAGCTGTGGGTTAAATGCATCGATTCCTGATCATTGCCTCCACTTCTATTTTACGTTTGTATAAAACTCTTATACAGTTCAAGAAATAAATATAACATAAAATTAGATATCAACACTTTATGACAAACATTACTCGAACGGTATAGACATAAAAAATCACACAAATTGGAAGAAGGCTGCATACCCCTGCAAGGTGGTATTTGCATAAACGAGGAAGGGTTTTCCATTGGGAAATAACACCCTATTCAAAACAATATTTTATTTTCCTTTCTCAGTTAAATGTTTTAGTCTTTCAGTTCTTAATAGCGTCTCGATAGTGCATAATGTTATTATGTAGTCAAGAATGCTGTTCAAAGGCAAGCAGAAATTTACATTATGATTGACGTAACAGACGCCCATATCAAGTTATTCATTTGTGTATGCAATGATTACAGTGTTTAACTACAATAAAATAAAGGTCTTTTAAGCTTACAGATATGTTGTAACTACATGTATACACATTGTGAAAGAAAACTACAACCGCGGCTCGTCTATGTTGCGACGTTAAGATGACGACACAATCCTAGGTTTTGCTAGCACTAACGACCAAACGAAAAAACAGAAGTGATGGTAATGACCAGGAATCGGTACAATATATCCACAGATACAATTGGAGACACCAAAGGGAAAGAAACACAAACATAAAATAACTAGACCTGATGGAAACATCAATTGCGGAAAGCCAAAAGAATAGTTACTTTCCCACAATATGGCTAGGTGCATTTCCAAACAAAAAAAATGTAAGCGATATACACGCTCAAAGACAAACCATAACAAAAATAAACCGCTACAGAAGGCCCGCCTAGGAACGGTCAGTGAAACGAATTCCACTGGGCGGCTTAAATCGATTTTTCGCGGTCGCAATTCTCTCCATTACTTCCATCGCGATTTAGACATACCTTTTTAAACAATTTTCATTTTAGCTATTTGTGCTAAACACTGTATTTTGTCCATAATGGATTTGAATCCATTCTGTTCAGAAACGACATTTTAAGACACAAACGTGAAATTGAGAAACAAACGTCAAACTGATGACGACGGATAGCGGAAAATGAATTGTACTAGGGTGAAATATTCAGCAGCTTTATTTCATTCGGGTTCTAGGGCTACTGATTCAGTAAGGATTTGACATTTTAGGACGTTCACACTTGCAAGTTTGTATGACGGGTTCCAGAAAACGACAAAACGCTTTATTATCAAAGCTGCTTGGCAAATTTAAAAATTGTTTTCGGGGTCTTAAACCCAAACGTTTCTCCTATATCTTTGAATGTTTCTGAAAATTTGTAAAATATATTACGTGTAAAACGTCACTTTGAAAAGTGTAGCTAAACTTATTTTAGATAGTATATTTTAGTTATCACATGCTGTTGAGTCATTGTTGTTCCATTACTGAATTGGTTTCATTTGTATGTTGTAGGATATATTACATTGGCGATAAAGAATGAGTTACACAAATTTCTTGTGTTTGGCGCTGCAGAACTAAAGGCAAGGGTTATGGCCACGTTAAATTGTTAGATGCGTCCCGCACCCAGTAATAATTTACTGACCGTTTAAAAGCGGTGCGTATGTTAAGGTTATTGTACTCATTGTATATATTTGCTTGTATGCCCTGGAAATATTACTATTTTGTGAACGAAAATGTCCTCTTGGTTTCATGCTGTCGAGTCCTCGTCGATGTTCCATCATTGTATTTGTTTGATTTTTGTGTTCTCGGTGATTTTGCACTGACAAATTATAAATCCTTCACGCGGACTGAAAAAATAATTTGTCTAAGTCAAACAGCACCAAAGGCAAGGATTTTGGCCACACTTAATTGATTTTAGCCCCGTCCCTAGTAAAATAGAAATAAAGCTAATGACCACGAATCGATGACAACTTCTCGACAGCTCCCTTCAGAAACACTCAAGTACAATAAACACGAAAATGAAATAAGAAAACCATAACGTAAAAATTACACGCGGAAGCAATACGGACAGTTCCTGTCCAACAAAATGGCCAAACGGCTATCCAAAATAATAAAAAGATACATTACGATAACACATCCGTCTGATATAGTACATTTTTCAGACCTCAAAAAGGCCATTTTTCTGGTGAAAATATGTGATATTTTTTCTTATTTATACTCCAAACATAGGTTTTGGGTGCTCGTTAGAACCGCCTCATCGGTTCTAACGAGTACCCACAACCTATGTCTTGGAGCAAAAATAAGGAAAATAATGTTTACCCTTAAACTCCAGTTTTCTCTATATAAAGAGGGGGGGGGGTGTTTTTGGGGGTCTTTATTTCACGGACTTGTTCACGTGATGTAAGCAATACGCACATGCATAGTCAAACTATATCAAAACTGCGCGACGTAAAAATGCCGTAAAAGTGTTTCACTTCGGGCTGGTATGTGTGGCGGGGGTGGGGGGGGGGCTAACTCTTATGTAAATGACCATAATCCTTGGCCTGGGTTCTCTCTTGGTTTAGGCAACTAATTTGTTCAATTAGCATGACGGCTGTCTACCTCATCAGTGCTATATCTCCAAGAACATAGAAATCAAACAAATGCAGAAATGAAACAACGTTGGAGACTCGACAGCCTGAAATAACTGAATGGTGGGGCAAAACAAAACCAACAGTTAGACCCGGGGAGCCCAACCAGAGACAGGGAATCAGGTACCAAACACCATTACTTAAAAATAAACTAGAATAGAAGTAAAGGCACTGATCAGGAATCAATACAATTAACCTACAGCTCCCATCAACGACACCAAAGGGAAAGTTATACAAACATCAAGAATCTAATGGAAACATCAATAGCGGAAGCCAAAAAGCCAAATGGGCACCTGCTTTCCCAAAAAATGGTTAATTGGCTATCCAACACCCCCACCCCTCCCTGAAAAAAAAAAAACAAGAAGAGCTCCGCAAGCGGGGAATTATACGCTTGCGGCAATTAGTAAGATAGAACATACAGACCAGCAAACGGTAAATAATCATTTTTCATGTTTGGCGGAGAAATCGACTAACGCGACTCCGCGAAACCGCGAGAAAAAATAAAATGAGCGAGAAATTGCGCAGAGAAAATTCGCGGAGATTTTAGGGGAAAATTTGACCGATTGCTTTCATTGAAAATGAATTTACCCGCGTTTCGCGGAGGAAAAAAAACTGGGCTTACGAGAATGTAGAAGTAATGTTTCGGATCATTATTTTTTGTTCGTTTGTTTAACGTATAATTTGTATTACGAAGGCAAATGGTAGTCATTGATAAATAATAATCAAATAGCCTTTCATGTTACATAATAACAGTTAAGCAATGTATTTCTCCATAGTATAATCCCTTTCAAAAGCGTCATGACAACTTTTGTTCACATTACGAAAACACGCCTATATATTTGATACCACCGTAAACCCCACTTTTATACAGTAAGAATGGAGTTTACAGAGGTATACCTCATTTATCTCTATTTTTGCTCAAAATAGATTGTTGATAGTCGTTAGAACGCTCCGCCGAGGCGTTCTAAAGAGTACCCACAATCTTGAGCAGAAATATGAAAAAAATGTCAGAATTTTTATCTGAAAATTTCTGCATTTAGTGGTAAAAGTTTCAATATATTTGAATAGGCGAGTTTTCATAATGAGTCGTACATGTAGGTGATTAACACCATAATGATGTGCGACATTGACCAAAAGCTCAGACTCGCTTCAATTATTTATTCTACCACAAATGTAACTAATACGTTGAACTCTCATTGTAAGGCAGCTTACCTATTTGGCCAGATGCGTCATATCGTATATTAATGTTGATAGTACTCACTGTTTTTAAAGATCGGTTCTGGGTATAAATAACAGGTCACTAACTTACCTGTTGGCGCAGGCGTTGTAATTATCGTAGCCCCTGGAATAAATAAGAGAACACAAATTTTTAAACAACTTATTTGTGAAAAGTTCAGCCATTCACTGTTTAAAAAAGCACGTGAAAGCCTTGGAAACATGGTAGATATTGCTTACCATTGCAAAAACATAATACATGTACCATCACAAATATTTTGTCATTCGCTTCAACTGAAAAGGTCGGACAATGATGAATTGGTAACTTCATAGGGAACTGCACGGTTATGCTATCGCTTTTGAAGTCTAGACACTATTTTAAACCATTTGTAGATGCGTTTTAGCCTTAAGTGATATGCAGTCGTAAATTAATGACCAAATTTCGCAGAGAATTATATTTATTATTAGAGATCAATGTATGTTGTATGAGAAAAAAACAACAATCATTTTGAAGTGTGAGTGAGGATGCAACCGAAATATAACAGCCGCAATATACAATGGTTCTCCGCATCATTATCTTTAGATCTACCCAAAGTTTGTACATGTGTGCCAGTGCGATTTGTAATGCAGCTATTACATATATTCGCATTGTGTCGGCATAAGTGAAAACTAGAAATGTTTTTTTTTTGCATTTTATGGCTACTTTTCTGATGTAAAATTGTGGAATTTGTCTCATTTATACCACAAATGCTCGTTAGAACCGCCTAATTGACAATCAACAAAGACAAACTGCTTTTGCTTTGTTTGTTCGTTCGTTCGTCCGTTAGTCCGTCCTTTCGCCCATCCGTCCATAACGCTTGTTTTCTGCATAGAATAACTTTTGAAAAGAGTTGGGCTTCCATGGCCTAGTGGATAAGATTGCTGTATCTTAATCATCAGTCTCTTACCAGTATGGTTCGAGCCTGGCTCGAGTCACATGTGAGATGCATAGTTCAAGTGGGTTTTATCCGGGTACTCCGGGTTTTGCATATAAGACAATTTGGTGAAATAATTTTGAAAGGGTCGTAAAGCTAAAACCAAAATGATAAAAATGTTCTGGCCTATCTTGCTAGCCGTTGATATAAGCGTTTCAAAATTCAGGGAATTTAAATTTATTTGATTCGAGTCTGCTTTGTCAGAAGAACCAACATACTTTGGGCATACGGCTTGAATTTGACGTATCCTGCCTGCCTGTGGGCGATAGTTCTAACGCAAACTTTAGCATTGCTGTAACGTTCATTATGCCCCCAACTTCGAAGCAGTTGTTGGGCATATTGCTTTCGCTTCGTCCTTCATGCTTTTTTTTCTGCATAGCATAAATTCAGAACCGTGCATGCTATGTTTTTGAAATTTCGTATGCATAAAATAGTTGACCCATGTTTTCTTCTCATCCCGATTATGTCCCTTTCTTGAGTTATGCCCTTTGCAAAAATTGAAATGATATCTTGTTAGCAAGCTATCTCAAAAGAGTTCGAGCTATTAAACTGCAACTTACTCTTCTGGCCCCCGCCCATCGGGGCTTGAAGAAATGGATGGGCTTCATGGTGCTTCCACGCAGAGCTGAAACCGACCCGCACACGAGTACTTGTAAACCGTGTATAGGATCTAAGCCAGCCCAGGCAAAGCAGTGCGAGTCGGACAGTCCATGCTTATAAACTCTCTTGGTTTCATTGGGCGGCAGGGCCCGAGATGTCATTTCATCTCAGTGTCGGGTAAAAGTCCCACAAAACTGGATGCAATGTCTCCAAAATGGCCTTTACAGTGTTGACGGGGACGTTAAACTTCAAATCAAACAAGCAAAGCAACTTACTCTGCTGATAGATAATGATAAGTAGATGATACAATTTACATTTGAAAAAAAAATCTTGACTTATTGCCGTTTGAAAACTTAGATATTTCAAGTTTGTAAGCAGATATCTCAAAAACCATTTGAACAATTGTCTTGAAACTTTATACATTAATAGGGGATGAAAAGTGAATGATCTGATCAACTATTGTTAAAAAAAAAAACAATCCGAATTTTGTTCCTGATAATTAACTTTATAAGCAAAATATCTCTGAAACTATTTGAGCTATTGTTTTGAAACTTGTCAGGCTGATAGGAAATGATAAGTAAATGCCTTGACTTTTGAAAAAAAAACAGGAATTTTCTTCTTGAGATATGGCCCTTTGAAAAAAAAATCGTCATTTATTTTATCTTTCTATCTATCTTGCGATTATCACATTTGATCATTACTCGTAGTGTATGTATAGTTCGAACACTTTGACCTGAGACTAATTTTGTATGCATGGAATAAATTTGTCACTGTTATCGCCTAGTACGTCGAATTTCGTAAACTTCTCGTGACTTTTCGGCATCTCGTGAAATGCGACCCATTTTTCGACCTCTATGTATTGAATAATAATATCGCCATTTTCGGGAGACGGCGAAGATAACTACATGCATTCAGTCGGGTTTGAAATTATATGAATAGAGTTCACCAGTCTCAGGTCAATTTGTTCGAACTATACATTACATACACTCCAGATTTGCAGGATTAAAACCTACACAGTAATCGTGTAATTATGGTAGGAACCTTTAACTTACAATGTGGCACAGGTGTGTTACGTCTCATAATGAGTAGCATTCTGAATGCAAACTTAATGATAGACTCAAACACGCAAATGTTCTTTTCGTACGAGTATTATACAGTCGAACTTCAATGGCTCGAACACCTTGGGGACGTCGAAATTCTGTTCGATACAGGGGTAGTTCGAGCCACTGAGGCTTACTGTCAGGAGGCATAACAAGATACTTTTAGTCATCTTTTCTGTGTTCTATGATGAAAATGTATGCTGTGTGTACTCATTAGAATCGCCTCATCGAGGCGATTCTAATGAGTACACACAGCATACATTTGCAAGATAAAAATACTAAAATCTCCTTAATTATCCCTCACTATCACTTATGTAGAGGATTTCGCTAGGGGCTCAAGAATGGGTTCGACACAACCATGGTAAACGAGCCATCGGTGTTCGAGCCATCGAAGTTCTACTGTATATGAACTCTTATATGAGTTTCACGCGATTGCTATAATAATAATAATAATAATAATAATAATAATAATAATAATAATAATAAGGATAATAATAATAATAATAATAATAATAATAATGATAATAATAATAATACCGCTATAATGACACAATACTACTATTATTACTTCTAATAATAATAATTTTCACACAATTAAACTACTATTAAAACTACTAATAGTAAAAATTCTCACCTGGACAAGCATTCGAACACGTCGAAAATTTGAATCCAAACATCAGAAAAACTGTAACAATCAGATGATGATTAATTGGCACCATCGTTTGTCGTTTGTTTATCGCTCCTGTATAGAAAGAAAGAAAACAGGTAAGTGCATGCCCGGATAATTGTAACAAAGCTGCACTTAAGATGACATATTGCAATAACTATTTATCATTTCTGAACGAAAAAGATAAAATTTAGGAACGTTATTCCTTTCGTTCTTAAACCATCACGAAAACACGTCCTATAATTTTGACCCGCGTGAACCCCACTTTTATAAAGTAAAACTGGGGTTTACAGGGGTAAACCTTTTTTTCTTATTTTTGCTCTACAATATAGATTGTGAGTATTCGTTAGAACCGCCTCGACGAGGCGGTTCTAACAGGTTCCCACAATCTATATTTTGAGCAGAAATAAGAAAAAATATCACAATTTTTCATCCTGAAATTTTATTTTTTTTTCGGCGATAAAGGTTACAGTGTATTTGGATTGGCGTGTTTTCATAATGTGTAACTCAGTAAAGACGGAATCCATCAAGTTAACAAGTCCGTGTAAGTAACACCGCTCTAAACCCCTCTATATATAGAAAAACTGGGGTTGACAGGGGTATGCATTATTGTCTTATTTCTGTTCCAAGACATAGTTTGTGGGTCCTCGTTAGAACCGCCTCACGGGGCTGTGCGTACGGCTTAGAAACGCTTCCACAATTTAGAAAAAATATCACGAATTTTCCTAAGAACAAGTAATCGTTTTGGAGATAGAAACGAATTCACTGTGTCATACGAATGTTTGATCGTTAGCATCCAAATATCCTTGCAACCTAATTTTCTGGATCAAAAGTTCTGCTGCATTTGATTAGGCAACATCCAATTGGCTTGCAATATCTCTTTTCCATTTAAGTAGGAAGTAAGGAAAAAAATGTATATGATTTGACTTAGCGCTATCTTCTTTGGAATTGAAATAAATGTAATTGCAGTGATACTTGTGTGCTAGATGTCCAAAGGACTATTGCTCATTCAGAGTATCGTATTTGCCCGAAGTAAAATGAACAAGCAGGACCATTAATTAAAATGTGGGCCGGGTATACAGCATTTATTTCAAACGTGTTCTTTTTCATCAGCTATGTTTGTATTACTTGATGACTATGAACATAAAGCTTTCATTAAAGACATCTTAAACGACAATCTGTATTTAACAACAGGCTTCATTCTTTAAAGTTACTAGTTGAGAGGTTTATGAAGAGTTTTACCCATTTTAGAAGGAAACTCCATTGTGAGACACTGGCGAACAGTGCATGCCCAGATAAGACGCCGCTAATTCTGCAATACACGGCATGGCCGGGGTATCCTCTTAACTACCTGCAGAAAGTAAGGCATGGTTCTTTATGTGTTTCTGCAAAAAAAAAAAAAATAAAATAAAAAAAAAAAATAAAATAAAATAAATAAATAAAAAAAATAAACATAAAAAACACTTTGGTGATCGACTCCTAGTATTTATATTGAGGACTATTCTATTTAGCTAAAATGAGTTAATGCACTGTTTTGAACTCTGGGTACGCCTCTGAGTACGCCGTTTAGATCATGCATTGGCTTCAGACTATTTTCAAACAAACAACGATGGGAACAATGCTCCACCATGGAAAAAATAAACAGCACTTTGGTGTAGCATACTAAATTCCAGCTGCTTTTAAGTGAAATATATAGCTCGAACAAATTGACCTGAGACTGTTGAACTCTATTAACATAATTTCACACCCGACTGAATGCATGTATTTATCTTCGCCGTCTCCCGAAAATGACGATATTGTTATTCAAAACATAGAAGTCGGTAAATGGGTCGCAATTCACGTGATGCCGAAAATTCACGAGAAGGTTACGAAAGCCGACGTATTAGGTGATAACATTGACAAACTTATTCCATGCATAAAGGTTAGTTTAGTCTCAGGTCAATTTGTTCGAACTATACACATAAACCAGTGGACCAATGGTGCTGAGCCGCTCACCTGCTTTGTGTATATGGAGTCTTTCGATTTCCATCACGAAAACACCTATGCAATTCCGACCCCCTTCAACCCACCTTTTATATAGCAAAACTGGGCTTACAGGTGTGAACCCATTTTTTCTTATTTCTTCTCTAAAATATAGATTGTAGGTACTCGCTAGAACCGCCTCGATGAGGCGGTTCTAACGAGTGCCCACAATCTATATTTGGAGCAGAAATAAGAAAAAAATCACATTTTTTTTCATCATATAATTTTCATTTTTTTCGGCGATAAAGGTGGCAATGTATTTGTAAAGGCGTGTTTGCGTAATGTCCTCTATCCTATAAAGGCTTCTTGTCATTTTGTTTGATACTATACTGGAACTGAGGGCGAGGATTGCTGAAGCCCCCCCGGCCCCCTACCCCCCCCCCCACCCTCCCCCCCAGTTGTTTTACTACTGGCCGTCCCAATGCCGTCGTTCTTATGCAGTGTCTTATTTGTTATTTGGCTTTGTGTCGTTGGTTCATGTTTCGTCTGTTTTTGAGTGTGCCTCCGTGTCACTTTCTATAGGTGAATTGAGACGGCTGTGTTCTTAAATTGTGACCTTTCCTGGATGACCTCTTCTTACTAGTTCGTATGGAATTTTGCATACATTTACACACCTTTTTTCAATATTCGAGTGACCCCGGACCATGGTCAATGTGACATTGACTGTTGGTACTCATCCAGCTCTACTAACGTCCTTTGCTGCTGCTTGAGTTCATAAATTCAGACAAAATATACCGTCGAACTTCAATGGCTCGAACACCTTTGGGACCTCGAAAATCTGTTCGAGACAGGGGTAGTTCGAGCCACCGAGGTGACTGACAGGAGGCATTTCGAGATACTTTTAGACATCTTTTCGGTGTTCTATAATGAAAATGTATGCTGTGTGTACTCAGTAGAATCGCCTCATCGAGGCGATTCTAATGAGTAAATACAGCATACATTTGCAAGATAAAAGACTATAATCTCCTGAGTCATCTCCCACTATTTCTTCTGTAGAGAATTTCGCTAGGGGCTCAATAATGGGTTCGACACATCCATGGTAAACGAGTCATCAGTGTTCGAGCCATCGAAGTTCTACTGTACTTGCACTGATTTCAGTACCTAATTTCGTAAATCATACTTCGATATAAAAAGATGGGTTACACGAGAGCCTGCATACATGGTAGTTAACCCAATAGTTAATAACTTTGCTTCTCGCTATAATTTCACGCCAGCGGGTCGGCTTCAGATTACGAAAACATGCCTATACAAATACATTGGGAAATTTTCTGCCTAAAAATCGAAAATTTTAGATGAAAAAATGTGATATTTTTCTTATTTCTGCTCAAAATATAGATTGTGAGCACTCGTTAGAACCGCCTCATTGAGGCGGTTCTAACGAGTATCCACAACAATGAGGCGGTTCTAACGAGTGCTCACAATCTATATTTTGAGCAGAAATAAAAACAATGAGGCGGTTCTAACGAGTTACCACAATCTACAGTGTATATTTTAGAGCAGAAATAAGAAAAATAAGGTTTATCCCTGTAAACCCCAGTTTTACTATACAAAAGTGGGTTCAACGGGGTCAGAATTATATAGGCGTGTTTTCGTGATGAGATTCTATAACGGCTCCAGCATTAAGGCTTACTTAATTTCTTGGTAATGTCGGTTGGTTCCTGACGCTCTGTCTGAGGTCGCGCCCACCAACGTCTAACTCTTGGTTTCCTTTTGTGTCAGCATTTCAGTTATTTTATGCTGTCGAATCCATATCGTTGTTTCATCTCCGTAGACGTTTGATTTTTATGTTCTCAAAGATGTAGCACTGATGAGTTCATACGGACTGAACAATTTATTTGTCTAGGCCGCGACAGAGACAAGGGCGGGGATTGTCACAACGTAAAATCGATTTAAGTTCCCCCTCCCCCCCCCCCTCACACACACACACACACACCCAACCCCCACCTTCCCGTACCAGTGTCAACAGTGACAGTGAGACTTTTCAAGCTAGATCTTCTGTCGCAGTTTATTTTTGTTATAGTGTATTGTTTATGTTTTTTGTTTGTTTGTTTTGGATAGCCATTTGGTCATTTTGTGGGAAATTAACTGTCCTCGTGGCTTTCCGAATTTGATGTTCCCATTAGGGTTTAGAAATTACATGCATTTAGTGTCTCTGAAGGGGACGGGTCTCGCGTGGTGGTATCAATTCCTGATCACTGTCTTCACTTCTATTGTGCATATATTTATTAACTTCACAAAGAATAACAGTTTGAAAAAAAAGACAATTTCCATTTCCCCCATACAAAAATATAGGTGACGGAAATTGGCCTTTGCGGAACAGGATCAAGGTCCACAGTATTTTCATATGAACCTATTGGAATAGGCCGGAGTCCCCAATTTTACATCCCACATTTCAAAGCAGTTAGCCGCACTGGTTCCAGAGGAATAGATTTTTGAAGTGTTTGTACATATGACCAAGGTTGTCATTTTTGTCCTAGGACCTGGACCATTTGAACATTTCCAAAATGGCTACGTTTCTGACGAAAACCTATGCTATTTTTCATATCTGCAGCAAAAATAGGTTGTAGGTGCTCTTTAGAACCGCTTCATTGAGGCGGTTCTAACTAGTACCTGTATCCTATGACTTGAAGAAGAAATGAGAAAAATACCCCCGTAAATCCAAGTTTTCTGTATATGACATGGGGTTTAGGAGGTCATTTAACATTTTTGTTCACGTGATCATTACGATAACACTCCCGTTCGTCACATTACGATAACACTCCCGTTCGTTTTCACATCTCCAAAACGGTCGATTTTCTGAAGAAAATTTGTGATATTTTTCTTATTTATACTCAAAACATAGGCTGCGGGTACTTGTTAGAACCGAGTATCCAAAACCCATGTTTAGGAACAGAAATAAGGAAAATAATGTATACCTCCGTAAACCCAAGTTTTCTGTATATGACTTGGGGTTTAGGAGGTGTACATTTCGCGAACTTGTTCAAGTGATGGTAGCTCCATTTACTCATTAAGTTGATTGCATAGTTCACAGGCAACAATAGTTTGTGAAAAAAAAAATAATAATAAAAAAAAAAAACTCTTTTTTTCCCCCATACAAAAGCATATGCGACTCAATTTGGCCTTGATGTATATTGGATCGATGTCCAGCCAAAGTCATCAATTGAATAAACAATAATGGAGACGAGAAAAAGGTTGTTGAAGCGCTTTTACCATATGAGCCCCGCCAAGCGAATTTGTGTCTTCGAGCATTCCTTCATGACAAATTATAACTGCGCATGCCCAGTCATTCAGAGGGTCCAGGGATATGGCTTTCTGTCTAAAGGTTCCTCTTGATTCACTGCTTGTATGAGCGAGCAGCGAAGGTTCTGGCGAGACTGCGCGGATGCGCAGGCTCGCCTGAACCTTCGCTGCTCGCATAGGCGATAAGTACCAAAATCGCTTGACGGGGCCCATATAATTATAGGAATCATGAACATATTGGTCGTGTAGCCAAACTCGAAGTAATTACATGTACGTTTCAAAAGCTTTCAAATTAAATTTGTTTACAAAGTACACATTGGTTTCTGGGAAAAACAGGATTTAATTGTTATACCTGAATGTCCTTCAGCTAAAATTTAAAATTTTACCAACCAAACTGAAAATTTGCAGATAAAGATTCTGATATTTTTTGTATATTTCTGCGCAACACATAGTTTGTGGGTACTCGTTAAAACCGCCTCGATGAGACGGTTCGAACGAGTGTCTACAATCTATGTTTTTTTCGCCAATGTTTACCCCTGTTAACCCCGTTTTACTAAATAAGCGGGGGGGGGGTTAAGGTTGTCAAAATTTAAAAGGCGTGTTTTCGTGATGTAATATAGTGATGTAGTGTTCGCAATGTTATTTATTTATTTAACCGTTTTAACGTTATGGTAATGAATGAAATTCATACTCTATGTTAAAAAGTCCGTGTAATGAATACCCATCTAAACCCCAATTTATATGGAGAAAACTGGGATTTTCAGGGGTATACATTTCAGTTGTTTTCTTATTCTGTTCCAGGACACAGCTTTTGGGTACTTCTTAGAACTGCCTCATTGAGGCGGTTCAAACGAGGACCCCAAACTTATATTTGCAGTTGAAATAAAAACAAAATGTCACATATTTTCATCAGAAAATTAACTATTTTTTTGGAAATTTGAAAGAATGCACTATTTCGCATGTGTATGTTATCGTAATGAAATGTAGGTGGTCGTTAGGACCGCGTCATTTAGTACCCTTAATCCATGTTTAAGTAAGAATAAAGAAAATAATGTATTTTCGTTTTTGTTTTTTCTTGTTTTTGTTTTTGGTTTTACGGCCCTTTCAAGATTATTTCACTCATAAAGCCGATCGTTAATCAGAGGTGGGCGAAAACCGGCGTACCTGGAGAAAAACCACCTGACCTTCCGTAACAGAACTTGGCATCTCACATGTGACTCGAGCGAGGCTCGAACCACAGCGGTGAGAGACCTTATGTTTAAGAGTCAGCGCTTTTATCCACTAGGCCATGGATGCCCGTAATGTATTATCCTAATAAACTCCATTTCCCCGTGTAGGGTTCACAATGCTATTTATTTTCTCGTTTAACGTTATAGTAATAAATGAAATTCACACTCTATGTCCGTGTTATAAATACCCCTTTATATGAAGATAAATGGGATTTTCAGGTGTATACACTATTAGTCTTATTCAAGATATACGTTGTGGTTACTCATTAGAACCGCCTAAATAAGGCGGTTCTAACAAGTACCAACAGCCTGTGTTTGAAGTATGAATAAGAAAAAAAATAACTGTCTTAAATTTTATCAGACAACTATCCATTTTGTAGATATGACAAAAAAGTACAATGTCACGTGATGGTTTTGCAAAATGTGTTGCCGAGCACAGTTGATGAAGCTACCACAATTCCAGTCTTTTCTTCAACTTTGAAAAGGTTAGCTACAGACCTGTCGCCTTATGCCTGAACGTGTTCAAAGAAAACTGTTCACAAACGGATTCAAAGTGAGAGAACTATGATCTTTATTTGATCCAACTTATGAGAAAAGGGTACTTATAGCCAATAATAAATTCTAGTTGCATATTGAGGGAGAGCCACCTTTTTATCAATACGCATGACGTCATTCATTGGTACCGTGACGTTAGATAGTGTACGTCGTTATCTTGAATTCTAACACTGGTTGTCTATATAGCCAATAGTAAAGTCTAGTAACATTTTTTGGGAAGAGCGAGATGCGATGAGCCATCTTCTTATCAAGATTCATGACGTCATTCATTGGTACCTTGACGTCGTTATCTTGAATAAGGTATGTTATGAAAACAGGTAAACGCATGTGACAGAGTCAGTTATATTGGCGGGATACCTTTAAACAATGGTGGAAGATAGGGCGACTCTGAAGGAATCAATAGCATTTCGTCGAATTTTAGTGTGTTAGAATCGAAGTGCCGTGTTTTATTGAGCGGTACATACTTTTATTCGGTCAGTTGTTAGTAGTCAAATCGAGCGTGATTTGATCCACTTTACAACTGACCTCCAAACAGTGAAGTATCACCCAATAAATCACTCACTGCTAGAGCTGATCTGCAAAGGTCCAGGCGCAGTCCCATCGGAGTTATTGCTGCTCGTATACATAGAGGATCTTACATGAGTGCTCATGTATTATTGAATACGAGGCTTTGCCGAGCATTTTATCTCTTCTCCTCAACGAGTTTGATAAATTCAATAATACATGAGCACGAATGCAAGATTCTATTTATCATATGACATTTAAAACGCATTTTATTCACGATTGTTTACAAAAATGTCAATATTCCGCCATTAGTAAACGCGACGTCGTTAAGGACGCCGTACATGTAACGTTACGGGACGTATCTTGCTAATTTGCATATTTAATCCACTAGTGGATTATCGAAAATAATACATGGCGTTATTACACTCTCAGACGCGACGTCATATGATAAATGATGTTAACAAGTACGTGAAATGTCTCTCTTACCCCTCTTTATGTAGATAAATCTGAGGTTTACAGGGATGTTCATTATTTTATTTATTTCTGCTCCAAAAATAGGTTGTTGGTGCTCGTTAGAACCGCCTCAATGAGGCGGTTCTAACGAGCACCCACAACCTGTGTTGAAGTATAAATTATAAAAAAAATATCTCAAAATTTTAGCGGAAAAGTAGCCATTTTGCACTATGTCGCACGGGTGTGTTATCCTAAAAATGTAGTGGAGAACTGAATGAGTTGCCTGCACAGGCGTGGTTGAACCTTGTCTTTTTGCTAAATATGCAATATCGCCCCCGCCCATGGTGGCTTCGAGAAATAGATTGGGCTGCATGAAGCTTCCACGCAGAGCTGATCTGACCACACACGATTACTGGTAAACCGCTTAGAAGGACTGAGCCTGCCCATGCAAAGCGGTGTGAGTCAGATCGCCCAATGCATTTTAGCCTTCTGGTATCGTTGGGCTGCAGGGCTTGAGATGTCATTTCACCTCAATGTCGGGTAAAAGACCCACAAATCTAGAAGCAACGTCTCCAAATTGATTTCAATAGTATTGACGGGATCGTTAAACCCAAATTCAAACATTACTAGGCAATAAGTGTCATTTTTTCATGAGCTAGCTAATGTGGAGTCTGACCTCCAAATCGATTTTATTTCCATTTTTTTTCTGAAAAGGTATGCTTCAATGTGACTATCGAGTGAAGAGAAAACAAATATAGTGAAATATAGTGAACCTGTAACAACACTGTCCTATGTTAACAATGCAAACTTTTCAAAACAAATCCGGCCTATCACACAGTCAGATATCGACCAGTCTTTGGCCATCTAAACATTAAACGCGCCCTTTATGATGGCACCAAAGGTGTCAAAAGGGCACCTTGATGTTCAACTCATGATGAAAACCCGCCTAGACACTGTATAATTTTGACTTCGTTAAACCCTACTTTTATATTGTAAAATTGGGGTTTACAGGGGTAAACCGTATTTTTCTCACTTCTGCTCAAAATATAGATTATGGGTACTCATTAGAACCGCCTGAAATGAGGCGATTCTTATAAGAACCAACAATCTATATTTTGCAGAAATAAGAAACATATCACAAATTTTCATCTTAAAATTATTTGGACTTTCGGCGGTAACGTCTACAATGAATTGGGCCCCGCCAAGCGATTTTGGTACTTATCGCCTATGCGACCGGCGAAGGTTCAGGCGAGCCTGCGCATCCGCGCAGTCTCGCCAGAACCTTCGCTGCTCGCTCATACAAGCAGTGAATCAAGAGGAACTTTCAGACAGAAAGCCATATCCCTGGCCCCTCTGAATTGCTGGGCATGCGCAGTTAAAATTTGTCATGACGGAATGATCGAAGACCCAAATTCGCTTGGCGGGGCTCAATTTATAAAAGCGGGTGTTCGTAATGTATTGTGTCAGATTGTTGGGGGAAACTGTTGCATTCTTTTGCTCCGCAATCATGCACTTTGTGAGTTTTAACCTCCCCCACTTTATGTCATTTTTGTTGAGGTTTTATGTCCCCGCCAACACTACGTAGACGTTGCTTCCGATTTTCTAGGAATTTAACCTGATATTGCAATTAAATGAAATTTCAAGCCCTGTCGCCCAAAGAAACTGCTAGGCCTTAAGGTACAGTACCGCTAACCGGCATTAATTGGTATTTGTTAGTTTAAACGATAAATGCCGAAACCGCCCATGATATGTTTTTGAGTAAAAATGAGGAAAATAATCTATACGCATGTACACCCAACTTTCCTAATATACAAAATGAATATACAGTAGTGTTTATAAAACGGTTCTGATTAAAATAAAGCATCGTGTTAACCAACGCACTATGGCAATTAACTAGTTGGACAGAATGCATCGACAGAGGTGACTTGATTGGTGCCTTCTTTCTAGACTTTCGTAAAACTTTTGACCTAGTAGACCACTCCATTTTGCTTTAAAAGCTATCTATATATACATGTAAATTCAGTTATGTAGCTCTCCAATTGTTTAAATCGTATCTCACCGAACGCCAGCAAACCATCGAAAGCGAAAAGGGACTAACAGACTTCTCTTATGTACGGTCTGGTGTCCCGCAAGGGTCTATTTTGGACCTCACATTATTTCTCATTTTCATAAATGACCTACCTCTTTGTTTTGAACATTGCTCCTCTGATCTCTATGCTGACGACACTACCGTCCATACTCAAGATAGTGATGTTAATAACAGTGAATATAAGGTGATTTGTTATCTTAATAATGCCATTAAATGGAGCTTACCCAAAACAATGCAACTTCACTTCGGTAAGACAACATGTATGCTCGTAGGAACTTGGCTAAAACTTAACATGTCACGCAAATTAAACATCCAGGTAGATGATACGTGCATTCAGAATGTATCCAGTTAGAAACTACTGGGGATTTACATTGACGAACATCTCTCATGGTCATCACATAGTGACTACCTATGTTCGCACATCGCCACGAAAATATCACTTCTTCGAAAACTATCTGAATACGTTCCAACTGATGTACAAACGATGTTTTATCAGGGCTATATTCTTTCCTTTATCGATTAAGGTTCTGTTACGTGGGGATCTGCATCAGCTTCGCATATTGATCGCCTGACTAAATTACAAAAGCGTGCAGCCCGCATAATATTACGCAGTGATATTAATACACCATCTGAACAATTGTTTCAAGAAATCGGATGGTCATCAGTACCAAATAGAATAAGGTACAATTAAGCGGTGCTCACGTACAGGGCACTGAATAACCTCACCCCGGCTTATATTACGAGATTACTGACACCGATGTCGCAAGCACATTCTTTGAACCTAAGGTCATCTAATTATGGTTCTTTATATGTCCCAAAATCGCGTACATCTTTACATGGTGGTTCTTTTTCCTGCTCTGCTCCTAGGCTATGGAATGCTCTTTCTCACTCTATTAGAGAAGCTGGTTCCCTTAATGTTTTTAAAAACTGCCTTGAAACTACATCAGTCTAATTTTACCCTCATACATAACATATTTTAAATTATGTTTCAGAATATATATTTTAAACTTGAGGATTCAGCATTCTTCTAAGTCATTTGAGCCTCTTTGGCGTTTTATTTCGAGTTTAATCCGCGTATTATGTTTCCGCTCTGCGGGGAGCTTGTTGTCTGGACATTGGGTCCGCCATAGGCTTTCTGCTCCACGGAGCATCTTACTTTACGTGTTTTTCACGGTGCGGGTATTAATATGGCTCATATTTTAGGATTGTTCTGACGACAGGTTTTATACGCTCTTACATGATATATCAATTTATTATTTTAATTTAGGGTTAATATTTTAAGGTAAAAGTTTATTGTCCTTTTAAAATTGTGCATTTTTTGCTATATCTTAGGGTTATTACTTTAGAACTTCCTTTTAACCAGCATTGAATCATATTATACGTGTTTTATGAGAATATTGTGATAATGTGTTTACATGTATATATGTATACTACTCAAAGTTTGATAGGGATCACTTTTTTAATGCAAACTAATTTTGGGATAAATTAATCAGCTGAATCCAGATTTTATACAAATGATGGAAAACACATCCTTCAATAACACTAGTGATTAATTTTGTCAACTGACACTGTATTCAAGCGTGAAAACAACAACCGTCTTGGCACCCACAAAATTTGCCGTAACAGGAAGGAATTTTGACAATTAATTTTACACAAATTTCCAAATTTGTCTAGACAAACGTACCTAATAACGTGTATGGCGTCCACGGGCATCAGTTACAACACGACATCACCTGCGCATGCTCGTAATCACCGTCTGTATCCGGTTTTGTGGATTCTGCCTTCGTTGAACAACAAATGCATCTTTGAGCTCCTGTAAAGTCTTCGGCTGCCCATGTCGGGCTGAAACAGCACGCTGTAGCATGCCCCACGCATGCTCAATCGGATTTTTGTCCGGTGATCGAGCAAGGCAGCCCATACGAACGATTGGTTCTCGTTCCAGATATGCATCAGTGACGTGGGCACGGTGGGGACGGGCATTATCGTCTATAAGAATAAAGTGCGGGCCGATAGCATCGGCAAATGGTCTCACAAACTGATCAAGAATCTCATTACAGTACCTCACTGCCATAAACGTTTCGTTTTCAACGACGTACAAGTCAGTTTTACCGTTCACGCTTATCCTAGTCCAAACCATGACTGATCCTTTTCCATGGCGATCATGCTCTGCCACATTCAAGTCATCGAATCTCTCTTTAGACATTCGCCAATAAAGTCTAGACAGAATCTGGACTCATCAGTAAACAGCACTGGCGTCCAGTCACGAACCGTCCACCTGACGTGCGTTCTGGCAAAGTCAAACCGGTCTTGCTCGTGCTGTCTTGTCAACGTAACACGTACGGCAGGCCTCTTGGCATTAAGTCCGAACTAGTGGAGCCCGTTTCTGACAGATTGTGTAGAAATCCGTTCTCCAGTTCCGTTCCTAAGCTCATTATGCAAACGCGTAGCGTCCAGGAACCGTCGACGTCGAGACTGAATCAACACAAAACGGTCGTGACGTTGTGTTGTAGCCCTTCCTCGACCCCCGCCGTGTCTGTGTGAAGAATTTCCGTGGGTAAGAAACCGACTCCACATTCGGGAAACCACGCTCTGAGACAAATTCAGAATGCCAGCCACACGGCATTGAGAGACGCAAAATTCCAATATTCCGACGTAACGATTAATTTCTCCGGGGCTCAGACGGTTTCCTAATTGTTCCCTAGGCATTTTAGAGTTTCACAAATCAAATGAAATCATTTTTACGCTTAGTAAAGGAACACTGACAAGTTTGATTTTTCTGTTGGAACACAGTGTTACGCAAGATTTTGGGGGTGCATGCATTCATTTGCGAATTGTGAGAAGTGAGCACCTTCATGAGTACTGAATTGCACATGAGTTTCTGCTAAAGATATTTATGAATATACGGAGTTCAAATTCTGTCAAGAAATTTTAAATTTTCAGTGCAAAATTTGATATATAAAAAGTGATCCCTATCAAACTTTGAGTAGTATATATAGTTTGTTAAAGAGGGCCGCAAGGTAGAATAGCTTGTAGCTAATTGTGTCACCCTCTCAAAATAATGTATAAATAAAAATAAATAAATAAATAAATAAATAACGCATCATGAAAACACACATTTACAATTCTGATCCATTGAACCCCACTTTTATATAGTTAAACTGGGATTTACAGGGGTAACCTTATTTGTCTTATCTCTGCTTCAAATATAAATTGTTGGTACTCTTTAGAACCGCCCCATTGCTGCTCTAAAATATAGTTTGTGGTTACTCGTTAGAACCGCCTAAATTAGGCGGTTCTTATGAGTACAACCATCTATATTTTGAGCAGAAATAAGAAAACTATCACAAAAATTTTCATCCTAAAAGTTTCGTTTTTTCGGCGTGACGTGTTTCCGTAATGAATTGTGTCAGATTGTTTGACAAACTGCATGTTTTGTTCCGCTATCATGTTAACGAGTGAATATGCTGTGAGCTCTTACCTCCCCACTTTATATCATTAAGTTTGTTTGTGCCTTTGGTTTGAGGTTTTACGTCGCCGCCAACAGTACTTAGACGCTGCTTCTGATATGAACATGTACTTTCAAAGTCAGTTACAGTATACTTATAATTATGTCTCCTCCTTTTCGGGGAGACATATTGTTTTTCCCCGGGCGTCGGTCTGTCTGTCCGCCTGTCACAAAATCGTGTCCGCTCTATAACTTGAAAACCGTTCAAGCTCTCTTCGATTCCTGATCATTGCCGTCACTTCTATTTTTCAAAATTTCGTGTTGGACTTAAATCTTTTCTGTAATTAAGGCATAACTATACCAAATTTAGTGACACAGAGGCTTTTCTGATATTTAATCTTCATCAGTGTGTCTCAACCCAATAGTTTTAAGAACGAAACGGATGATGGACAAAACAGAAGTGGATGCAATGATCAGGAATCGATACAATCAATCCACAGCTCCCATCAGCGACACCAAAGGGCAAGAAACACAGCCATGAAACAACAGACCCTAATGGAAACATCAATAGCGGAAAGCCAAAAGGACAGACCCGGCAAACACAGCACATCCAAGAACAAGGCAGAACCTGAATTTTATAGTGAATCTCTATCTAAATTCAGAAACATATATGCTTGCAACGTTTTCAGTACCCAATTCCGTAATATCATTCTTCGATATAAAAAGATTAGGCATAAATATGTGTTATACGACCGCTTGCATACAAAATAGAAGTAACGGCAATGATCAAAAATTGATACAATCAATCGTCATCTCCCATCAAAGACACCAAAGGAAAAGAAACACAAACATGAAACAACAGACCTAATGGAAACACCAATAGTGGAAAGCAAAAAGGAAAGTTACTTTCCCCACAAAATGACCAATATACTATCCAAAATAAAACAGTATTAGCGACACAAACACCCAAAGACAAGCCATAACAAAAAAAACCGCGACAGAAGAATCGCCTTGGAATGGTCAGTGAGAACGAATTCCACGGGGGTGGGGGGTGCTTAAATCAATTTTACGTGGCCACAATCCTCGCCCTCACCTCCGTCGAGATTTAGACAAATAATTTGTACAGTCCGCATACAGGCCTCCTTATTCATCAGTGCAACATCAGAGATGAAACAACGGTGAGGACTCGACAGCAAGAAACCACTGAAATGCTGGAGCAAAAGAAAACCAACAGTTAGACTCCGATGGGCCCGACCAGAGATACAGCATCAGGTATCAACCAACGTTACCTTGTATTAGATCCCTCTAATTCTCAATAAGCCTTCACGTTTGAACCGTCATAGAATCTGAGGCCTGATCCGCCGGCGTGCAATTGAAAAGGGAAGCAAAGTTGTCAACCGTGATTGGGTTAACTACCATGTATGCAGTCTGTCGTATAACATTAATGTTGTACCCAATCTTTTTATATCGAAGAATAATTTTACGAAATTGGGTGCTGAAGTCATTGCGGTTATATATTTTTCCGAATTTATATACTAAGTCACCATAAAATTCGGGTTCCGATAGACCTTGTTGTAGAAGAGATTTAAGTCCAATTTTAAATTTTGAAATAAAATCAGAATGACGTCTTTAAAATTTTGAAAAGGCTCGCGACGGAAGTAAGGGCGAGGATTGTGGCCACCTAAAATCGATTTAAGCCCCCCAGTGGAAATCTTCCACTGACCGTTCCAAGGCGGCTCTTCTGTGGCGATGTATTTATGTTGTTGTTTGTTACTTACTGTGTGTATCACTTTTGTCTTTTTATTTTGGATGACCATATGGCCATTTTGTGGGAAAGTAACTGTCCTTATGGCCTTCTTTTGTTTAGGTTTCCATTATGGTCTTGTCTCTTAATGTTTGTATTTCTTTCCCTTTGGTGTCTTTTATGGGTGGAGTAAGTTAATTGTATCAATTCCTGATCTTTGTTTTACTTCTACTTTGCGTAGTTTATGGTACCGATAACCCTGATTAAGAAGTTTAGCCGTTAACAATTTATTACGAGTGTTGAAGTCGTTTCCATGACTACACACTCTGGCAAATCGAATTAATTGCAAATATGATCGCCATAGGATGGCGCACGAGGAACATCAACCTCCAAAAAAGGAAAATTTACAATCTAAATTTATCATAAATTTTGCACGAAACAATCCCATCTACAATAGATAGATGTAAATCCAACAATGGGGCCTCGGTATCAATTGAATTTGTTTTATTTAACTGCATTTCTGGGGTGTAAATTTGACTCTGACCAAACCATCAAAATATGTATTGCCAATATTTAATAAATTATCAAAATATCTGGAAGTGGAGCTAAAGGCTTCAATAATTTCAGACTGGTTTCAGCAGAAAGGGAAATCATGAAGTCTCTCTCATAACAAAACAAAAACAAATCAGCCACAAGTGGTGCGAAATTAGTACCCATCGGAATACCACAACTTGTCTTAATAACTTAGTACAAACTCTTATGTAAATATTGTCAAGTAGAAAGGTGAGAGCTTCACACCCTTTCTGACATGACCATAAAGTATAATTTTTATGCTCTACAGAAGCGAAAAAAGCATTTCTCAAATTGCATGCAAGATAGAGAGAGTCTTCCCTATGAAATGTCCATTCAATTAAATCAATAAGTTTGTCTTCTATAAGATTATGAGGAAGTGTAGTGTAAATGGTGGAAAAGTTATAAGTAGACAGGCTGGAAGCACAAAACGCCTGGATTTCAATTTTTTTTAAAACTTCATTAGAATTTTTTACAGACCAAAACATATTTCTACCTGAACTTTCAAAGACTTTGTCGCAATTTGTTATCATATGTTTTTTAATGGCAGTCAAACATGAATTTAATAATTTGGCGAGTTCAGTGGTGGTACAAGAGCTTGAATTTGCAATAAACCGTGCTTTGTATGGTCTTTTATGAGGTTTAGGTAACCGATATAACGTAGGAACCTTCTACTTATGATCACTGAGCCTCTTGTTGAGAAATGCAGTGCGTTCAAACAGATGTTTTGCCGTATATTGTTTCTTTGTTTGTATTGGAGTTTAACGGCCAGTCAACACTATTCAGGTCATTTTTGAGCCGGTCAGTTTACCTCTCCACACTTTCCGAGGCAGGCTTATACGTAAGCGGTTAACAAGTACAGTGTACATTCGTTTGCCAGAAAATTTTTACTGTATTCTAATTGGCTTTATTTTGAGTTTTGTTTTCCCTGATATTGTTGACCTCTTCGTAGCTCATGCTTTAACTCTTTCCAATAGTCCAAGGCTGTGAGGGCCTATTTTGTTCGCCAGTATAGGGTTGCATTGTGGTTAACTTACTGCAATAGTATATATGCTAGTCCAGAACATGTCACGAAAACACGCCTAAATAATGTTGACCCCCTTGAATCGCGTATATCGTAAAGTTTGAAAGAAACAAATCCATCTACAAATCCAAATCGTAAATCCAAAAAACGGTTCCTCGGCATCAGAAGAATTGGCTTTATTTAATTAAATATGACAGATCAAGCCATCGAAATAGATACTGTCAATATTAAATAAATCATCTATATATCTAGAAGTAGAACTTGGGGTTTCAATGATTTCAGAATTGTTTTGAACATTAAGGGACATCATGAAGTCTCTTTCATAACAACACAAAAACAAATCAGCCACAAGGGGTGCGCAATTTGTACAGATCGGAATACCCGCAGCTCGTCTAAATAACTTACCAAATTTTATGTAGATATTGTCAAGTAGAAAGGTGAGAGCTTCACACACTTTCTAACTTGATCATAAATAATAATTTTTATGCTCTTCAGAAGCGAAAAAAAAGCATTTCTTACATCACATGCAAGATAGAGGGGTGAGTGAGTGAGTGAGTTTTAGTTTTACGTCCCACCAACAGCTAAGGTCATACGGAGACGGGACCTCGGTTTAAAGACTCATCCGAAAGTCTGGAGAAGCCCGGGATCGATCCTGCGATCCCTGGTTTACAAGGCGAGTAGGGTAACCACTGCACCACGGAGGCTTCTACAAGATAGAGGGAATCTTCCCTATGAAATCTCTATTCAATTAAAGCATAAAGTTTTTCTTTTAGAAGATTATGATGACGTGTAGTGTAAAGGGTAAAAAATCCTAAGTAGACAGACATGCAGCACGAAAGCGTCTGGATTTCAATTCATTTAAAACGTCATTGGAATTTTTTATAGACCAAAAGAGATTTCTCCCTGATGTTTCAAAGACTTTGTCGCAATTTTTTAAATCACATGTTTTTGATAGCTGTAAAACATGAAGTTAATAATTTGGAGAGTTCACTGGTGGTACATGAGCTTGTCTTTGAATAAACCGTGCTTTGTGTGGTCTTTTATGACGTTTAGGTAACCAATATAACGTAGAAAGCTTGTCTTATTCTTCTGTAACACAGACAGCAACTTTGAGTTAGGAGGCCATCATGCTGCTTAAACAAATAATTTGTCTGAATCGCGACTGAAGTAAAATCGATTTAAGCCCCTACAGAAAATCGTTTCACTGACCCTTCCAAGGCGTTTCTTCTGTCGCGGTTTAATTTTGTTATGGTTTGTCTTTGAGTGTCAGTATCGCTTCTATTATTTTCTTTTGGATAGCCAATTGGCCATTTTGTGTAAAAGTAACTATCATTTTGGCTTTCCGCTATTGATGTTTCCATTTTTGTATGTTGTTTCATGTTTGTGTTTCTTTCCCTTTGGTCTATCTGATGGGAGCTGTAGGTTAATTGTATCGATTCCTCATCATTGCTTTCACTTCTATTTTGTTGGCTGAATGACATATTTGGTCATCAACTAAAGTCCTCTCTACAAACAAAGCCTGCAGTTCATAGGCCTTAGTACCACCAAGTTCTTGCTGAAGAGTGTTAACACAGTGGAGCCGTCAAACAACGACCACATTGTAAGCAGCCTTATCTGCTGGAGCCAAAACAAAATTCTTATGAAATTCTTGAATACCTTGTGTAATGTGACGTAAAACAATCTCATGGAATAGGAGGAAATTAGTTCGTATTTAAGCGTAAAACCAGGCATGCTGTTTGCCGGAAACACTCATATTGTAGCCCATTCCTTTATTACGTTAAATGATATTTTTAAATTAGCCCTGCATCATAGTGTAGATTATATTTTCTTGTCCTTTGTGATCATTGATTCCATTGTGGAATTTTTAAAATATCTGAGGGTCACTGATGAGGTCTAATTGGCCGAAACTAGCTAGTCTGGCCCAGAAAACAAGTGCACTCCATATATTTCACTTCTGTGGTGTATTCCTTGCTTCCAAAGTTCAAAGTATCGGGACTGGTTGTTATGCCAGGGGTATCAAAAAACCAAACTGGTATCAACACTAACGAAGATTTATGGGAGGCGCCATGATCTTGTGGATCCGTACAATGTGGCCATTTCCAGAATTATTTCTGATATGTTTGCCAATAGAAAGCCATAGGAAGAATTCCAAAATCTCGGACATACCCTCCCCGGCATTTACACCTTTTCTTCGTTCGGGTCGATGAGCATGGTGGGCGCAGCTTGCTTACCAAGTAATGCTTAATATCCGCGGACGCCTGATTACACTCTTCTGGAGTCCATGTCTGTTGATCCGAACATTGATATTTGCCATTTTGTCTATGGATTAACGATTTTGGATTAACGCTTTGGTACTGCGACCTAAACTATTTCCAAAGGATAACCCTTTTATAGAACATATTCTTCATAATTTTTTCGAAATTCATAAACCAAATCTCCATAATAATCTGGTTCTGTAATACCATGTTGCAGATGACTCCCTAAAGAAACTTTGTACTTTTCAACTAGTTAAGAGTGCCGTTGATAAAGTTAAAAAAAATGATTCCATAGGTTTATGAAACCGATAGCCCTTCTTAAGAAGCTTAGCAGTAATACGTTTATTTCGTTATTTAAATAGTCAAAGTGCCGTCGATTAAATCTACAAAAATGCTTCCCTAAGTTCTTGACATCACGAAAACACGCCTATATATTTTTGACCCCATTGAACCCCACGTTTAGATAATACAACTAGGGTTTCCGGGGGTATACCTTATTTTTCTTATTTCTGCTCTAAAATATAGATTGTGGGTACTCGTTAGAACCGCCTCGATGGAGCGGTTCTAACGAGAACCCACAATCTATATTTTAAGTTCGCGGCGGTTCTAACGAGTACCCACAATCTATATTTTAGAGCAGAAATAAGAAAAAAATCACAATTTTTCATCATAAAATTTTTTTTTTTTTCGGTGATAAAGGTGGCAATGTATTTGTATAGGTATGTTTTCGTAATGAGTTCTGCTTAAGAAGCTTAGCAGTAAGACGTTTTTGTTTCGGTTATTAGAATTGTCAATATGAGATGAAACCTAACGAAACAATTAGGTCCTCAATAGTAGGGTTGAGCCGGACGGAGAAAGATTTAACGCACAATAACCAGTGTGTTTTGAATCAGGGGCTAAAACGACCTAAATTGTAAGCTTCTGAAACGTTGTTCTTTCCTCTTTCTCTTTCTTTTGACAAACCACACTTCGGAATTAGGTATATATGACGCCGATAATTCGGGGTTTACTCCGATGGGAGCTGTGGGTAGATTTTATCGACTTCTGATCATTGCCTGAACTTCTATTTTACTATCGTTAAACGTCCGTGTAATGAGCAATGATGCAAACTAGAACTAAAGGCAATAATCTGGAATCGCTACAGTTAACCCACACCTCTGATCAGATACACCAAAACAAACGGAAAATACACAAACACCAAACAACCAGACCCAGACTGAAACCCCAACAGCGGAAAGCCGAAAGGACAGTTACATTATCACAAAATGGTCCACCAAAAAGATATAAGTGACACACACACTAAAACACAACAAAATAAAACGCGAAAGAAGAACTGCCTTGGAACGGTTTGTAAAAAGATTTTTTACTGGGGATATATTTTTTACGCGGCTGCAATCATCGCTCTTGTTTCCGTCGTGTTTAAGACAAATAATTTGTTCTGTCCGCCTGGAGGCTTCAGACTCTATGGGTCAAGCCTCAGCTTCTATGAAGGTTCCAACGTGAAGGCTTATTTTGAATAAGAGGGAATTTAATTTTATGTAATGTTAGTTGATGCCTGATGGTCGGGCCCATCGAAGTTTAACTGTTGGCTTTCTTTTGCACCAGCAGTTCAGTGGTTTCTTGCTGTCGTGTCCTCACCTTTGGTTTTTCTCTGTGGTTGTTTGATTTTTGTTTTCTCAGAGCTGTTGCACTGATGAGTTAGGAGGCCTTCATGCGGATTGAACAAATTATTTGTCTAAATCCCTACGCAGCTGCTTAAAATCGATTTAAGACCCCAAGTGGAATTCATTTCACTGACCGTTCCAAGGCGGCTCTTCTGTCACGGTTTATTTTTGTTATGGGTTGTCTTCGAGCGTGTTTCTCTTAAATTATTTTGTTGTTCAGGGGTCATTTTTTGAGAAAGGAACTGTCCTTTTCGCTTTCCGCTATTGATGTTTTCATTAGGATCCAGTTATTTAATGTTTGTGTTTCTTTCCCTTTGGCGTCATCACTGGGAGCTGTGAATTATATTTATCGATTCCTGATCATTGCCTTCACTTCTATTTTTCTAACTCTTCAGGGCAATATCTCCGAGAACAAATAATAATCAAACAACCACAAAGATCAAACAACGATGAGCACCTATATATATAATAAAACAAAACTAGGGTTTTCAGGATATTATTTTCTTATTTCTGCTGCAAGACACAGGTTGTGAATACCCGTTAGACTAGCGTCAATGAGAATAAATAGGAAAGAATATCACATATTTTCACATGTGTTTAAAACAAATGTTTTGAAGATACGACGTTCGTGTACTTCACCATGTCACGTATGGAACTTGCGATAAGTTTCAAAGTTCAGCAGAAGTCATTTGTTATAATAACTCTCTGAAACATTGATTTGGTTTTGAATGGGTTCCTTATTTCAGCACGGTGCGGAATATGAATTAGCAGGGTGACTTTAGAATGCCACTCATACTTCGGTATAATTTGGTTCGTTTTTCTTTGGGACCGTTGAAACCATTTTTGGAATAAAGTTTTGTTAATGTATACGGCAGAGGGTTTATAGGCAATGCGTACGAATGTGCATGTGATGTTTTGTATTTGGTCGTTTGCTTTTCAATCGACACAAACTTATATATACCTGTACAAGTAAGCTTTTATTAATGACAGTTGGGTGGTATCACTGGCTTACTGGCAAAAAACATGGTTTGGTGTTTTGACAGTCACAATGTAGAAGTTTTTATGTTGTTTTTGACGCATCTGCTTTATCCGTTCATCCATCTGTCCGTCGTTGGTTTTCGTGTTAACATTTGATCTGGGTGATTTATAAATGCAACTCATTTTACAGTTTTTACTCATAATTTTGAAACGATACAGGTGTTTTGTCTGGGTCTGACGATGTGCATGTGGTTACGGTGTTATCCTCCATTCATTTATATCAACATTTGTCCATTTGTTATATCTCCCCTTACATATATGTAAGGGGAGCTATATTGTTTTCACTTTGCCATTTTCTGTCATAAGACGTTTTTTGAGCTCAAAATTGAGCCGAACTGCTATATACCTATCCATAAAATGCTTATATCAAATTGTGAGTATTGGTCTGGAATAGAAGCGATTACAACAAAATGTTTCACTTTGTGGATAATTATCCAGTAATTAACGATTAACTGCTTCATTTAATTAACATTGAGCCGGTGAAATTGCTGCGGATTGTATAAGTAGGCGGGAACCAAACCATCGGTTTCCCAATTGACTCAGATCTATAAATAGCTCACGAGTCTTGCTTCGTTCATGTTCCCTACTTTCCGTTAGGTTAGTCGTAGAGGTTTCGATTCCTTCCGTCTGCGTCCGGTTGACGGCGGGCGCGGTCAAATGATTTACGGAGTATAAATATAGAATCAAGTCGACTTGCGTATTTATATCATTCTTGCTTATTGGTTTATTCAGACAATGCTAATTATCACTTTTTCTTTTATCTTTCACCCTGGCATGTACCTCCACATCATACTGGAAAGAGTGTGTTGAAGTATATCTAGAAAGAAAGAAAGAAAATCAGAAAAAGAATTTTACAGAAATAAATTGGTCAAAAGTCAGGCTTCTGCAGTTTCAAAGGCTGAAAGTTCTGAAGCGCATAGCTTTTTCAACACATTTTAAGTCTGCTTTCATTGAGTCTGAATGTATATGTTCTGATTTTCAAAATATCTGGGATTATGAAAAATTCATCTGCATTCTTCATTTATGGTCAGTGGCACTTGTATGTATGAAATGAGCTGTAATACGAGATGTCCTCCGTAATGCAATTATTCAAATGGGCATACTCAGTCAACCGATGGGGCTAGATGTGTCTTTCTTTTTTTTTATCTGAAACTTCGTCTAGGCCTGCACTACATGTATGCTAACAGCAAAGGCTCTGGCGAGACTGTGCGGATCTGCAGATGGCCTGGGCGTTAGCTGTTTGCATATGTGATTATGTGCATTTTTTAAAATGTTAAAAAGTGAGTGTATCTATTTGAGGCATCCTTGAACAGTATGCTATAAATAAATATTAAAAGATATTTTTTTCTTATATGCATGCTTAATGGTTTTAAATTAAATGTCAAACCTAATAAGAGTAAATGACTTCCATGAAGCAGAATGACTTCCATGAAGTGGAAAATAGCAGTATATTGCATAGTCGTTTGAGTTGCTAATTAATACAATATGGGAAAAAATGTTAGAAAAAAATGTTGCTTTTCTTTTTTTCACCAACTATAATGAAATTATCATTATTGTTGCCTGTCATGTGGCTACAACTACAAGTTGTAGGGTAGAACTATACCATGACAAAGGTATACCTACCGGTACTTTAATATCATACTGGTTATCCAGAAGCAACTTATCCCACAGAACAACGTTAATGAGCATGCAATTATGTTGCAAGTGCTTTGTGCTGATAAGAATATATATAAGTTAACAGATTAACTCTTTGAGTCCACCATTGTGTCAAGCCAAGAATGTGTTTCCATAATTCGTAAATCATAAGAGCTATAATGGTCATGTGCATATACTTCAGGTCATGTGCTCTTGAAATGAGGTCACATCTCTGGACTTAAGCCCGGGCAGGCGCAACACTGCCCACCTTAAGATTAAGAGATTTTTTTTTTTTAAATTAAGTTTTATGACTAATGTAAAAATGGTAGGTTACTGATGAGGCTTTAATAACCGAAACTGCGTAGTCTGACCCACTTCTGGTCTTTAGAATACGTTCATTGTTCTTAAGGAATACTCCTTTTATTTTTTATTTACAGTGTAAGAGCTAGATTTAACATGATTTGCCAAAGTATGGAGTGGGGGTGGGTAGGTAAGGGGAGATATCTGTATTCTATCGAATACTCCCTTCTAGTTGACTTATTTTTTTCCCAGATCGCAAATCTATTAGAAGAGATACCTTGTGAGCGCAATTCCACTTACAGTTTTTAATTAAACAATTTGAAACGTTGCAGGTGTTTTGTCATGGTCTCTGCATGTGGGCGTTACTCCTGTTAAAGTTTTTTTTATCAAACACTTTGAATCTGTGCAGATATTGTTGACATGGACTCAAGATGTTCATGTGGTTTATGAATGTTTTGTCAACTTTTTTGCACTTTTTCAACTTAGTGTTTTTCAGGAGCACTTACTGTTGGAATTGACACCTTATTAGCGCAACACCTCTTTCAATGTGCTACGAATCCATCCGAAACTTTGCATGTGTTTTCATCATGGCCAATAGATGTGCATGTGGTTTTGGGGTTATCCTTGCTTTATTTTATCACTTTTATCCCATTTTACAACTTAGCTTTTTCCGGGTCCAGCTACTATTAGAAAAAGGTTCCTTGTGAGCGCAACTCCTCTAAGAGTTTGCTTGGGATCATTTTGAAATTTTGCAATGGTCTGCAAATGTGCATTTGCTTTTAAGGTAAATCCTCCTATTCAAATTTTTATCACTTTTTTAACTTAGTGTTTTATGTTTCATCGTTCATTAACCTTTACGATAGATACTCGGTGAGTGCAACGCATCTTATTTTTTGTACCAATCGTTTTCAAACTATGCACATACTTTCTACATGTTATTTATAGTTCGTCTGTCAATACTGACAATAACCAGTCACAATCACATTTGAGATATGTTACTCTTTGTGTGTTCTTAGGTTGACGTTGAGACCAATTCTAGCTCTGAACAGTCTGTTACAGATAGGACAATAGAGGCTAAAGGAAAACAGATCTATTGGTTATGCCTTAGCTCTGGCGCTCTGTGCGCGTTTCTGCTCGGCTTCACTGATTCTTTTGCATCGTTTTCACTTGGACCCCTTATGATGCGGTCTCGGCACTTTGCTCTGTCCCGTGCAATTTGTTATCACGCCTCGGTTGGAATGTTGAAGCCCTTGAGAGAGACGCTGAGGTTATCATTGTGGCGCTTCTTCCGACTGATGCGTTTTTCCAATTTCTAGTTCTACATAGAGAATTACTTTGGCATACGTTACTCAGGCATGCTAGTAATATGGCATGTAATCTTAACTGTGCTAGTTTCAGAAATGTATGTACACTTTGCATACCTGCCCTTGCAGGACTTCCGTGTTTGGGATCCTGTCATGCCACTTAATCTTTAAGAGAGTTTGTATTGAAGTGATTCATCCTTTTCGGCGTACCGTTGGTAAATTGTCCATGTTTCAGATGCATGCAATACTGTTGGCAGCACCACGGCTCTGTAGACTTTCGGTTCAGGTCAAGCCAGATTCCGATAAGGTCCCGGACACTACCACGGAGTCGGCCAAATCCTGCTTTGGCAATGCTGGCCATGACTTCATCATCGCTGTGCGCGACTCTCGTCAGTGCGCACCCAAGGTAGGTGACCTTGTCTACCACTTGCAATATATGACGTTTCGCTGTGATGATGGGCTCTTTGTAAGGCTTGCCAGATGCTGCCTGGTAGACTTCTTCAGTCTTTTTGATGCTGACTGTGAGATCATAGCTATCACAGGAGTCATATACTAGATAAATACACTTTTACACCTTGATTGACTCCGTTAATCACAGGGAATGGATCTGAAAACTCACCATCATTTTGGACCCGTGCAAGCATACCAGCATGGAACTGCTTCACCATTGTTATGAACTTTGTTGGACTTCCAAACTTCACAATGAGTTTCCAAAGACCCTCACAACTGGCTATGTCAAATGCTTTGGTAAGGGCAATAAATATCATGTATAGGTCCATGTTCTGTTCCTGGCATTTCTCTGGAAGTTGCCTTGTTGCTTTGGCAAGGACGTGACCAGCAATTGACAAAAATGAGATGCCACGATGATTGTCACAAACCTGAGAGTTCCCTTTCCGCTTGAATAGGGGGACTATTGACGCATCCTTGATTTCTTGAGGCATGGTTGCTTTTCTCCACATTTTGTGAAATAACTCTGACGGGGTAAGTCCTGCTTTGTATACCTTTTGAACATGGAGCCTTGCCAGATACCAGAAGTTTTAATGCTTTCATTGTTTCAGTAACGGTTCGGAACTCGCCAAGCAGTACATTACTTTCAACATGTGATAGACTGTTGATAGCATCATCATTGATAGAGGATGGCCGTTTAAGAACACTATCGAAGTGATCAGTCCATCTTCTCGAGATAGCCCCTTTGTCAGCCGAAAGACTAGTTCCATCTGCACTGAGAAGAGGGTTGGTTCGGGAGCTCATGCACTATAAACTGTTTTATGGCACTATAAACTGTTTTAGTGCATCAAAGGACTTCTTCATATCCTTTCTGTCAGCAAAATACTGGATTTCATCAGTCTTATTGCTCAGCCAGGATTTCCGCATATCTCTGAGTCCTGTTAGGGCTGTCTTTCATGTATCTGAATAGTCGGCCTTGTTAGATACTGAGCTTGTATCACCGAGGTATAGCCTGTATTTTTGTGCTTCTCTTCAAGGAGTCCATGAATTTCTTCGTCATTCTTGTCAAACCAGAATGTTACTAGGGTGTGCATGTACTTTCCGTATACACTAAAATTCCTGTATTAAGATCACCTTTGGGACTGTTAAAAGTGGTCTGCAAGACAACTTTTGAACAGTCCCAAAGGTGGTCCCTGATCACAACACACTGTTTTCAGAAAACACTAAGAATAACTGCATATTTCTAAGTAATCTTTTTAAACCAGAAATAGTCTTTTTAGTCTTTTAGTGTAACTGTTAAGTCTTTTTCTTGTCCCTTTTTCCACATTATGAACTTAGTCAATTTCTAACCTCGGATATTGAGTATATGAGTTCTTATTAAATAAAAAATCAAAAATGAGTTCCTTTAAGAGCAATGAAAACATTCATAAGAAAGAAGATGGGTCATACTACGTAGTTTCGGCTAATAAAGCCTCATCAGTGACCCTGTATTGAACCGGCAAAGAAACCCAGAGGAAACATACTGCAATTTTGCGAATTTCGAATAGGCAGTCGATTCAAAGACTAAATTCCTATATTTAGTTCTCCTCCTGAAATCTGAAATAAACATTATTGTAGGTGGTGGCAGGTGCGACGTCAACTTCGCCGAAGGTCGATCTATATTTTTCTTGAAAAAGGCCTATGGCCGAAATATAGAGATAGAGTAAATGTGAAAAACATCTTGATAACGAGTCCGTAAAACGAAGACCTCTCTAAACCCCAGTTTATATAGAGAAAAATGGGTTTTAAGGGGGTACACACTATCTGCATTATTTTTGCTAAAAACATAGATTGGGGGTACTCGTTAGAACCGCCTCATTGAGGCGGTTCTCACGAGCACCCGCAATCAATGTTTAAAGAAAAAATAAGAAAATCACAAATTTTACTTAATATTTGTAATTTCTGACACCATGTTGGGCGCCATTATTTCACACGGACCTGTTTTCCGAATGAAATGTATTCGGTTCATTCCCTCTGGAATATATTTAAAAGAATTATACGAATACTCTTTGTTTCGAATCCTGGTAATGGTTATTTATGGAATGTTTTTCTTCACATCACGAAAACACGCTTATATAAATTTGACCCCATTGAACCCCACTTTTATACAGTAAATCTTGGGTTTCCAGGGGTAAACCTTATTTTTCTTATTTCTGCTCTAAAATATAGATTGTGGGTACTCGTTAGAACCGCCTCGATGAAGCGGTTCTAACGTGTACGCACAAACTATATTTTGAGCAGAAAAAAGAAAATATCACATTTTTTTAATTTAAATTTTTGTTGTTGTTTTTTACGGCGGACCCCACTTTTATACAGTAAAACTCGGGTTTCAAGGGGTAAACCTTATTTTTCTTATTTTTGCTCTAAAATGTAGATTGTGGCGGTTCTTACGTGTACGCCCAATCTATATTTTGAGCAGAAATATTAGAAATATCACAATTTTTTATGTTTAAAGTTAAATTTTTCATTTTTACGGCGGTTAAATTTACAGTATATTTGTATCCGCGTGGAGTGGGCTCATGTGCGGGAACATATACAAACAATGTAGATCCAGATCGGACACTGCATAAAAATACGGGAACTGAATGGTTAAACAAGATAGTCTGTGATCGTTTAAGACCATTTTTTTCCCAACCTACACTTTGGGACGATGGATCCTACATTGCTTTCCTAGCTCCGTCAACTTCCTTTTGTCGCTGGCTTGAAATACACTGCTGAAAACAATTAAAGGAGCAAACACATATTTCCTCATAGTATAAAGATGTTTGATAATGATTATAAAACAACGATTTAGAGAGATTAGAGCGATGAATAACTTTATCTTATCTGCAACATGTTAATGGCAAACATTGGCAACCAGTTCACAAATAACATCCTGTAACCTGTTGAGGAAGAATTTGCATAAATGCTTGAGAAATCGCCGTCTTTACGTCAGATTATTTAAAGTGTCATAGACATGCGCAAATTAGCCACTTTTTCCTGTCAGTTATGTGTATGACCACCTCAAGCAGCACAACACTCCTGGCATCGCCAAGGAATGCTAGGAACCAAATATTGAACAGTTTGTAAAGCTAGTGTTTTCCATTCATGTGCAAGGATGTTTGTGAGTTCTTGAATATTCATTGGTGGATGATCGCCCTGTGAGATACATCTGTGAAGAATGCCCCACAGATGGTCTATTGGGTTTAAGTCAGGAGAACGTGTCGGCCAATCCATTACTTCAATAGTCTCACGATTCAGGTAATCCATGCACACTCTAGCAGTAAGGGGCGCGCATTATCCTGCATCAGAATGAAAATTGTCACCGATTCCTCATAATAGGATCTAGAATTTCATCTCGATACCGTAATGAATTGAATGTACCTCCGTTTATCACGTACAAGTCCGTTTGGACTTCATCAGACATTCCACCCCATACTATCACTGATCGTCCTCCATTAAGTAAGGGGGGCGCGCATTATCCTGCATCTCACAGATTGCCCCAGCGAAAGGCTTCACAATAGGATCTAAAATTTCATCTCGATACCTTAATGAAGTCAATGTACCTCCGTTTATCACGTACAAGTCCGTTCTGTCTTCATAAGAAATTCCACCCCATACCATCACTGAGCCCCCCTCCATATCTTTTTGTTTCCACAGTGTTGCAGTCCTCGTATCTCCGGGTCGATTCCGGACTCGAACACGTCGATCACATGCACTCAGGTGAAATCTGCTTTCATCCGAGAATAGAACTGTACACCAGTCTTGCAATCGCCAGTTCTGGTGATCTTGGGCAAATTCATATCGCCCGGCACGATGTTGCCTGGTGAGAAGAGCCCCTCATGCCGGACGTCTGTCCCTCAGACCACATTCATGAAACCTGTTACATATTTTTTGATCGGATATCCATTGACCAATTACATGCTGGAAATCGATTTTTAGCCTCGTGGTCGTGTATTGCCGATTTAGAAGCGCTAGAGTTCGAAGATATTGATCTTCCCTTTGTGACGTCATATGGTGTTGGTCTTGTCCTTCGCGTCTAGTAAACTCGCCCGTCTCCTGGTAGCGTCTCCATAGCCTGGCAACAGTGGTTAGTGCACTTGCCTCTGATGCTAGAGGCCCCCGGTTCGATCCCCGAAGGCGGTGATTATTTCGGTGTCCGAACACGCTCCACTGGCATCATTTACATACGATGACTGCCAGAAAGTGCACCGTCCTTCGGATCGGGGCGTTAACTGGAGGTCCCCTGTGCAGGAAGAGCCAGCTCCTGTGCAGGTTAAAGACCCCTACAGTTATTACATTGTTACTGTGTAGGCTTTCAACCCTGCAATCTGGAATCTATATAATGTACACCTGCGAGTAATGGTCAAATGTGACCGATCGCAGTATAAGTAGAAAGAAAGAAAGAAAGAAAGATACATCAAAGCGTTCAGTAACGATCCTTTGTCAAGCAAAGCAACAGCTTGAGCGACCTCAACTTCTTCCAAGAGCCGCCTAACACCGTATGATGTCATTGTGAAGCCCAAAATAACGCAAAACCGAACGATTGACATGTTTCTGACCCAAACTCAATTTTGTTACAGATCGCCCAATACCAAATTTCAGCCGTTTTATAGGGGCATCCATGCTATAACTCACATTCTTGCTTTGTACGTGAACCTTGGTTTTTGACCTTTGCATGAATATTGTTGAGAGATGCCACTTTAAAAAAGTGCCTTTCCTTGATTTTGAAAAATTGCCAAGCGGTGATGTTATACAGGCTTAAAAGTGTGTTTCCATTCATTATGATAACTCGCCCGTGCGGCATAGCGCATTTTTCACATCTCTTATATCTCCGAGACATTCTTCTTATAAATTCTCAAAGCATAGATTGTTGGTGCTCGTCAGAACCGCCTCATTGAGGCGGTTCTAACGAGTACCCACAACCTATGTCTTGGAGCAGAAATAAGTAAAACAATGTATACCCCCGTAAACCCCTGTTTTCTCTATATGAAGTGGGGTCATTTCACGGACTTGTTCTCGTGATGAATTGTTTTGAGCAGTGTAGTTGTATGCTGAGTAAAGTGCCATTGTAATTCCCGTTTCGATAACTGAAGAGAAGCGTTTTAGTTTTTGTATTGAATGAATACATTTCTTGTCTGATGTTCGACTCTTTGTATATACTTCAAAGACGAGAATTTCAAATAGAACAAATTAGGTACTGAACCCATTTAGTACCGGAAACCCCTAAATGGGTACTTGGAAAACAGTGCAGGCCCAGATCAGACGCCGCAGACGCGGCGTCTGATCAGGGCCTCCACTGTTTGCTAAAATTCAGTCATTTTCCAAATAAATTTTGATGAAAACACAACCTGACATCCCTAAAATTCATCCCAAATTTTGGAATGGACACCTGCTATTTATAAGGAGGAGATTCCATTTGGTACGAAAAGGGTTAAAGAACTTTTGAAAAGGTAGTATAAAGTTGTATTGAGTAAATTACGGGGATCGTCGTTCACTGTTTATATAGCAAAATTGATAAAACTTCCTTTTTGTTGAAAAATTGCACCGGCCGACACTAAAACCCCACAATAGGACATGTTTGGTAAGAATAGACTCAGATAAGCCTGTAGGGGTGGTTGGGTGAGGCAAAAATGACGTGTTTGCTTGTTTGTTTGTACGCGAAGTTAATGGTCCGGTCAACACTATTTAGGTCATTTTTGAGCCGGTCAGTGTATCTATCCACATATTTCCTGGGCAAACTTGTACGTAAGCGGTATAACAGTACAGTGCACAGTCTTTCGCCAGAAACTGACAAGTGCCCATCTTGAATCAGCGGTATAAAGATGGCGTGTATCTGGCGTCAGTGGGGCGTCCATTTGGTGTTGGTTGGCATATATCATTTTGATATTTTACAGGTGTCTTTATCATGTTCTGAAGACGTGCATGTGCTTTTTTTCAGAATCCGTAAATTATTTTCACCACTTTTTTCTACATCTGAACTTAGACTTTTTTGCATGGTTCCGAATTCGTAGTAGGTGCCTTGTGAGCGCAACTTCTCCTACAGTTTTAAACCGATCCTTTTGAAATTTTACAGATGTTTTTTTTTTTTTTTATCATGGACTGAATATGTGCATTTGCTTTTTTCTTAATTCCCTATTTCTTATTTATCACATTTTATTTATACATTTTTAACTTTTTTTGCATGATTCCCATCACGAAAAGACGCCTACATAATTTTGACCCCCTCGAACCCCACTTTTATATAGTAAAACTGGGGTTTACAGGGGTAAACCTTCGTTTTCTTATTTCTGCTCTAAAATATAGATTGTGGGTACTCGTTAGAACCGCCTCGATGAGGCGGTTCTAACGAGTACCCACAATCTATATTTTAAGCAGAAATAAGGAAAATATCACAATTTTTCATCCTAAAATTTTAGTGTTTTTTTTTCGGCGAAAACTTTACACTGTATTAGTATAGGCTGTTTTCAAAATGGAATTCGTAGTAGGTATAATATGAGCGAAACTCCTACTACAGTATTAACCCCTTTTGTACCAAATGGAATCTTCCACCTTCTATATAGCAGGAGTCCATTTCAAAATTTAGGGGTGTCAGTTTGTGTTTTATCCAAAATTGATTAGGCAAATGGCTGAACGTTTTGCAAACTTTGTAGGCCCTGATCAGATGCCGCGTTCTGCGGCGTCTGATCTGGGCCTGCACTGTTTGCCAGGATACCCGTTTTGGGGTTTCTGGTACTAAATGGGTTAAACCGATCATTTTGAAATTTTACAGTTGCCTTTATCATGGTCCATCACGGACCTCTTATTTGCAGGTTTCAGATAATTTTAACAGCACAGGTAAAAATAAGGCGGGGGACATAAATTCCCTATGAAATGTGCTTGTTCCTTTAACACATGACCACTTCTTTTGCCAGAAAACAAATTACAGGAGTTTCCTCCCTTGAGACATTCCCATTAAGGCCTTATTTATGATTTGATAAAAGAAGAAATGTAGTTTGTTCTCATTGGAATCGCCTCAACGGGGCGATTCAAATGAGTACACACAGCGTTACTTTTCAAGATATAAAGCGAAAACGCTCCTTTTTTATACTAAAAATAGCCAAACTTCGATAACTCGAACACCTTTGGGACCAGAAAAAATGTTCGAGATAGGGCTTGATCGAATTAATGAGGTTTAATCATAGTACCAGGTTATGAGTTTGTTTGTTTGCTATGAGGTTTAACGTCCCCGTTTAACACTGTATATGTCATTTTGGAGACGTTGCTTCCAATGTTGCGGAACTTTTACCCGACATCGAGATAAAATTACATCTCAAGCCATGTCGCCCCTTGAAACCAATATAGTTTATATGGACGGTCCGACTCGCACCGCTCAACATGGGCAAGCTTAAATCCTCTCAGCGGTTTGCGTACCAGTACTCGAGTGTGGTCAGATTTCAGCTATGCCGTGGAAGCATCGTGCAGCCGATATATTTCTTCAAGCCCCGATGGGTGGGTGGGGGGGGGGAGAGAGGAAGGGGGCATACCAGGTTATGAGGCATAAGATGCATAATAGGGATTACTTTAGGAAATCTTTACGAACTTCTATAAAATAATGGCGATTCTAATGAGCACACAGAAAATACCTTTTCAAGATAAAATCAGGAAAAAAAAAACATTACAAAAACACATCTATACAAATACCGCCGAAAAGAATGAAAATTTTAAGGTGAAAAATTGAGATTTTTTTTCTTATTTCGGCTCAAAATATATATTGTGGATACTCGTTAGAACTGCCTCACTGAGGCGGTTCTAACGAGTACCCACAAGGTATATTTTAGAGCAGAAATAAGAAAAAATAAGGTTTACCCCCGTAAACCCCAGTTTACTATATTAAAATGGGGTTCAAGGAGGTCAAAATTATATAGGCGTGTTTTCGTGATTGAAAAACACCTAAATATATGGATATCTGGAGCCTTTGGGAAATGTTCGCAGGGAACTAATTCGAATAAGCCGTGGTAATGAAAAATCCGTGTTCGATTTATCGCAGTTTCACCGTATATCGCCGCGCCCGCCCATAGGGGCTTGAAGAAATATATTGGCTGCATGATGCTTCCACGCAGAGCTGAATCTGGCCCGCACACTAGTACTGGTAAACCGCTTAGAGGATCTAAGCCTGTCCAGGAACCGCGGTGCGAGGCGGCCATCCATGCTTATAAACCCTATTGGTTTCATTGGGCGACAGGGCTTGAGACGTCATTTCATCATCAATGTTGGGTAAAAGTCCCACAAAATTGGAAGCAACGTCTCCAAAATGACCTTTACAGTGTTGACGGGGACGTTAAACCTCAAATCAAACAAACAAAATCACCGTATATCGATATCTACAGCTATGGGAAAACGTCTTCATAGACTCCTATACGAGTTCGAATACATCACGTAATGAACACCCCCTTAAAGCTCATCTTATACAGAGAACCTTTGGTTTACGGGGGTTCACATTTTTTTCTGCCCCCCGCCCCCAAGACATAGGTTGTTGGAACTCGTTCGAACCGCCTCAATGAGGCGGTTCTTACGAGTTCCCACAAACTATGTTTGCACTGTAAAAAAAGATAAGAATCACGGATTTTCATAAGAAAAGTAGTCATTTTGGAGATGCAAAAAAATGTACTATGTCGCGTGGGTGTGTAATTATAAATGAACCATGACAAACGAGCCATCCGTGATTCACTTATCGATGTTTCAGTGTATAAATAGAGTATCTTACATGAGTGTTCATGTATTATTGAATTTATTAAACGAGCATTTTATCCCTTTCCTTCAACGAATTTAATAAATTCAATAATATATGAACATGAAAGCAAGAATCTATTTATCATATGATATTTAAAGCGCATTTTATTCTGGATTGTTCAATAAAAATGTCAATATTGGTAAACGTCGTTAAGTACGTCGTACATGTGACGTTACGGGGCGTATCTAACTAATTTGTAATATTTAATCCACAAGTTAATCAACTTGTGGATTATCAAAGTACTTTAAATAGAGTATATTCATTTTCCTATTTGAAATATGGGATTTATAAACCGAGGTAGGTAAAACAATTCGATAAAGAAACGAGTGCGAAGCACGAGTTTCTTTAACGGATTGTTTTACCGCCAGAGGTTTATAAATCCCATATTAAATAAAAAAGGAGAAATGAATAATCTGTATATTACATGCACTTTCATAGTTTGGATCTTGAATATTGGATCTGAATTTCGGTAAAATTGATTGTTTACAGCTCATGTTAACGGTTCAATCAGCGTAGTGTTATAGAAGCTTACTGGATGAAAAACTGGATAGGCGCCATTTTGAAAGCGCTGACTACAATTTTGATAAAAACATAGAAGAAAAAAAGGGTTTCAGTGAAAAACAACTAAAATGTGGGATTAAAGAAAAGAAAACGTACTTCCAATTCAATGGCCATGTCCATGTTTTGTTTGTTTCAACGGTGAACGTCTGTTCATATCTTCCCAGACGCCATTGCGATGACATCATGAATATCGCCGACTTGAATTAAACTTTCCCGCGTTTGGATATAACGATTTCACTGCACAGGCAGTATCTTGAATCTTGTACAGATCCCCGGCTAATGTTTCTTCTAAGCAAAAAGGAAATTACCAAGTTTTTGTCTGGTAGAAATCATTGTATTCCTCTGTTATGCATGTAAAACATGTATATGACGCTATTACATTCTCAGACGGGACGTCTATTACATTCTCAGACGGGACGTCATTTGAATAAGTGGGTAATTAGCGAATCTTCTTGTCATACTGGTAATCTAATATATTTGTTCACCGCACAAATCCTTCAGGTTAACAAGTCCGTGAAAGTCCTGTAAACCCTACTTTATACAGAAAACAGTTGGCTTTACCGATAATGTCAATAGTTTTCGTATTTTTACTCACGACATAGACAGTGGGTACCCTTTAGAAGCGTCTCAATTGAGGCGGTGCTAACGAGCACTCACCATCTATATATGAACCAGAAATAAGTAATATCAAACATTTTCATCTGACAAAAGTGCAACAGATGAGGTGGACGTCAGTTTAAGGCATGTACGTGTTATCGTATTCTTATCTTATTATAGGTTTTGTCGTGCTGTAGCTCAGTCAAGATCAAAGGGACTGAAGAATACCTAAAAGTACTTGTTATTTCGTTAGAGCTGAATGTGAATTCCCCCGTGGGGATCAATATCATAATGTTATTTCTATTCAATAGAAGAACAAAATCGACTTCAGAGGCTGGTCCTCTTTTTAAGTTCATTGAATTTCTGCTTTTTGAGTCATCATCACTATATCTTAAGGGAAATGGATAACCTTCAGGGGAGACAACTCCTGCAAAAGTTTTTTTTTTTTTTTTTGCTTCTCATGTCAATAGGGGTCAACGGTGAAAAGATAAAGACTGTCATAAAACAACAAGACATCGAATCTGAATCTGAGTCTTTTTGTGATGCACAAGAACATTGTTTTAATGCGCCCCATACGCCTCAAGAGTCTGACATTAACTGTGATAGTGGTGACGAGCTTGTATTGAAACAATCGGAATCCTTTGGTGACCTTAATAGTAGTATCACATCCGTGAAGGCAATTATGGATGTAACAAGGTCTCAGTCTCAGTCCTTGCTCAATGAACCATTCGTACCGGTGCCGTGTACAGCAAGTTTGCAGGAGATCGGATCACAGGGTCAGCTTCCACAGGTTACCCAGATGCCGTGTGTGCCACCTATGGGACAACCCTGTTCATCTATGCAATTTGCATCGGGGTATTTGCCTCAATACCAGTCAGTTCCTCCAGCAGAGTTCAGTCTCTCTGACAATGATGTGATGCGTGTTGCCATGCAGGTTAAGTTATTATTAAACGATGAAATCGACAGGTTAGTCAAACACGAAGTTTCTTCGTGATGGTAGGGATACCGTGTTCAGAGGGATAAGGGATAAAGAAGAAGAGTTGACGCAAAAACGTCAGTATTAATCAAAGCACTGGCTGTCAATCACGAAAACACGCCTATATAATTTTGACCCCCTCGAACCCCACTTTTATATAGTAAAACTTGGTTTTACAGGGGGTAACCTTATTTTCCTTATTTCTGCTCTAAAACATAGATCGATGAGGCGGTCCTAACGAGTACCAATAATCTGTATTATGAGCAGCAATAAGACAAAATATCGCAATTTTTCATTTTAAGATGTTCGTTCTTATCGGCGGTAATGTTTACAATGCATTTGTATATGCGTGTTTTCGTAATGACCGTGCAATAAATACCTTTCTAAACCCACTTTATATTGAGAAAAGTTTGGTTTTAAACCGGGTATACATGATTTTCTTTATTTCTGCTCCAATACTAGGGTACTCTTAAGAACCGCCTCAATGGCACGGTTATAACGGGCGCCCTCAACGTATGTTTTGAGTAAAATTAAGAAAAGTATCACAATTTTTCACCAGAAAAAATGTCGGGTTTGAGATAGGAAAAACGGCACTATGCCTAACGAATGTACTAATATCTTGATGACTGGGTGTTCGAATGCCTCGAATGTCGACGGGAAAAATAGTTTTAATTGGAGATTTAGCATCACGAAAGCATGTCTGTATAATTCTAAACCCTTGAACCCCACTTTTATATAGTAAAACTAGGGTTTACAAGAGTAACCCTTATTTTTTTAAATGTCTGCTCTTAATTATAGATTGTGGGTACTCGTTAGAACCTCCTCGATGAAGCGGTTCTAACATGAGCACAGTATAGTTTGAGCAGAAATAATACTAAAAACTGTCCCCGGTACGGTAGCAATAGCAGGTACATTGTTTTTGTCGTGTCCGTTTGTTTATTTGTTGGTTTGCTGGTTTGTTTGTTGGGCAGCTTTAACATTGGTCATAACTTTTGAACCGTTTGAGGCCATGTAGGTTCCTTGTGACAAGGCTTCTGGCTCGAACAAAAATGATCTGTTACCTTAACCTGTGACCTTGCCCGGAGGAGACATATTCGTGTTTCACAAACACATCTTGTTCATTTTAACATTTTCATTTTTTTTTTTCGGAGGTAAAATTGGCAATGTATTTGCACAGGCATGTTTTCGTAATGGAATGTTGCATTTAACACTTATTTGTTGTTGGTATTTTTTATTTAAGCAAACATTGCACAGCCTCATTATTCGTTGCGTTTTGCGGTGTCTGATCTGGAACAGTATTATGTATGAATTATAATATTATGGAAGACTTTTGTGATTCAGGTTTGAGAGCACAAAACGGAAACACATCAACAATCAGACGCCGGACCAGAAAAAAGAAAAAGAAAGAAAACACCCGTATTGCAGGGGACCCAAATTTCTATAGGTCGTATAAAAGACATCAAGTGAGATATACGACTATGTTTAAGCATTCATCGTTTGACATGAAACCACTGTATAGCTAGCTATTAAACACTTATTCGGCAAAATCTTCACTTTTGTATGAGAGGCCGTTTCGCTGACAACAAACGCTATTGTTCACTATGTATGAGTAGCCGTTTATCTGTCAATTCACACCACACTTTCTCATACCATCTGGTTGCGAATGTTTTCTTCCGTGCAGTATCGTCTCATTATTTAACAGGCACAGGACCATATAAATATCAAACGTTGCTATTACCTTGTTTCAAGATTAAGCCTATGAAATCATTGCTTCACTGGCTAATTCTTCGCAGATAGATTGCCATCTCTGTGTGTTTAAATGTACTACTAAATCGGAATCGGATAACGTTTTAGTCCCATCTCCGTTTTATATGTGCTGTTCTGCTTGTTTTTATTTCATTTTAAATAGTGATGCTTTTATTTATATGTCATAGTGAAGAGAGAGAGAGAGAGAGAGAGAGAGAGAGAGAGAGAGAGAGAGAGAGAAAGAAAATAATCGTTCCGGGAACTTTCTGACATATGACATGGAAATTGAAAAAATAGCGAACAACATGAGTGGTCGGCAAAGCATTATAAAGAGTCGAATGCATTTGCCTTAGACTTTGCCTATACAGTGACTATTTATTTAGATATTAACACAAACAAATTTAAAAGAAAGACCCATGGGGCGCCACAACCACAAGACGCAGCCACATACAGAAAACAAGAAAAACATACTGCTGGTCTTTAAAATGCTAATGCTATAAATGGTACTGAAACGTTGCTGATAATCTGGCGATTTATTCTCTAGAGTAACAACGCTGGTGGATCGGGCCTCAGACTATGATGGCTACACCCAAGAAACTTTTACATAAGTCTGTTGGTGTCTGTTGCTCCGTCTATGGTCGAGACTAGCTGGATGTCTGCTTTTGTTTCAGCATTTCAGCTAACCAGTGCGCATGTGCAGGCGGTTAAAATACGCTTGTAAATTTTGCCGCCTAAAACCGAGTGAGTGAGTGAGTGTTTGAGTTTTACGTCCCACCAACAGCTAAGGTCATACGGAGACGGGACCTCGGTTTAAAGACTCATCCGAAAGTCTGGAGAAGCCCGAGATCGATCCTGCGATCCCTGGTTTACAAGGCGAGTAGCTTAACCACTGCACCACGGAGGCTTCAGCCTAAAACCGAAACGTTGAAGATGAACAATTGTGATATTTGTGATACTTTTCTTCTTTCTGCTCAAAATGACGATTGTGGGTACTAGTTAGGACCCATTACTCCTTAATGGAGACGGTTCTAACGAGTAGCCAAAATCTATATCACAGCGCATAGTTTGTTGTAACCCGCCTTGTGGCGGTTCTAACCGCTTTTGTATTAGCTAAGTAGAAGTAAAACAAAGATCAGGAATCGATACAATTAACTAACTCCACCCACCAAAGACACCGAAGGCAAAGAAATACAAACATTAAGCGACAAGACCATAATGGAAACCTAAACAAAGGAAGGCCATAAGGACAGTTACTTTCCCACAAAATGGCCATATGGCCATCCAAAATTAAAAGACACAAGTGATACACACAGTAAGTAACAAACACAACATAAATAAATCGCCACAGAAGAACCGCCTTGGAACGGTCAGTGGAAAGATTTCCACTGGGGGGGGGGGGGGGGGGGGGCTTAAATCGATTTTACGTGGCCACAATCCTCGCCCTTACTTCCGTCGCGATTTAGACAAATAATTTGTTCAGTCCGCATGAAGGCCTCCTAACTCATCAGTGCAACATCTCCGTGAACACAAAAAAATCAAAGAACCACAGAGGTGAGACAACGGTGAGGACTCGACAGCAAGAAACCACTGAAATGCTGGAGCAAAAGAAAACCAACAGATAGACTCCGATGGGCCCGACCAGAGACAGAGCATCAGGCACCAACCAACATTACCAAGAATTAGATCTCTCTAATTCTCAATAAGCCTTTACGTTGGAGCCGTCATAGAATCTGAGGCCTGACCCCCGGCGTGCAATTAAAGAGGGAACTGGATGTGTTGCTAAATAAACTGACCGGCTCGCTATGACCTAAATAGTGAAACCTCGGCCGTAAAATTAAATAAAGTACATAGCAACTAAGGGGATTTTGTAGAACACTTAGAAATTGTAAAATACAAGTGACACAGTTCGTGATACGTCTCATCTTCGCAACAAAAGGTATATGATAGACCTGAATCGTTCTCTTGAATTAAGCTGCGTTACCATTAGAGAATATACAAATCTCCTATTGGGTTATTGGTTTAGATTGGCGTTGTCAACCCCAAAGGATGCCGTGCTGAGCGGAACCGTTCGGAAAGGTCATCACGAGGGTTGGAACCGCCCATCTACAACAGGACCCCCTATTAGATTATTTTCCTTGCACAACACCATCAGACATTTTCATTTAATTTTACTAAACGGTTCATATTTCGCGCATTATACTTGTGTAGTTTGCCTGGGTACGAACACCAGGGTAGGAACAGAATTTCTTTCCCAGGCAAAAAAAAACGGATTTCCTTAGCTGCTGTGTAAGAAAACTAGTTCGATGATACCCTTTTCTAGCCCTGTCTGCAGAAGAACAGCTCTGGTAGAGAGCTTTGTGAAATTATTTCATTTCAGAAAGGGCCACTTCGCATGTGTGTATTGCTTATATCTTTTTAATGACAGATTCAGTCTGTCGTTTCTAGCTATCCTGAATGTTTTAAAGTAAGTCAGACTTTCTTCCGGCTTTGACCGCCATAGAAATATGAGTCCGCACAAAATGTAGTCCGGTTAAGCGCAGTTATCAAAAGTGCACAAGCGTATTAGTCATCTTATAAGCGTAATACAAACTTTTGAAGCAGACGACTTGACGATTTTATCTTACGATTCAGCATTCCATATGAATCATCTGCATCATGCGACGGGTTGGCGAAGACTGTCTACCCAGATCTATGCGGCGTCTGCTCAGCAGTCTGCTCAGGTTTTCTGTCAGTGCTGTCAATATTTAATCCTTTAAGACCAGCCTGCTGTTGGACCAGGTCAGCTGCAGACAAGACTATTATTGTATTTTCTTTCTGACTTTCGAGGTCAAATTTAGGTCAGTTACAACTTAGTTGTATATTGACTTTGCGTGGAGAAATTGGAGAAAGGCTGTCCCTTTCAACCCTGTAATATGGAACAGATACTTAGTGTAGGTCCTGCGATATAATTCTAGGTGCCATATTTAGCAGAATGGACGAGCCCAACTTCAGTGACGGAAGAGTGCACTCCAGAAACTCAAGGCAGTGAATAAATCAAATCACTGACAACACTCATGCCGATTGTCTCTAAATACAGGCTAGTCATGAACGGGGACTTGGACTGTTTCTTTTAAACTTAAGGTGTTAGTAACTAATGCACATAGTGTAGAACAAGATCAGCACCGTGTACTGTGGCGTTTGATCTGAATTTACTTTGTTTGCAAGATCCAACATTTATTCATGTGCAGATTTTACAGATAACACTTACATGTACCCAACACTGACAAGCGACGCGGCTATGTTTGGGTTGAGTGTTTGGCATTCGACCCGAAGTTGCTAATAAGAAATTTTTAAAGCGCTTCAGTGCTAACGTCTAAGAGACTATTACTGACTTGCCAGAATAACCTTTTTGTCTTGTAGAAAATAGCCGTAGTGAGACCAGGGTATTCCATAAAACTGAAGAGGATTATCGTGGAATCATAGGGTGATCTTGGCAAACAGTGTAGACCAAAGATCAGACGCTGCAAAACGCGTTTTCTTATCAAATTCTTCACTATTTGTTTGGAATTTCAGAGCTAAATGAAACAGTGTAAATCTCAGCCCAGGACTATTGCTCCAACCTACAGCCCACACTCTCACTGCTTTGATTCTGAAACCAAACGATTGTATGAATACAACACGTTTATGCACAATGCCTAAAAGGTTAAATCAATAAATCGTGACGTCTGGTTGCAAGTCCGGCCACGTGGATCTTGTGCACCACATTCACACCAGTACGGATAGAAACCACATGTTCAGGATCAAACTTTTGGTGTGCAAGGCCGTGCTCAGAATGAGAAGAAACTGAAATTTGTTATCAAAAAACATTAAGTGAGAGCGTATTGCAACATTTGTAAGCGTGCCACTGGACAGTTAGAAGCTGGTCGGAAAGCGGCTGACGTTGACTCTGATTTTGGGTGACACATCTGTGTGATCTATCGTCTATTGGAGTGGGCGTCGACTTAGCGGAAGACCGACGTCAGTTCGTCAAGTTCGTTTCAACCGTCAGACGCATATGCGAAACAGATTTCCGCCGGCAGCTGCTACACTGTACCTGTAGATAAACAAGGGGTCTCAACTACCGACTCATAAGCACTGACACTGTTCGTCGCCCTTATGTGATGCACGTTTGAGAGCTAGACGTCCTTGTCGTGACCAAAGTTAACGCGTCGACACAGTACGAAACACTTAAGCTTGTGCATGAAATACGTAAATTGGTGTCCAAACGACTGACATATGCGTTTAGTGACAAATCGCACTTCAGCGTGAATCACGCCAATTGTCGTTTCAGGATGTTTCAACGTATAAGTGTAAGGCATGCCGAGGCAAAGCTTGCGTACTAGAGCATGACATATCGGGTTTGAACAAGCGTAATTGTGTGGCGAAGTATTGCATGTAATTAGCGAAAGCAGCTTAGTGTCATTAAGAACATTCAGGATCATGGCTGGGACGTGAGCTGAACAGTGCGAGAGGTCACATCAATCAAGTGCTTCGGCCTCACATGGTTCCATTTATTTGTTTACGCTCAGAATCCGGGATATTTTATCCAACAGGATTACGAGCGGGCTCATAGTGCTGTTCTTACTCAAAAATGTCTTCAAGCCAACGGAATTCATGTACTGGACTCGCCAACCTTAAAGATCTCTTTCCCATAGAGTATCTTTTGGGAGAGGTATCCACAACCGACCAGACAAAAACTGTTACTTATGGACAGTAGCATAGTTAAAACTTGAATTTAAATGTTTGGTTTTGAAAACGTAAATAGTTTCTTTCAAAAATTTGAAACATCGAATGGCGTTTCATAATACCACCGTTCTATAGTCATCTGCAAACATGTCATTTACATGTATTGGAATTAGCAGAACTACCTTTCTAAATTTTAAGATCTTTTTAGAAAGGTTTTCTGTAAGTTTTTACAGTGTTATGATTTTCTCATAGAATCTGTCATTTCAGTGCCTTTGGCGCTTTGATTTTTGTATTGGTAGCCGTGTGGTCATTTTGTGGGAAAGTAATTGTCCTTTCGGCTATCCGCAAGTGATGTTTTCATCAGGGTTTAGTTACTCGATGTTCACGTTTCTTTCCCTTTGGTGTCTCTGACGACAGGTGTGAGGTATTTTTTATTCCTTATGATTGCCTCAAGTTTTCTTTTGTATATCGTGGATGAATTAACAAACTATACAGTGATGCGTAACTATGTAATACTATATATATCACAATCAACAAGCTGCAGTGATATGTTTATTATCTGTCTTACATAGAAGGCAATATATCACAACTAACACGCTTCAGTAAGGCATTTATTAAATGTTTGACAATAATATCAGTGTCGTTAGGCATTTGATATTTGTGGTTACATTACGAAAACACAACTTTACGAATACATTGTAAACTCTAACGTCGAAAATATTAAAATTTTAAAATGAAATCTTGTGGTAGTTTTCTTATTTCTGCTGAAGAACCGCATAATCGATGCAGTTCATACTAGTACCCGCAAACCATATTGTAGAGCAGAAATAAGAAAAGTAAGGTTTACCCCTGTAAATCCCAGTATTACTATGTAAAAGTGGGGTTCAAGCGGGATCAAAATAATAAAGGCGTGTTTTCGTGGTAAAGTTTTTAGTAGGGGGCGGTTCTCATTGCCTTCACCTCTATTTAGAGCCCATCGAAGGCAGATATTTCGAGTAGACGGTAAATCAGAGGTGAACAAAACACTACAATACCCAAATAAAAACAAATCATACTTTCCGTTCCACGCTTTGCCGCCTATGTGATCTGAATCAATAGCGATAAGTGCTTTATGATTAAGAGGAAGTGTTTGGCCCACTAAGTTCCCGAGGCCCGTATTTTCGGTTAGTCATAACGATAACACACCCATGCGACATAGTGGCTACCTTTTGATGAAAACCCTTGATATTTTATTATTTATACAACAAGCATAGGATGTTTACTGCTCATTAGAACCGCCTCATTGAAACGGTTCTAACGAGTACACACAACCTATGTCTTGGAGCAGAAATAAGAAAAATAATGTATACCCATGTAAACACCCAGTTTCCCTTTACAAAATGGGTTTAGAGTGGTGATCATTTCACGGACTTGTTCACGTGATGAAAATGCGACATGATTAACCAATATCTAGAAATGTTAGCCCATAGTCCGTGCCAATGTACTATGACCCAATGTTCAATGGAACGTCAAAACAGATCATATGATAATCACAATTAGACATCCATGTTTATTTCATCAAATTGACCCAAGTATTTAATATCAGCGGCTCATCATGATGGAGAGAATGTCATAGAGACAAAACATTATATGAAACGCACTGTGCTATATCAACATTACACTAACCTCAGAATATAAAACGCATTGACACAAACGTTTAACAATTACACAACTTATTATATTGTTATATTGCATTGTTGTTGCAACAAAATATTGGAGCAAGTATCCTATTGCATTGCATTTGCGTAAGGCAATGTATACCATGAACACCGCATGGCAGAATTGTCATTTATAATTTATTATCCACATTGAAATAATATGTAGGTTCGATGCAAAAATAATGTCAATAATAAGAACAAACTATTTCAGTGCATATCACAGCAGGCACACGTCGCTAGGGCAACGTCAGATCAACGTTGATGACGTTGCAACGACGTTGCTGTGAAGTTGCATGAACTTCATGGCGTCGCACCGACGTTGATGTGACGTCACAAGTACGTCATGTGCCTGCCGGTAATATCCTGTGACCAACCTATCATAGTAGTACTGAGTTTGATAATACACCCCTTTTGTGATCACTGATGCACATTCATTTGCTAGAATTATGTACTAAGATCTTGAAGAAAGAACTCCGTAATGAGAAGACTGGCTGTAACATTTACAAACAACGAAGGATCATATTCTACCCAGCAGGCACATTTCGCTAGGACAACGTCAAATCAACGTCGGTGCATGACGTTGCACCGACGTAGATTTGACGTTGCATAAACGTCATGACGTTGTACCGACGTTGTGACGTCACAATTACGTGATGTGCCTGTTTGGTGTAGTTTACATTTCAAGACTTTTTGCTAGTCTTTGAACGTGAGATTATTAGGGTCTAATTATTTAATAATTGTGTTTCTTTCACCTTGGTGTCTCTGATGGGAGTATGGGTTAATTGTATCGATTACTTGTCATTGCATTCACTTCTATTTTATTCTGCAAGTAAATTACACTGCAATCAAAATCAGCTGTGTATTTCTTGTGTGACGATGTCAATTCGTCAAATACTGCCATTTATTTAACCCTATGGGATCATAATTAGAGCCACAATGAAGCACTTGTATAGCAAGTTCAAACTTGACAGGTTGTTGGTCACGTTTTGAAGTTCTTTGGCCCCAGAGATCCGACCCTACCCACTGGCGACTTTGAGTTTTATTCTCTGGCTCATAATAATGGGCCTTGGTTGCATCTACAGTAACCAGAAGTGAAAGAAAATCATCTTCCTTTGACCTTAACCGCTTCAACAATGCACTGCATATTAATGCTGTTGTTGCCATTAGCTCGCCGCCAAGGATTTTTGGGACGGAACGGACTGTTAGCTTTCGCATACCCAAGCGATCATGTACAATTGTTAAAACGCTACCATGCGGAATGTGTAATGCATTCGCTATTTCTTCCACCTTAATTCGCCTATCAGAGTACAGCAGAACCCGTACTTTGTTAACACATTTCTTCATCGGTGGCATCTGATGAGCGTCCAGACCTTGTTTTACCATCTAAAATTGAAGTGAAGTAAAGACGTTCTACCGCGTTTGAAAATGGCTTAGGCAGAAAAGGCATTCTAAAACTCATTTCCCACGCTGTTTAAAATTGTGTTGAGATTTTATATTGATCCACGTACTGGCGACATGAATACATAAATTATTGTTTATATTACTCATTTATAGGAAATTACAAACTTGTAAGAAGCGCTTCCTTTTCTTGATCTACCGATATGTTACAGTAGATGTCTAATCCAATCTGTAAGGCCAGTTTTGGTTTGGTATTTCTACTATGCTATGACAAGCCTTGAAAGCGTTCCACTTGGCTACAGTTGTGTGCTGACATCGGCGATCTCTGAAATAAACCAGGGTAAAACAAGTGAAATCGGTTCTATGTTTCAATAGCTAAAAGCATCTTAAGTTGAAATAAATAAAATGCTTAAACAACTTACAGGTGTTCTTTGGAGATTTGTAAGTGTGCGCCAACACGTCGGATTTTCAGTAAGATTTATTTATTTATTCATTTTGCTTACTTTTCCCCTCAACAAAAATAAACTGCAATAATAAGTATAATAGAGGTCGTATGTAACAGAAAAATGTCTTTGACTTCGGCAAAACAGAAGTGAAGGCAATCGGATCAGAAATCGATACATTTACCTTACACCTCCCACACATGACACAGCAGGAATAAAACAATAAAATAAAAAATAAAAAAAACAAACGACGATTTGGACGTTATTTAAAAGTTACAAGCAGAAAGCCAAAAGAAAGTTACTTTCCCACAAAATGGTCAAAACGGCAATCCAAAATGACAAATAATATACACAATAATTATTTGTTTAATTTGTGGTTAAACGTACCCGTCAACACCGTATAGGTTATTTTGGAGGCGTTGCTTTCAATATCGTGGGAACTTTACCCGGCATTGAGATGGAATGACTTATAAAACCCTGCCACCCGATGAAACCAATAGGGTTTTATGCATCGGCGGTCCGATTCGCACCACTTTTCCCGGACAGGCTGGCCCAGAAAACATGCACACTCCATATTTTTCAGTTCTGTGGTGTATTCCTTGCTTCCAAAGGGTGACCCTTTTGTAGAACATATTAGTACTTCAAAGCGATTTATCAGTACTCGCCTGTGGTCGGTGTCCGTTCTGCGTGGACGCATTATGCAGGCCAATTTATTTCTTTAAGCCTCGAATGCCGGGGGCCCAAATAGAAACTTACAAAGACGAACTTAGAAAATGCTTAACTGCTGGTTTTCGTTTGCTCCAGTATTTCAGTTATTACATGCTGTCAAGTCCTCAGCGTTGAATCTTCGCTGAAGTCGTTGGATTTTTATGATCTTTGAGATGTTGTTCTGATGAATTAGAAATCATTCATGGGGGCTGAAAGGTATGATTGGTTGTTTGTCTCAACCGTGACAGAGCGAGGATTGTAACCAACTAAAATCGATTAATCCCACCCCAGATTAAAATACTATTTACCGGCGTCCAGTGCGATTCTTCTGTCGTGTTTTAAATTTTTTATAGTCCATTTTGCATGCATGCACATATAGCTAATATCATTTAACAGCCATTTGGTCAGTTTGCGGGAAAGTAACTGTCCTTTGGGTTTTCCGCTTGTGACGTTTACGTTGCCGTAAAGATGTGTTATGTTCGCGTTTCTTTCCCACTGTCTTGGATGGGACGTATCGATTCCTGATCATTGCAATCACTTGTATCACTTGTATTTTGCGAAGTTTACAATGCGCAAACCCTGATTTAGAAAGTAGAAGAAAAACAAAGATCAGGAATCGACATAATTAACTTACTCCACCCCTCAAAGACACCAAAGGGAAACACAAACATGAAGTAACCAGACCATAATTGAAACCTAAACAAAGGAAGCCCATAAGGACAGTTACTTTCCCACAAAATGGCCAAATGGCCATCCAAAATATAAAGACATAAGTGATACACAAAGTAAGTAACAATCAACAACATAAATAAACCGCCACAGGAGAACCGCCTTGGAACGGTCGGTGGAAATAATTTCACAGGGGGGGGGGGGGGGGCGTAAATCGATTTTACATGGCCATAATCCTCGCCCTGTCGGTAGAAGTTTGGTACAGTACTTCAAAATTTATTGCGACTGTTGAAATCAGATACATGGCTTGACACTCTGACTGGTTAATTATTTAAACTATATAGGAAAGTGTTTCTTACGCGTACTTATTACCGTTATGAGATGTTACATTCAAATGCCTTTTTCGTTTTTCAAAAAAGCATATTTACCTATTGGAGTCATCGATTCTCCTGTTGTGCCTGAAATATAAAATAAATAACCTTAGGCAGCTTTACAATATCCTGCATCCGTACCAGTAACGTAGTTTATTATACTAATAGTTCCACAAAAATACATTTTAAATGATTAATTTTCTAGCTGACATGAATTATTATCCAAAGTAGATTATCAAGAACTAACCCTGTATACAAATATAGTACGAACACGAGTCTAACTTATTTTGCAAGTGTGGACTCTTGCATTGTCCTGCGGAGCAGGATCCGTTTGGAGAATTTACCTCGACGTTTTTCATGGATCGCAATTCTCATTTGGTCGAGCAAATTTGAATAATACGCACCTGTTATTGTTCTTTTCTTTGCTAGAAAGTCCTACTTAATAACGTATTGTGCGTCCCAAAATACAGTTGCCATTACCTTGCCAGCAGAGAGCTGCGTTTTGATCTTCTTTGGCCTCGGGGACTCCGACCCTACCACATGGCGACTATGAGTTTTATTCTCTGACTAATTATGATGGAAATGGTGTCATCTACAGTCACCAGAAGTGAAAGAAAATCATCTTCCTTTGACCTTAACGCTTCAAAAATGCACTGCATGCATGCTCTGGTTGCAGTTTGCTCGTAGCTAAGGGATTTTTTGGACACAACGGGATTTTAGCTTGCGCATACCCAAGCGATCATGTAAAATTGTTGAAACGCTACCATGTGAAGTGTGTAGTGTATTCGTTATTTCTTCCAACTTAATTCGCCAACCAGAGTACACGAGATCCCGTACTTTGTTACACATTCCTTCATCGATAACATCTGATGGGCGTCCAGACCTGGTTTGGTCTTCTAAAAACGTTCTACCGCGTTTGCATTCCTCAACCCAGAATTTAACTTGTACATACGATCGCGCAGAAGACCCATAAACATTGGTCAACTCGCACAGTACTTCCTGATCTTTTTTCGTGTCAAATACAAGCACCGGATTACAGCACGGTACTCAACATTTGACGAAAAGCTTGCGTTTGCATCACAAACCATGTTTGAAGTATGTGTGAACGAATGAAACGATAAGGGCGCAATAGTGCCCTTATGCCTAAAATAGGTGTTGAAATAAGGCATGAAAATCTTGGTTGTCTCGGTCAGTTGGAATTGGGATAGGCTGGTTACTTATGGACTTGACCTCATAGTTGCTTTGTGTCGCTGACGCGCCGATTTATCTGATTACCTTGGTGCCATTTCGAATTAGCCAATCAGCAACTTCACAGCTACGATGTTGACGGGTCAAAAACATGTGATTATTCGCGGCGATAAGTTCGAAAATTAAACTCTTTAGACATAATAAAAGACACCTAAACAAGAATGGAATGATTGTCCTATATCGCTCACCTGAGCTAAGAGACATGATATTGAAGTTTCACAAGGTAGAAGGTTTAAGACTTCGTATAAACGTTTAACCCAAGGAGTATTAGCTGATCAATCTTGATAAAGAAATACAAGTGAATGCAATGACCAGGAATCGATACAATAACCGCACACCTCGGATCAATACAATTAACCCACAACTCCCATCAGTGACACCAAAACTACATGCCAAATATCAAATGATAGGGCCTTCTGGTTTAAGAACAGATTGTTTTGTGTTTGTTCCAATATTCTGTGGGTTGATTGTATCGATTCCTGATCATTGCCTCCACTTCTATTTTGTAAAACATGAGGGCCCCTGGTCAAGGCCATTTTTGGTCCCAAAGCTATCAATTGAACAATCTCTGTAGAGATTCACTAGATGAAGCTACATACTCAATAACCAAACCATTGACATTCTGGCTTCAAACTAAAACAATTTAAAGGGTTTTCTAAAAAACAAAATTCTATGTTCAGCAGGTAGATTCTGATCGGCGCTATTTTTGGCCCCAGGGTTGTTATTTGTATAACCTTGGCAGGAGTCGACCAGACAAAGTTTGCAACAATTATCGAAGGTCTGGGCTTACTTGATTCACTGTTAAACGCATGTGGGTCCCCTGGTCGGGCCTTCTTGATTCAGCTGTGTAACGTAGTACATATGGTATACATATATCTTTGTAATGTAGATACAATATCCTTTTCAAGTGCTACACTCAGAAGAATGTTTCTATGGTAACAAACTATATCGATTTTTCAAGCTTTTGTTTTTGTTCGCGTCCCTATTGCAATTAAAAGATCGCCCGACAAATTGATATCTGAACGAAACCTGATAAGGCCCCTTTTTCCCTGACGGGCCTGGTTTCAAATGAAAAGATTTTTTTATAGAATTTTCAATATATTTTTCTATATAAAACATAGTGGTCCCTTGGGATGAACCATTTTTGTACCCGGGTTATAATTTTCACAATCTTGTAGAAGCCCACTAGATATACATATCGAACATTGAAGACTATGCCTTCTGGTTTCAGGCAAGACGGTTTGAAACGTTTTCCCTTGATAAGTCTATATAAAATATGTGAGCCAATGTTTGACCACAGGGACATAATTGAAACAATCTGTGCAGAGGTCCACTAGATGAAGCTGTGTACCATGTATTTAAGACCTGGGCCTTATGATTTAAGATGAGGATATTTTAAAGGTTTTCCCTTAGGAAAGTCAATGTCAAACATATGGGCCCCAAGGCGGGGCCAATTTTTGCTCCAAATAAATTGAAAATCTGTGCAGAGGTCCTTAGATGGTGCTACATACCAAATATCAAAGACCTGGGACTTCCGTTTTCAAACGAGAAGATTTAACCGATTTTTAGAAACAAAATATCTTTGTAATGCGCTTTTTGTTCGAGTCCCGATTGCAATTAAAATTTAGTCCGACAAACTGATATCTGAACGATGCCTGGTAAGCAAAGTAGAAGAAAAACAAAGATCAGGAATTGATACAATTAACTTACTCCACCCATAAAAGATACCAAAGGGAAAGAAATACAAACATTAAGCGACCAGACCATAATGGAAACCTAAACAAAGGAAGGCCGTAAGGACAGTTACTTTCTCACAAAAGGTCTCCTTTTTCCTGACGGGCCACATATGTATAATTACATAAATCATGGTATATCTTCATTAGTGTTCTGTGCAGTTGAACCAGTGTTATACCACCTATTTTTATCACCCATAGCCTTTTTTCCTTAAACACACATTTTTTGCACCGGTTATTAAAGAAAGCAGTTATGAGAGAAGATATACCTTGGAAAATTATGGCTTTCGTACAGGTAGGGGACCAAGGGAGGTAATCAATTACCTAAGGATTTAAGATCTATTCATTTTCTTGTTTGATAACTGCGTCCTGGTTTTGATACAAATGGAAGAAACACCAGCACTTTTATTCTGTTTTTATTTTTAGTCAACATTATTTACAATCATTATAAAAACATGCATATTCAAATACAGTGGTTAATTTTACCACCCAAATGAAATTTTTCAGATAAAAATCTTGATATATTTAGTATTTCTGCTAAAAACATATAGTGTTGGTACTGGTTAGAACCGCCTTGTGTAGAAATAAGAAACGCAATAATGTATACCCCTATAAACACCAGTTTAAGGGGTTCTATTTTCTGATATGACTGTGTCTAAAACAAGAAACATTTTATAGTTCTAACTTGACTGCAATTTTATAGTTCCAGCTTGACTGCAATGTTTCACCATACTGAAAACAATCTTGGCGGAGGTCAACAAGACGTCTTTACATCACCTTAAACTAGGTATTCAAGAATTTCATCAGAACGTTGTTTTGGCTCCAGCAGATTAGACTGCTAACAGTGTGGCTGTTTGGCTCCGGCAGATAAGGCTGCTATAATTGTGGTCGTTGTTTGACGATGCTAGAACTCTTTAGCAAGAAATTGATGGTAATAAGGCCTTGAACTGCAGCCTTTGTAGAGAGGGCTTTCAGTGGTTTCTTGCTGTCGAGTCCTCACCGTTGTTTCATCTCTGTGGTTGTTTGATTTTTAATGTTAACGGAGATGTTGCACTGATGAGTTAGGCGGCATTCGTGCGGCTTGAACAAATTACTTGTCTAAATCGCGACGGAAGTAAGGGCGAGGATTGTGATCACGTAAAATCGAATTCGTTTCCGCTGACCGTTCCAAGGCGGTTATTCTGTCGCGGTTGCAATGACGGATATATTTTGAAATAATTACACAGGAATCAGCCCTCTTTTAATATTGCTCACATGGTCTCACTCTGCTACACAAATATGCTTCAAAATAGAAGACAAAATAAATCGACAAAAAACTACATTTCGTACTAACTGTGTTTCTCTCTAGACATATAGTCTGATATATTGTAAAGGTTTGCATTGGTCTTTCGTAGAAAACACACACACTTTTTCTTCCAAAACATATATGGTTTCGTATTTCCGATGCGTTTAAATATCTCAGAATTGTACGGTCTGACATTTATCAAATACGTTGCAAACTGTTTTATATTGCAGGCTAATCTCGAATAAATCTCGATGGGTTGATTTTGGATTTTAGCTCAACTGTGCCGAAGACCCCGGGGAAGCTACGGTTATCGCTCATCGTCCGTCGTCCTCGTCCGTCCGTCCGTTTTCAATTTCTTTAAAAGACATTTCCTCCGAAACTACTGAACAGATCATTACCAAACTATGCAGAAATTATTTTGGGGCGCTCTTACTTCAAATTTGTTGAAACAATTCCATTCCACGCAGAACTCTGGTTGCAATAACGACAAACAGGGGGGGAGATAGCAAAACAAAAATAAAACTCTTCTTGTCTGAAACCCGAAGGCCCAGGTCTTTGATATTTGGAATATAGTTTTAACCAAAATAGAAGTAAAGGCAATGATCAGGAATCGATACAATTAACCCACAGCTCCCATCAGAGACACCAAGGGAAAGAAACACAAACATGAAACAGCTCGACCCTAACGGAAAGTAGAAGTAAAACAAAGATCGAAACATCAGTAGCGGAAAGTAAAAATGACAATTACTTTCCTATAATATGGCCAATTGGCTATCCAAAACAAAATAATATAAACAATACACACACTCAATGACAAACCGTAACAAAAATAAACCTCGACAGAAGAACCGACTTGGAACGGTCAGTGAAACGAATTCAACGGGGGTGGGGGGGGGGGGGGGGAGGGGGGCTTAAACCTATTAAGCGTGGCCACAATCCTAGACCTTCCGTCGCGATTTAAACAAATAATTTGTTCAGTCCGCATGAAGGACTCCTAACTCATGAGTGCAATATCTCCGTGAACAAAAAAATCTATCAACCGCAGAGATGAAACAACGGTGAGGAATCGACAGCAAGAAACCAACGAAAATCAACAGTTAGACTCCAATGGGCCCAACCAGACCCAGGGCATCAGGCACCAACCAACATTACATAAAATTAGTTTCTCTCTACATGTAATTCTCAGTAAGCTTTGACGCTAGAACCGTCATAGAATATGAGGCCTGACCCACCGGCGTGCAATTAAAGAGGGAAGCAATGTTTTTTGGTTAACTACCATGCATGCAGTCAGTCGTATGCCATTTATGTTATACCCAATCTTTTTATATCGAATAATGATTTTACGAAATTGGGTACTGAAAAGTAGAAGTAAAAGAAAGATCAGGAATTGATACAATTAACTTACTCCACCCATAAAAGACACCAAAGGGAAAGAAATACAAACATTAAGCGACCAGACCATATTGGAAACCTAAACAAAAGAAGGCCATAAGGACAGTTACTTTCCCACAAAATGGCCATATGGCCATCCAAAATTAAAAGACACAAGTGATACACACAGTAAGTAACAAACAACAACATAAATAAATCGCCACAGAAGAGCCGCCTTGGAACGGTCAGTGGAAGATTTCCACTGGGGGGCTTAAATCGATTTTACGTGGCCACAATCCTCGCCCTTACTTCCGTCGCGATTTAGACAAAGAATTTGTTCAGTCCGCATGAAGGCCTCCTAACTCATCAGTGCAACATCTCCAAGAACACAAAAATCAAAGAACCACAGAGGTGAGACAACGGTGAGGACTCGACAGCAAGAAACCATTGAAATGCTGGAGCAAAAGAAAACCAACAGTTAGACTCCGATGGGCCCGAACAGAGACAGAGCATCAGGCACCAACCAACATTACCTTGAAGTCATTGCAGTTATATATTTTTCTGAACTAATATACTGAGTCACCATAAAATCGGGTTCCGATAAACCTTGTTGAAGAAGAGATTTAAGTCCAACATCGAATTTTGAAATTAAATCGGAATGGCGTCTATAAAATTTTAAAAAGGCTTTGCGTAGTTTATGATACCGATAACCCTGATTAAAATCCCTTCAATGGTAATGGAGGAGAAGTCGTTCGATTTTTTTTTCTATTTTTAGCTCTGGTCGCTTAGTTTGTTAATCAGATCTGAACGAGATTGGTAATTGTCGCAGAGGGTCACCAAAGGAATTATTTTGAAATTGTACAAGTGGCTTTTGACAATTTAAGGATTTTCTTAGTTAAAATCTTTGGGCCATTATGTTCAGCGGAGCAAAACCATTTAAGCATTTTTTCCAGGAACATTTCTATAAAATTAAAAACTGATGAAAGACGAAAAGATATTTGTTTTTCTGGTTTTAGAACTTGCGTCCAGCTTGTTCGAGTGGAACGTTTTAAACAATTTTAGTAGAGGGTCACCCAAGAAAGATGCATGCGAAATTATTTAAGAAATCATCCACTGGCTGAGGAGGAGAAGTCGTTTATTTTATTTTGTTTATATTATTATTACTGTCAGACATCCTGTTCATTTGAGCGGAACAGTTTGCCCAATTCTGGTGGAGGGTCCCCCAAAGGAACATTCATGTGAAAGTATTTCCAAAATTTCTTTGGTTAAGGAAAGCAGTTCAAAGCTTTTATTTTGATTTGTATCTCTGGTGGTCATCTTGTTCATCCGAGTAGAAAGATTTGAGCAAGTATGGTATAAGGTCACCCAAGATATATTCCTGTGAAATTATTTTGAAATCAACCCAGTGGCCTTGGAGCAGATATCACTTTAAGGTTTTTCTACTTTTAGCCCTGGAGGCTATTTTGTTGAGCAAAGTGAAACCATTTACGCAACTGCGGTAGAGGGTCACCCAATGAACATTCTTTCAAATGATCACGTAAACAAGTCCATGAAACGATATAACCCTTACCACACTTTATTTAGGTAAAATTAGGGTTTACGGGGGTATGTATTATTTTGTTTCTATTTCTGCTCTAAGACATAGTTTTTTGGTACCCGTTAGAACCGTTTTTGTGTCCAATACAAATAAGAAAAAGTATCATAAATTGTCATCAGAAAATTTGCCATTTTGAAAAAAAAATGCACAGTGTCGCATGGGTATGTTATCGTATTGTATTTCAAAATCCCCTTTTTTATCCGAGCTGAACGGTTAGAGCAATTTTAGAAGTCACCCAAGTCACCCAAGGAATATACCTGTGAAATCATATTTAAATTAGGCAAGCGGCCTCAGAGGAGATGTCATTTTCAGGAATTTTTATTTTAGCTCTGGTGGCTATTTTGATTATTTAGGGAATTTAGTGTAGGGTCAGCAAGGAACATTCCTGTAAACTGATTTCAGAATACGTTCACAAGTTTAGGAGGATATGTCTTTTAACGAAATTGTTGACAGACGAGAAGACGTTTTAAGGTTTTTTGTCTATTTTTAGCGCTGACGACCATCATATTCATCCGAGCGGAACGGTTTCGGCCATTTTGGTAGAAGGTCACCCCAGAAATATTCGTGTGCAATCATTTTAAAATCCGTCCACTTATTAAATCGTATATATACATGTTTTTATATTTGTAGCCCTGGTGGCCATATTGTTCAACGGAGTGGTTAGGTAAAAAGTAATTCCTTTAAAATTATTTCAAATTCCAATCACCGATTTTGGAGGTGATGTAAGTTAAAGTTAATTATTGACAAACGGGCGACGCACTTCGCTCGGCGCACTACGAACATCAAGCAGTCACAAAAGCTCACGATTAGCCTTTGGCTAAGATGAGAGAGAAAGGTGGACAACGCTGCGCCCGACAACGATTTACTGAAAAACACATTCTAGACCGTAGCCAAGATGTCGGAGGCACGACATATCGGCTTGTAACTTAGGAGGAAGGTAAAGTCGTCAACCACTATTATTTCAACACTGAATTATCTTATGTTTGTGTATAAATGAAAAGGGACCTCTTATTTTCAAGGAGCGTAGTTTTGTTTATATACACAACGACACATGCGCTTTCGTTGCATCAAATGCTCAGAAGGTCTGAAAAGCATCGCTTCAGTTTAATATAATTGTAATATGATTGTATACTTATAAAGGCAAAATGAGACTGCACATACATGTCAATTTCCGAGCAAACGAAGACTTGATTCTAAGAAGACAGAAATTCGTGTGGATTTCCTTAATACCTTTGTAACTCATCGGCAAGTAAAATGACATGCGTAAAATGACATGCGTCAAAATTGCTTACTTGAATGCGACAATAGGCTTCTTGTTGATGATGGGCTTCTTGACAGGTCTGTCGCTTCCGATAATTGATCATCATCTTCTTCTGATGATGCTATTTTTCTGAAAGGTAATTTGAAAGCATTACATAATGTTAGGGAATATCTATATTCAAAATTGTCTTTTGGTGAGGTAAATCGGCGGTTAAACGGCGGGTAATGTCGTTTTGAAACGGAATTTGCGCCCGAAAAACCGACGATTTATTTTCAATACAGTTATCATTTTTTTAAATTGTACTGATTTGCCCACAGCGGAAAGCGTTGTGAGCTGCGTAAAACCAAATATCAACAAATGGAAAGCGACATAACATGATGACGTCAGGATTTCGACAGTACATCGCAGAATATTGTGTCTCAATTTTTGACGTTATCCAATCAGACGTCGCGTTATATACGCAAGTGCATTAGAATAGGTGTTATATTTTCGTTCAATGTGCGCAGAAAAAAGCATATTGTTTATTCTAAATTAGATTTTGTTTTTCAAACTATTTAAGGTAAAAATATATACATGTAGGCCAAGTTTTGAATACCGCGCGACAAATCGAACAGAGGAACTTCAATAACTCGAATACCTATTACCCGTTTAAAACACTATTTCGATTCCACTTTTGAGCCGCTACAAAAAAAAAATTCGAATAGAACCCGAAAACAATAAGGGCTAATTTCGACAGAATGTTCCTAATCTATCCTGACATTTTTTTTGCAGTCATTTGAATAGCCTTGTTGAGGTTATTTTTAAGTCGCAACACAACATTCGTTTTGGAGAAAAAATATATTCACCAAATACCCTCATTATTTTCTCCTCATCACGATAACATGAACACCCTTGTAAACAACAGTTATATATAGAAACTTGGGTTTACAGGGCTTTACATAATTAAGTTTATTTCTGCTCCTATACATAGATTGCGGGTACTCGTTGGAGCCACCTCAGTAAGACGGTTCTAACGAGTAGGACAACTCATGTTTGGAGTATAAATACGAAACATACATGCATCACAAATTTTCATAGGAAAAGTAGCTGTTTTCGAGATACAAAAGAATACATAATATCACACGGGTGTGTTGTCGTAAATAAAAATCAAAAATGAGTTCCTTTAAGAACAATGAAAACATTCATAAGAAAGAAGATGGGTCATACTACGTAGTTTCGGCTAATAAAGCCTCATCAGTGACCCTGTAATGATGCGGAAAAGAAAGCCAGAGGAAACCTGCAATTTTGCGAATTTCGAATAGGCAGTCGATTCAAAGACTGATATAAATCAAAATGGGGTCCAAATAATTAAAAACCTGTCTAGAATATGAGTCTAAACCAATAATTTATTTCTAATGTCTCAGAATATTCACGCTGATCTCAAAGGACCAAAAGTAAAATATAAACTGCACTATATGTAAGCCTCATTAGCTCAATCTACTCCATCTTAAACGACTTTTAATTGCCCAGAGGTGTTTCGGGCATTAGAGTTCGACTCCAAGGTTCGACCCTAAGTTTGCTATCCATTATTAAACGTTTCAAACACATTGGGTGTAATATAAAGTCTATTGAACAGTCTGCATGCATTTTGTGACCCAATCATGGTCAGACATTTTGTTTGCTTCTTTAATTTTGTGACCCAATCATGGTCAGACATTTTGTTTGCTTCTTCTTTTGCTTCTTCACGCCGGTGGATAGGGGTTAAGACACCATGATGGCTTTAGCATCAAGCTATTTATTAATTGGTTGGATCCGGAACCTTTTTGCCTGTTGCTTGGTCCAACGGGATTCTGCTGGATCTCGTTTGCACCAGTGTTCCTGTGGCGTTGTGTTCAACACCGGATGGCTCAGCACGTTGTACTACCGGTTTCTCATCCTTGTGTCTCGTCGGCTGTAAAAGTGATTCCTTTGATTACCGAGTTGATTCACTGATGAGTTAGAAAACCTTCGCGTGGACCAAATAAATACTTGTTTAAACCACAGTGAAAGTGAGGGTGAGGGTTGGGATCCCGTGTGGTTGAATTAAACCCACCAGTATTATTTTACTGACCGTTCCAAGTCGGTGCTTGGTGCTTTTGTCGTAGTTCCTTCTTATTTCGTATTGGTGGTTCTAATTCTTTCACCGACCATTTTAGTTATTACGTTGATCATTCCGATTCTTTCCCCTTTTAGATTGGTATTCTTTGTTACGTTTGTCCTTCTAGTTTAATGTTTGTCATGTTGGTGATTCTGATTCTTTCCCACATAATGTTGCTCCTTTTCAGTTAGGTTTGGATATTCTGAGTCATCACCTGTTCGCAAAGAGCTGCTGACTCGGTTTACCTGTTGTTCGTTTTGTTTACTGTTTTCACTCCATGTTTCGACTTCTTTCCCTAGTGACATTGTGAGATGAAGATGGGACCTGATTGCATCAGTTCCTGATCTTTTTTTCTGTTTAATTTTCGTTTGGTTTGACGTCGGATTGTTTTGAGTCCTCAACCCTGGTTAATGATTGTATTTATCTATACATGATGCTTTTACTGCGTAACTTATTATGAATCACTGTTGAGCCAGGGGGCCTCCGTGCGGAACAATTTATTATTGTTAATATGTTTTATAATGCAATGGAACTGAGGGGGGTGGTTTTGTTTGTTTGTTTTGGAGTTTTACGGCCCAGTCAACACTATTTAGGTCATTTTTGAGCCGGTCAGTTTACCTATCAACACTTTCCCGGGCAGGCTTATACGTAAGCGGTTAACCAGTACAGTGCACATTCTTTCGCCAGAAACTGACAACTGCCCTTCTTGAATCAGCGGAAGGGAGAGAATGACCGTAGAAAAGATTTCATGATCAGAAGGGGGTGGTTGGAATTTTACAAACTCCCGGTAGTTTTACTACTGACCTTCCAAGGCGTTTGTACTTTTGCAGTGTCTTATTTGTTATTTGGCTTTGTTCCGTCGGTTCGTGTTTCGCCTGATTTTCTGTGTGTGCCTCCATGTCTCTTACTTTCCTTGGGTGACGTCCTTTGATTGTGCCCTTTCCTGAGGGATTTTTTTTATGCTAGCTTATATTGTTATACAATCACACATCTCTACCTATCTCTCGTCTGCATTAGGACAACAATCCTATTCAAATATATTGGTAAAACTTTACCATACGCACAAAAAAATCTGACACATATCCTTGTAATTTTCTTATTATTTTTCAATAACATAGATCGTGGGTACTCGATATTACCGCCACCAATTCATATGACACTCTCATATGGTTCACATTTCTGCTCAAAACACTTATTGTTGGTACTCGTTAAGCCTTCCTCGACGAGGCGGTTCTTTCGGGTACCCACAATCTATGTTTTAGAGCAGAAATAAGAAACACAAAATATATCCAAGTAAAACCCAGTTTTACTGTATAAACGTGGGATTTATGGGGTTCACAATTATATACGCGTATTTGCTGGAGGTGAATATCTACTATAAAGTGGCCTCGATAGACTGCCTGACACAGTATTATATCAGTCAAATGCCCCACACGCCAAGTGACAGAAACAAGGAAATGGTTCCTGGTGGCGGGGAGCAAACACCCTTTAAGCTCATAGTCAGTACACACCAACAGTACAAAACGACAAATACACAACAGTTGAATAAAGTGAAACGGTGACAAAGACAAATTATCGAATGCATGTACATTGAACAATGCTTAAAATTAAAATAACACACCCGTGTGACATAGTGCATTCTATCTTACATGAAAATAGATCAGGAATCGATACAAAGAGAATACCAGGTTCGTGTTTTTTTTATATCAAGTTTATCAGGCAAGGCTTCGGGAATGGTTGTAGAATCGCGAGGCTTGCCGAGCGATTCTACATAAGTTCTCGAAGCCGAGCCTGATTAACTTGATATCAATTGACACGAATCTGGTATACTATATATTAGTTTATCCCCTTGTAAACCCTTTAAATTGGCAATTTTCGATCACTTACCGATTGTCCTCAGTGCGTCCCAATATTCCGGTGCGGAATATAATCGACCAGTATATTTAATATCACCTGACCGTTATTTTTCTTTTGATAATTTTCAATGTAATTTTTTTCGATTTTTCTAGAAATAATAATATTTTGGCCATTTATCCGGTTGTCCGGTTTATTCAAAAAGTGCAATGTCGCGTTGACGTGATAAAGCTCACTTGTCCTGAGATAGCATATCTTTATCAGGTCAATGTGTTACAATGCACTATGCATAGGGGGTAACTGATAAAATTGACCCGCAGCACCCATCAGTGACACCAAAGGAAAGAAACACAAACATGAATAACTAGACTCTAATGGAAATATCAAACAGCGGAAAGACAAAAGGACAGTTACTATCCCACAAAATGGCCAACTGGCTATCCACAGCAAAATAATATAACCGAAACACACACTCAAAGACAAACCAAAATCGACAATAAGAAACCATGGAAATGCTGGAGCATAACAAAAACCAAGAGTTAGACTCCGATGGGCCCAACCAGAGACAGAGCATCAGGCACCAACCAACATTACATAAAATAAATTCTCTCTAATTATCAGTAAGCCTGAACGAAATTTGAAAGAAAACCTGAAAGAACTCAGTAAGCCTGAAAGAACTTTGGACAACCAATTGGCCATTTTGTGGGAAAGTAACTGTCCTTTCGGCTTTTCGCTGTTGATGTTTCCATTAGGGTGCAGTTGTTTCATGTTTGTGCTTTTTTTCCTTTTGGTGTCTCTGATGGGAGCTGTGGGTTAATTGTATCGATTCCTGATCATTGCCAACACTTCTATTTTACGCTTGAACCGTCATAGAATATGAGGCCTGACCCACCGGCGTGCAATAGAAGTTGTCAATCGTGATTGGGTTAAATACCTTGCATGCAGCCGTATCACATTTATGTTGTGCCCAATCTTTTTATATCGAAGAATGATTTTTCGCAATTGGGTGCTGCAGTCAATGCAACTATCTATTTTTTTTCTGAATTTATATACTAAGTCACCGTAAAATTCGCGTTCCGATGGACCTTGTAGCAGAAGAGATTTAAGTCCAACATTGAATTTTGAAATCGGAATGACGTCTATAAAATGTTGAAAAGGCTTTTTTTGCATTTGCATCTATCTATCTATTATAGATGAATTTGTTTCTTGCAAAATTTAATTTGGATTTTGAGTTGCAATTTTTCCTTTCTTGGATGGTGAATGTTCCTCGTGCGGCATCCTATGGCGTTTATATTTCGCAATTAATTCGATTTGCCAGAGTGTCTAGTCATGAAACTGACATTGTTTTTTTTGGTTTTCGTTTTACGGCCTTTTCAAGATTATTTCATTCATATCGAGCCGAAAAACGGTAGTACCCGGAGAAAAACCACCTGACCTTCCGTTGCAGAACTTGGCGTCTCCCATGTGACCCGAGCGAGGCTCGAACCCACAGCGGCGAGAGACCTAATGTTTAAGAGTCGGCGCTCTTATCCAGTAGGCCACGGAGGCCCGTGTCATGTAACTGACATCAACACTCGTAATAATTTTTTCACTGCTAAACTTCTTAACTTCATGTTTCTGAAAAAAAGCAAAAATGTGCTTTTTGTCTTTATCTATCATTTCAGAATTAGTCAAAATAAATGCAAAATTATAACCTTTGATTATTTTGCTTTAACCTTCAACGTGCTGGGGGCGACTTTAGTCTACCAAGGGGGTGGTTCAAATTGAGCAAATTACCACGCTAATAAGAAAGCCATTACACTCCATCAGATGAAGTTGTCCAATGCAGGAAATATCCTTCTCTCTTAGAAGGGCACAGGTTTTACCATCATTACCAGCTGTTAGATTTTACACCCGGAAATGACGTTCAAATCGACTTTTGTTTTTCAAAAATCAATTTTCAACAGATCGCCCTTACCTGTTTTATCACAATTTTGAGCATGCAATACCCAATCAATCTAAATAACTACTTGTGATAAATGTGTAGGCATAATATAGGTAGCTACACAAGCTATCAATTTTATCCTTCAAAGCACACACTGAGCGCTGTTGTCTTGTAGTACATTTTCAAGTGTCTTAAAAGGTTCCCGATCTGATCCATAATACTTCCAGTAGAACTTGCGGAAGATATCTTACCTACATTGTGTCAAAGTATGAGCAGAATAGGTTAAGGTTTGAGGAAATTATGGCTGACGAAATAAGGTTATACCCTCCAAAGGGCGAATATTGAATAAAACTCAGCATGATAAAGGTCAAAGGTTGTGGGTATCGTAAACTACGCAAAGCCTTTTCAAAATTTTATCGACGTAATTCCGATTTTATATCAAAATTTAATGTTGGACTTAAAACTCTTCTGCAACAAGGTCTGTTAGAACCCGAATATTATGGTGGCTTAGTATATTAACTCCGAAAAAAGTATAATTGCAAAGACTTCAGCACCCAATTTCGTAAAATCATTATTCGATATAAAAAGATTGGGTACAACATAAATGTTGTACGACAGAGTGCATGTATTGTAGTTAACCTAATCACGGTTTACAACTTTGCTTCCCTCTTTAAATGCACGCCGGTGGGTCAGGCCTCAGATTCTATGATGGTTCCAGTGTAAAGGCTTACTGAGACTTAAAGAAAGTCTAATTTTATATATTGTTGGCTTGTACCTGATGCTCTGTCTCTGGTTAGGTCCATAGGATCGGAGTCTTACTGTTGGTTTTTATTTGCTCAAGCATTTCAGTGGTATCTTGCTGTCGAGTCATCACCGTTGTTTCATCTCTGAGACTGTTTGATTTTTGTGTTCATGGAGATGTTACACGGGTGAGTTAGGAGGCCTTAATGCGAACTGAACAAATTATTTGTCTAAATCGCGACGGAAGTAAGGGCGAGGATTATTTAAGCACCCCCTCGTGGAATTCGTTTGATTGACCGTTCCAAGGCGGTTCTATTGTCGCGGTTTATTATTGTTATGGCTTGTTTTTGAGTGTGTGTATCGCTTATATTATTTTGTTTTGGATAGCCAATGACTGTCCTGTTGGCTTTCCGCTATTGATGTTTCCATCAGGGTCTAGTTGTTTCATGTTTGTGTTTCTTTCCCTTTGGTATCTCTGAAGTGACCTGTGGGTTAATTGTATCGATTCCTGATCATTGCCTTCACTTCTATGTTTAAGGGTACTTGAAAATGACAGTTATCTTCACTAAACAGCTGCATGTATGTTAACACAGAGATGACAGCACTATGAAACAATATATCAAACAACAACAACAACAAAATAAAAATAAGAATAAATAAAACGAGACGCATGACATCATACCTTTTCATACACCCTGGGCTATTTCCTCTGTAACAGAAATACGTGCGCACCACCACAATGGTAATAATTCCAATGAGTGATAGTCCACCAACTATGCAACCTATGGCAACTTCGCTAATATCTTCCTGCGTAGTATCGCCATTTTCGTTCGAAAATTGTGAGCCAGGATCACTCCTCGAAATAGTGCTGGTTTCTGTCGATGAAGTAGTTACAAGCTTAAAGTAAGTACTATCTTCAAACATAGTACTTAAGGCTTGGAATGAAGATGTGAAGCCAACAACGGAAGAAACTGTGGTACTTTGTACTGAAGTTGTTGAAACAGTTGTTATGGTAATTGTTGTGAAAGTATTTGAAGCTGTTGTAAAGAAACTTTCATCAGTTGTTGACGGAATCGTTGTTGTTATTGTAGGCGTGTTAGTTGTCGGTACAATCGGTGTAGTCATTGTCTTTGCTCCTGGCGTTAAACTGGTTAGGCGCGTAATAATTTGTATTATTAGAGACGTTTCAAATATCGACGGTGAAGTAAGCGGTGTTGACTGCGTTGTGTATGGTATAGACTTTGCAATGATTGTTGTTTGAACGATCGATTTGGTTGACGTTTCAGATGTTGGAAGAATTTTTTCAGGCCTTGTGTTCGATATAGGATTTGCAGTAATGGTCGATTTGGTGCTGATTATGGCTGCCAGTGAATTCATACGGGTTGTAATTGAAGCTGGCATATTTGTTGTCGCCATTACAACTGTTGTATATGGTGTAATTGTTTTACGTTTTGTTGGAAAAGGCATTGTTGGTGTAAATGGCGTTGTAACTGCTTCTGCAAGCATTGTAAGTGTAGATGCTGGCGTTGTAGCTTGCGGATAGGTTGTTAATGGTGTTGTTGTTTTAACAGCCGTGATAGTTGATTGCGCCTTTGAGGCAACAGTTAATGGTGCGGTTGCTGTTGTAGGTGTTGTATTTGTTGCTGGCATTGATGCAGATTTTGAAGTTGATTTTACTGATGTTTTTGAAAGTGTTTGGAATACTGTTATAAGTTTTGTAAATGGAATGGCAGGCGTTGTACCTGATGTGACAGGCGGGGCGGTTGTTTTTGTAAGTGCTCCTGGAGTTTTTGTAGAAGCCGCGGTTATTGGTATTGATGAAAGTAAATTTATAAGGGATGTGATGTAAGGTGGTATATTTGTTTTCGCCATTGTAGCTATTGTATGTATTGTCACTGTTTTAGGTGTTGTTGGGAAATGCATTGCAGGTGTTGACAGTGTTTCTATTGCTTCTGCAAGCGTTGTAATTTCAGATGCTGGCGTTTTACCTGGCGGATATGTTGTTAACGGTGTTGTTGTTTTAACAGCCGCTATAGTGGATGGCGCCTGTGAAGCAACAGTTATCCGAGCGGTTGCTGTTGTAGGTGTTATATTTGTTGCTGGCATTACTGCAAATTTTGATGTTTGTTTTGGTGTTGTTGTATGGGATTTTGTTATGTCTGTTGTTTGTTTTGCAGTACTATTTGTGCTGGGTGTTGTAGAATTTCGTGCTGCACTGAACGTTGCAGTAGCCAATGAATATTTCTCGGTGACTTCGGGAGATAAAAATGTCGCTTTAGGCAACGCTGTGGCTGTTAAAGGCTCAGTATTTGCTCCAGATTCAAGCGGTGTGGTCATTGTATACATTTGAGCAGGTGCTGTTGTAGTCGAGGTAGTCATTTGAGATTGGGCTGTAGGCGTAGCATTTGTAAGCGTTACACTTGGTATAGGTCCTGTCGGTGTTTTTCTAAGAAATGTAGTTGTAGTAGGCAATAGAGTAGTAGTCAATCCTACAGCCGTTGTCGTTTCTTTTGTAGGTGCAGCCGACGTCAGTAAAGAAGCTGTATGTGAAGTGGTCATATGTGTTGTGTGTTTTCCTGTACTTTTTATGTTAGGTGCTGTTGAAGTTGGTGATGCACTGGTATTCTCGGTAGCCAATAAGGAATAGCTGGATATTTCGGGCGTTGAGTTTGTCGATTGAGGCAATATGGCGGCTCTTGAAGGCTCAGTAGTTGCATTAAGCGGCGTGGTTGTTGTTAACATTGGAGCATGTGCCGCTGTAGTCGTGGTATACATTTCAGGTTTGTCGGTAGGAGTAGTATTTGTAAGCTTTGCACTTGTTGTAGGTCCTTCCGCTGTTTTAGAAAGATATGTACTTGTCGTTGCCATTAGAGCAGTATTCGATGTTTCAGACTTTGTCGGTGCTTTTGTAGGTGTAGCTTTGATAGAAACTGTATGTGAAGAGCTTATATGCGATGCATGTGTTGCTGTACTTTTTGTGTTGTTTGCTGCAGAAAATTGTGATGCACTTGACGTTGCGGTAGCCATTAAATATGAAAAAGTCAATTTAGGTAATGTGGTGGCTGTTGAGTGCTTAGTAGTTCTTTCTAGCGGCGTAGTTGTTGTTAACGAAGGAGCCGGTGCTGTTGAAGTTACCGTAGACATTTCAGGTTTGCGCGTAGGCGTAGTATCTGAAAGCTTTGCACTCGTTGCAGGCCCTTCAGTAGTTATTAATCCTGCAACCATTGTTGTTGGTTTTGTAGTTGTAGCCTGAGTTTTTATTGAATAGGTATGTGGGGTGAATATATGCGTTGTGTGTGTTGCTGTACCTTTTGTGTTGGTTGCTGTAGAAATCTGTGATGCACTGTATGTTGCGGTAGCTAATGATTGCGCGGTGGTTAACTCGGGAGATGACAATTTCGCTTTTGGCAAAGTGGTGGCTGTTGAATGCTCAGCAGCTGATGCAGCTTCAAGCGGTGTGGTTATTGTATACGTTTGAGCAGGTGCTGTTGTAGTTGATGATGACATTTGAGATTGGGCTGTAGGCGTATCATTTGCAAGCGTTACACTTGGTGTAGGTTCTGTCGGTGTTTTTGTAAGAAATGTAGTTGTAGTGGGCAATACAGTAGTAGTCAATCTTACATCCGTTGTCGTTTCTTTTGTAGGTACAGCCGAAGTTTTTAAAGAAGCTGTATGTGAAGTGGTCATTTGTGTTGTGTGTTTTCCTGTACTTTTTGTGTTAGTTGCTGTAGAAATTGGTGATGCACTGTATGTTGCGGTAGCCAATGATTGCGTGGTGGTTACCTCGGGAGATGAAAATGTGGCTTTAGGCAAAGTGGTGGCTGTTGAATGCTCAGTAGTTGATGCAGCGTCAAGTGGTGTGGTTATTGTATACGTTTTAGCAGGTGCTGTTGTAGTCGAGGTAGTCATTTGAGATTGGGCTGTAGGCGTAGCATTTGTAAGCGTTACACTTGATGTAGGTCCTGTCGGGGATTTTGTAAGCAATGTAGTTGTAGTGGGCAATACAGTAGTAGTCAATCCTACATCCATTGTCGTTTCTTTTGTAGGTGCAGCCGAAGTTTTTAAAGAAGCTGTATGTGAAGTGGTCATATGTGTTGTGTGTTTTCCTTTACTTTTTGTGCTAGTTGCTGTAGAAGTTGGTGATGCACTGTATGCTGCGGTAGCCAATGATTGCGTGGTGGTTACCTCGGGAGATGAAAATGTCACTTTTGGCAAAGTGGTGGCTCTTAAATGCTCAGTAGTCGATGCAGTTTCAAGCGGTGTGGTTATTTTATACGTTTGGGCAGGTGCTGTTGTAGTCAAGGTAGACATTTGAAATTGGGCTGTAGGCGTAGCATTTGTAAGCGTTACACTTGGCGTAGGTTCTGTCGGTGTTTTTGTAAGAAATGTAGTTGTAGTGGGCAAAACAGTAGTAGTCAGTCCTACATCCGTTGACGTTTCTTTCGTAGGTGCAGCCGAAGTTTGTTTAGAAGCTGTATGTGAAGTGGTCATATGTGTTATGTTTTTTCCTGTACTTTTTGTGTTAGTTGGTGTAGAAGTTGGTGATGCACTGTATGTTGCGGTAGCAAATGATTGCGTGTTGGTTACCTCGGGAGATGAAAATGTCGCTTTTGGCAAAGTGGTGGCTGTTGAATGCTCATTAGTTGTTTCAGCTTCATGCGGTGTGTATACTGTATATGTTTGAGCAGTTGTTGTTGTGGATCTCGTAGATGTTTGAGGTTGGTGTGAAGGCGTGGTTTTTGTAAGAATTGCACTTGCTGTAGATCCTGTCGTTATTTTTGTAGGATATGTAGTTGTCGTGGGCAATGGAGTAGTTGAAGTAATCTGTGTTGTCGCCCGCGGTGTGGTTGTTGTAGGAGTTGATGTAGTTGTAGGTGCAGACGACATTGTAGGGATTGTTGCAAACGATGAAACAAATGTAACTGTGATATCTTGTTGATTGTCTGTCGTGGCTGAATCAAAATTAGTCAGATCTTCATCAACACATGTCAGCTGTAGTTCATATGTAAGTGAATAATCTATATCCGTTCCAGTAGTTTGAATTATATTGACACCTAAAATGAAAAAAAATAATAATAATAAAACTTACCTAATTTAGTTTTCAACTAAACAATCAAATACCCCCGACCTGTTCATATTTTACTTTCATATCCAAACAGACTATGAGAAACTGATAAAAGATTAAACATTAACATGCAAAGACAGAGAATCTATAATTTGAATACGACCAACTGATCTAAGGTAGTTTAACTTTCATCATAAGTGAAACACACGCTCAAAGACTAACCATAACAAAAATAAACCGCGACAGAGGAACCGCCTTGGAACGGTCAGCGAAGAAACGAACTCCACCACTAGGATGGTGTGTGTGTGTTCGGGGGGGGGGGTTATATAGATTTTACGCAGCTGCGATCATCGCCCTTACTTCCGTCGCGATCCAGACAATCAAACCGCCCAGTCCGCGCGAAGGCCCCTAACTCATCAATGCAAGATTTCCGAGAACACAAAAATCAAACAATCACACAGATGAAACATCTGCGAGGACTCGACAGCAAGAAATCACTGAAATGCTGGAGCAAATGAAATCTAACAGTTAGACTCCGATGGGCCCGACCAGAGACAGAACATTAGGCACCAACAAACATTACATAAAATGAAATTATATCTATTTCTCAGAAAATAAAAATCAAAAATGAGTTCCTTTAAGAGCAATGAAAACATTCATAAGAAAGAAGATGGGTCATACTACGTAGTTTCGGCTAATAAAGCCTCATCAGTGACCCTGTTATGATCCGGCAAAGAAAGCCAGAGGAAACATACTGCAATTTTGCGAATTTCGAATAGGCAGTCGATTCAAAGTAGAAGTAAAACAAAGATCAGGAATTGATACAATTAACTTACTCCACCCATAAAAGACACCAAAGGGAAAGAAATACAAACATTAAGCGACCAGACAATAATGGAAACCTAAACCAAGGACTGATATAAATCAAAATGGGGTCCACATAAGTAAAAACCTGTCTAGGATATGAGTCTAAACCAATAATTTATTTCCGATTTCTCAGAATATTCACGCTGATCTCAAAGGACCAAAAGTAAAATATAAACTGCACTACTAGAAAGCCTAATTAAAAAATTGGGTCAGACACCAAATAAAATCTAATAAAACTAACAAAATTATATTTAATCACCTTGTTTGACGGGTCTACACCGCACAGTTAAATTAAAATGGAAACAAAAAATATATAAAATTGATATGTACAAATAAGAGAAATGAATGCCTTCCTTACAATACAAGAATGTAATTCAATATGCGAAGCAATTTTTTAGACCTCTGGCTATAAACGTTCCTGGTGAACCTTTGATGTTAACTAGAAGTGAAGGTAATGATCATGAATTGATACATGTACCTCTCACCTGCCATCCAACATCGATGGGAGAGAAAATGATGTGAAAAACAATTTCAGCAATTTCCCATTATTAAGAAATCACAGACAGCCAAACGGACAGTTACTTTGCCACAAAATGGCCAAACGGCTATCCAAAGGTAACTTGAAAGCGCAAAAATATACAGTCCATCCTGTGTTAAGCAAGCACCTCAAGGATGATCAAAATGTGCTTGCTAAGACAGGTGCTTGCTTAATACAGGTGAATATTAATGCTTGCTTTATAGAGGTGGCCATTATGACAGGTTTGACTGTACATACAAATTCGAACTACTACAATTATAAACCACAACAGAAGAAACGCTTTTGAATTATCACTTTTTTACTGGCGTACAAGAACCGTAACTATATTTTACATGTCACAATCCGTCTTGTTTTTCATGTTTTGTTGTGTTGTAATTCAACCAAACAGTTCTGCAAGTTCTAGTATATTACGCGTTTCTCGTTAAGTGCTTTCTAGTAGTCTAATCCGCATGTTTAGAGAGAGAAGCTTGTTGTCCCGCTAGTTAAGTGCTGGTTTACGTGTTCATGCGGAGTGTCTAAATCGCAACGGAAGTAAGGCCTATGATTGCGCCACGTAAAACCGCTGTAAGTCCCCCACTCCACCCCAGTGAAATTGTTTTCACCGACCTTTCAAAGGCGGTTCTTCTGTCGCGGTTTATTATATTTTTGTTTTGGATGGCCAATTTGCCATTTTGTTGGAAATTGACTGTCCTTTTGCCTTTCCGCTATTGATGTCATTAGGGTCTTGTTGTTTCATGTTTGTGTTTCTTTCCCTTTGGTGTCTCTGATGGGAGTTGTGGGTTAATTGTATCGATTCCTGAACATTGCCGTCACTTCTATTTTTAATAGCTGTTAAACACGATGTAAGTAGTTTAGAAGTCCATGCGGATCAATCATTTTGGTGTCTCTGTTATGAGCTGTGGGTTAATTGTATCGATTCCTGATAATTGCCTTCAGTTATGTTTAACTCCGGAGTTTATAAAAAAATAAATCCCCGCCCTCAGTTCCATGTTGTCTCTAACATAATAACAATAATAAATTTATCTAAACGGACGCTTTCGAGCTCAACAGTGAGTGAAAATACAAAACACAGTATAATGGTCATATATATAATAATACCTTCATGAATGCGGGTTACTCCGTCTCTGGTAGGGCCTATCGGAGTCTAACTACTGATTTTCTTTCGCTCCAGCATTTCAGTGGTTTCCTGCTGTCTAGTCCTCATAGTTGTTTCATCTCTGTGGTTGTTTGATTTTTGTGTTCTCGGAGATGTTGTACTGATGGGTTAGGAAGCCTTCATGTGGACTGCACAAACTATTTTGTCTAAATCGCGACGGAAGTAAGGGCGAGGATTACGGCCACGCGAAATCGATTAAAGCCTCCCCCCCCGCCCCCAAGTGGAGTTCGTGTCACTAGCCGTTCCAATGTGGTTCTTCTGTCCCGGTGTATTTGTATTGTGGTTTGTTTTTGAGTGTATGTATTGCTTATATTTTTTGTTTTGAATAGCAGATTGGCCACTTTGTGGGAAAGTGACTGTCCTTTTGGCTTTCCGCTATTGTTGTTTCCATTAGGTTCTAATTATTTCGTTTTTGTGTTTCTTTCCCTTTGGTGTCTCTGGTGCTAGCTGTGGGTTGATTGAATCGATTCCTGATCATTGTCTTCGCTTCTGTTTTGAGGTATCAACAAAAACTGACGTCAGAGCAGAAGAAAACCACAAGATAGAGCACGGATGTTAGAACCAAGGAACTATCAGGATCAACCACTCTTTATCGTTTCTCTTTTCAACCACTTTGAATTCAAGTGATCTAGGATGGGACCGCCATAGAGTCCGACGTCAAGCCTTACGTCGTGCAATCGAAGAGCGAAGCAAAGCCGTACGCTATATAAGGGTCGACAACCAAACACGCGGTCTGTCGCGTAACATTCACGCTATAACCAATAATTTGTGTTTGTATTTTACACCTATTTTCCTGAACTGACCAGAAAAAAATATCTCTGCCTAGTATTTTTCTGGATTTATATACTAAATCGTATTGCAGAAGTTTCTTCAAAGAAACGTCAAATTTCAAAATAATGTCATGTGTAGGATAAAAATTTGAAAATGTTTTGTGCAGTTTATGATACCGATAGCCTTGTTTAAGAAGTGTTTATTGTCTGTTAAAATTCTGTTACGATCATTAAAGTCATCAACATGACAACAAACTCTAGCAAAACGACTAAGCTGCGACATATAAAATAGAAATGGAGGCAATGATCATGAATCGATACAATTCACACAGAGCGCCCATCAGAGACACCACAGGGAAAGAAACACAAACATGAAACAACAGACCCTAATAGGAACATCAATAGCGGAAAGCCAAAAGGACAGTTACTTTCCCACAAAATGGCCAATAGCCTATCCAAAATAAAACAACACAAGCGACACAAACACCCAAAGACAAACCACAACAAAAATAAACCGCTACAGAAGAACCGCCCTGGAACGGCCAGCGGAAACCAAAGACTTAGCCTTAGGGGCGTCATCATCCAAGAAAAGAAAATTTACAATTCCAAAATAAAAATCTTCTATTGAATCATAACTTTTGAAAGAGACAGTATCATTAGATACAGTTAAAATTAAGTACATACATGGGAATTCAGAGTCATCCGAATTAGCCTTATTCAACTAATATTCTTTCGGATAAATTCTACCAACAATTTGTTCCAAACAACTATTGTCAATACTTGAAAGAACATCCGATTATCGTGAGTTAAATGCCCCAAATAACCAAATAACATCGGTTTGTATATTATTTAGAAAGAGACAACAGGAATGTTTTCTTCTGAATAAAAAAGACCAAAACAAAAAAAACAAAAAGAATACAGAAACAAATCGGAAACACGAAGAGCTCAGTTTGTACACTTCCGAATACCAAACACGTGTCTATATAATTCAAATCCAAAACCTTATATAGATAGTATCCGGTAAAAATGACAGCGCTTCTGTTGACATGTCCACTATTCATAATCAGTGGTGACTTCTGAAGATGCAAAATAAGCATTCTGTCATTGCAGGCCAAAAACAGAAACTGTTCCCGAAATAAGAATGTTTCAACTAAAGTAAAAAATTTGCTCAAATTAAACTATGCGGTAAAGTTGTGCAAAGATTAGCAAAAGCGTATGTTGACAAACTAAATCCACGAAAGCCTCTTGCTTTCAGTGTTTATTTAAAACGAGTCCTCACCGTTGATTCATCTCTGTAGTTGTTTGATGTTTTATGTTTACGGAGATTTTATACTGATGAGTTGGGAGGCCTTTATGCGGACTGAACAAATTATTTGTCTAAATCGCGACGGAAGTAAGGGCGATGATTGTGGCCACGTAAAATCGATATAAGCACCCCCTCCAGTGGAATTCGTTTTACTGACATTTCCAAGGCGGTTCTTCTGTCGCGGTTTATTTTTGTTATGATTTGTCTTTGAGTGTTTATATCGCTTATATTATTTTGTTTTGGATAGTCAATTGGCCATTTTGTGGGAAAGTAACTGTCCTGTTGGCATTCCGCTAGTAATGCTTCCATTAGGGTCTGTTGTTTCATGTTTGTGTTTCTTTCCCTTTGGTGTCTCTGATGGGAGTTGTGGGTTAATTGTATCGATTCCTGAACATTGCCGTCACTTCTATTTTTAATAGCTGTTAAACACGATGTAAGTAGTTTAGAAGTCCATGCGGATCAATTTGTTATTGTTATTTTGTTTGATACTGCACCGGAATTGTGGGCGGGGTTTGAAAGTTCATAAACTCCGGAGCAGAAGCCTACCACCCCCCCCCCCCTCTCCACAGGTAGATTTACTAATGACCGACCCAAGGTGGTCGATCTTGTGCAGTGTCTTAGTTGCTATTTGGCTTAATGACGTTGGTCCATTTTTCGTCTGTTTTTTGTGTGTGCCCCCGTGTCACGTTCTATAGGTGACTTGTGACCGCAGCCTTCTTAGATTTTTGCCTTACCTGAATGACTTTTTTTCTTAGCTTGGTTGTTGTGTACCGACTAGAATTTGCTATAGAACGATTTTTTATATGTTTGTTTTTGTGAAGCTTCTGTAACCAGTATGATATAGAAAGGTTTTCTTGGTCTTCCTTTGTACTCCCATTGAAACATAGTATGCGTTGAAGATGTTCTTTGACGATAGTAGTTTCATCTTCAGAAACCTGAACTTAGGTCTTAGTACTACCCAAATTCTTGTCTAAGAGTAATAACGTAAACAGCCGATAAACAACTTTTGTTATTTATAGCAACAAGTCTTTTGTTGATAAGCATTTTTTATCATAATACGGTTAAGTTGGAGAAAACCTGAACAAACTTCCAGCGTTCTACTGACTACAAAAACTTTACAAATGACCGTACAAAGCTCGTTTCAACGCTCGTTTCATCGTTCATGCACACAACTGAATTGTCAAAAATTTAACTTCCTGCCTTACTGCTGTGCAAAAACCATGTAATATGGTATTTCGAAAAAGTGTATGAAATAAATGAATTTGGTGATTCAAAATATCCGATTAGATTTAGAATAAACTTAAATGCAAATGTTTTCGAGCTTCTAGTTTGTCTACATATGACTTCTCCACCATGTGTACAACTCTGTCGCATAATTTGATACAGAATAAAATGATTGATCATTATTAACATAAGCACAGATTGCAAATCATCTGTTTCTGAATTGGCTCATGAAGGTTTATGAGTGCATCCGTCTTTTCTATTGAGCAAACATTTTCTACGACCTTCTGTTTTCATTACTAAATCGAAACAGCTCAAATAGGTTTGCTCTTAATGAAACATATCTAATTGTGAAATATCAAATCTTTTTACTATTATAAGGGTAGATAAATATTTGAATGAACTAAATGGTGTTGAATGGGTCGATAAACTCAAATATCAACAAGACAAATATTGTACCAAATTTCAGATTGCACCGACTTAAGTAAGTTTTTATTTCCATTAGTACCTGTATCGATCCAGAAGATTTTGGCAGAGTTTTTGCATGTCACGTTACATTTAAAAACCACACATTCTTGGTTCGAGATCACTACAGAAAGGACATCTTGAATTCCAGTATTGAAAACGTGATGCGTAACAGTCGTTCCACTTGCGTAGTTTGGTACCTAAAGGTAGAAAATAACCTTATCAATTTAGAACGAACGACAATACATAAATATAGTCTCCTTCCAAACGTAAAACGATCTAGATTTGTGCACATATTTTTTAACTTTGTGTTTTATTCATGAAGCGTTTAAATTATTTTATCATATGACGTCGCGTCTGAGAGTGTAATAACGCCATGTAATATTTTCGATAATTCACTAGTGGATTAAATATGCAAATTACGTAGATACGTCCCGTAACATTACATGTACGACGTCCTTAACGACGTCGCGTTTACTAATGGCGGAATGTTTACATTTTTGTAAACAATCGTGAATAAAATCCGTTTAAAATATCATATGATAAATAGAATCTTGCATTCACTCATATAAGATCCTCTATATGCGCACTGTTAGCAATGCTTTTTATGTACAGCTTAAGAGTGGCTGAGTTGTAGGTTCCTTGTTTGTACTTCCGTGACTTCAGATCGATGAAGAGTCCTCTAACTTGAAGTCCCTCGTACTTGCTTTACTCTCGGACTCTAGGCTGGTGCTATGATTCACCGTTGACCTTACCTTCCCACATGCTGTTGAACAAATAAAATGCCATTCATAAGTTAAGTATCGCCCACTAAATCATAGCATTACATTTTAATCGATAGATAGCATTACATTTTAATCGATAGATAGCATTACATTTTAATCGATATATATTTATTTTTAATTGTTGTCAAAATAGCATGGTGTCTCTACAAAACAGTTTGCAAACAAAATGTAACTTGCATGTATACTTTTGCCTAAAACCCGGTGTTAGAAACCTATACTACCTGATCTTACGACAGAAGTTGGATACATGTACTTTGTGTCGTTTACCACAGCTCCGATATTCTCGGAATACAAAACAGAAGTGAAGGCGTGGCACAAACGAATTGGAACAATGGCTAGGAATCTTCTGAAGCCCAAAATGGGCAAATTGTTGGCTTGAACAATGCCGGTCTAAGCACACGGAATATTACAGGCCTGCTTGGGGGTTAACCAGCCAAGTATTGTGCGTCTCCTGTAACGTCATCGAACGGATGGACCTGTATCGGAACATCAACGTTCAGGGCGAGCTCCAAAGACTTAGGCGTATGGCACGTCCAAACCCAACAATGGCAGGAGTTAGTCTAAGAAACCAGTGGCCATTTTATGGAACGGTAACAAGAATACTCAATACTGCCGGTATCAAGGCTAGAAAGTAGAAGTAAAACAAAGATCAGGAATCGATACAATTAACTTACTCCACCCATCAAAGACACCAAAGGGAAAGAAACACAAACATTAAGCGGCCAGACCATAATGGAAACCTAAACAAAGGAATGTCATAAGGACAGTTACTTTCCCACAAAATGGCCATATGGCCATCCAAAATAAAAACACACAAGTGATACACACAGAAAGTAACAAACAACAACATAAATAAATCGCCACAAAAGAACCGCATTGGACCGGTCAGTGGAAAGATTTCCACTGGGGGCTTAAATCGATTTAACGTGGCCACGTAAACCGTCAAGCGCCATTCGTTGACTCCTAGACACGAGAGAGCTAGATTAGAATGGGCTCGCATGCTGTATTACTTGTCGAGTCGGCTACATTGTCGGACGATTGTGAGATTGTTTACGTCACTTTGACGGCAGGATGCGCATTTGGAATTAGAATGACACGGCGTTCGAGCCCTGGAACATCGTTGGGACTAACGCATTCGGCGAAGGCTCAGTTATGTTTTGAGCATGCTTCTTATTTGCGTGCATACTGGATATGTACGATTTGGAGGAAATGTTAACGTGTTGAAGAACATCGTTGTGCCCCTTTTTGACGACCGCCGACTAGTCAATACGCTTTTATTCATTGACGACAACGCTGACCTAACCTAGCAGGGTCAGACTTGATTCGCTGTCTTTTGGGTCTTCCGGAATATCCGGACGGCGTTGATAAATCAAGTGACTTTAGGCAGAAAGAATCTTTGGGATAAAAAAAAAATAATACAGAAACAATGTTCTTAAAGCATTTTTGATGAAAGCAAATGTATTTCATAACTACTTAAAACAGGACTCTATTTAGGTTTTAGTGATAACTTTAAATACCGGGTTAAAGTCACTAGTTTGTTTTCCATGTGTTCCTCTGATAATGCTAGAACGCGTGTCATTGGTATCTACCCAAGTACCTTCTTTAGTTCTAGTCGGCGTCGGTGCTGAATGTAATTACGCATTGTACTTACATTTGCAAAACATTCATGAGAAGTAATTTGGGCAGAAACAGTTTACAGTGATTAACACAATTATAAAAACTACTGACTTATTTTAAAATCGAGAAAATTGCAGATGTATATCGTTTTGATGATTCCCTTTGTGAATTTGAATTATATGTGTCCAGATTCTGCTCAACATTATCAAAATATAATGCATTTATCGACTTGTCTGCTTCTGTCCGCCATATAGAATCACGTGATCCTCTCAGTCACCCCTCCTTTTTAAAAGCAGATTTAGAAGAACCTTCCGAACAATCTTCGGCGCCACTTGAATTCAAATTCCCTACTTCAGAAGATTCTTGAGGTTGAATCAAACACGACCCAACACTTTTATAGGGATATGTCAATCAGGAGGCAACTGACCTTTTTACATGGCCGGCGTCATCGCCAGATATGAACCCTATCAGAAATGCCAAGGACCAGATAGGCGTCAGTTGGATCAGCGCCATCAGTGTCAGAATCTGTATGAATGGAGGGCTGCATGTGTGCATGAATGGAAATTATACCCGCAAAATGAACTGCATAGGCTAGTTCAAATGTTGCGACGTCGTATTAACGAACTTTACGCGAAACCGTGTGGCGATACAATATATTGGCACGTGTCTTTGTGGATTAGCTTTACATTTGTTACTATGACTATTAAGAATCACACATACGTATGAGGACTGTCTCGGTAACGTAGATCTTTTCCAGTTCATTTTTCCCCTTTTGGAAAACAGAAGGGAAGGCAATGATCAGGAATCGATACACTTATCCCAAAATTCCCATCAAAGACAACAAAGGGAAAGACGCACTGCACAAGCATGAAACAACTTGACCCTAATGTAAGCACCAATAGCGGAAAGCCAAAAGGACAGTCACTTTTCCACAAGATGTCCAATGGGCTATCCGAAACAAAATAAAATAAGCGATACACACACTCAATGACAAGCCATAACGGAAATAAACCGCGACAGAAGAACCACCTTTTTGCCTTTTGGCCATTTTGTGGGAAAGTAACTGTCCTTTTGGCTTTCCGCTATTGATGTTTTCATTAGGGTCTGTTGTTTCATGTTTGTGTTTCTTTCCCTTTGGTGTCTCTGATGGGAGCTGAGGGTTAATTGTATCGATTTCTGATCATTGCCACCACTTCTACTTTGGAACGGTCAGTGAAACGAATTTCACTTGGTGGCCCTTATTTTCGTCGCGATTTAGACAAATAATTTGTTACGTCCTCATGAAGGCCTCTATTTAAATCCTAACTCATCAGTGCAACATCTACGTGAACACAAAAATCAAACAACAACAGAGATGAAACAACGGTGAGGACTCAACAGGAAGAAACCACTGAGATGTTGGAGCAAACGAAGACCAACAGTTAGATTCATATGGGCCCGACCAGGGACAGAGTATCAGGCTCCAACCAATAAAATTAAATACTCTGTAAATATGTTCTATAAAAGGGTTATCCTTAGGAGGCAAGAATACACCACAGAAATGGAAAATTCTCAATTGAAGAGGAACAATTCAATGTTGGGCTTAAATCTCTTCTCCAACAAATCTATCGGAACCCGAATCTTAATGGTGACTTCGTATATAAATTCAGAAAATATATATAAAGGCTATGATTTCAGCACCCGCTTTCGTAAAATCATTCTCAAATATAAAAAGGTACAATAAAAATTGTATACGACAGGCTGCATTCATGGTAGTTAAATTTAATCGGAATGACGTCTACAAAATTTTGAAAAGGCTTACTGATGATTTAGGAGACCTTCATGCGGACTGAACAATTTTGTTTTTCTAAATCACGACGGAAGTAAGGGCGAGGATTGTGGCCACGTAAAATCGATTGAAGCCCCCCGCCCCCCCCCCCTCCCCCCCCCGTGTAATTCGTTTCCGCTGACTGTTCCAAGGCGGTTCTTCTGTCGCGGATTATTTTTATTATGGTTTGTCTTTGGGTGTTTGTGTCGCTTATTTTATTTTATTTTGGATAGCCTTTTGGCCATTTTGTGGGAAAGTAACTGTCCTTTTGGCTTTGCGCCATTGATGTTTTCATTAGGTCTGTTGTTACGTGTTTGTGTTTCGTTCCCTTTGGTGTCTCTGATGTCTCTTTCATAACAAAAGAAGAACAGATCAGCCACAAGGGGTGCGCAATTTGTACCCATCGGAATTCCCACAACTTGTCTAAATAACGTATTACCAAATCTTATGTTATTATTGTCAAGTAGCAAGGTGAGAGCTTCACACTAATACAGTATAATGTTTATGCTCTTCAGAAATGAAAAAATAAAAACATTTCAGTATCAATAATTTCAGATTGGTTTTCAACGGAAAGGGACATCATGAAGTTTCTTTCATAACAAAAGAAGAACAGATCAGCCACAAGGGGTGCTCAATTTGTACCCATCGGAATACCAGCAACTTGTTTAAATAACAATCTTATTTTACAAAATCTTATGTAAATGTTGTCAAGTAGAAATGTGAGAGCTTCACACAGGTTCTGACTTGACCATAATGTATACTTATCATGCTCTTGATAAGTGAGGAAACATTTCTTACATTTCATGCAAGATAGAGGGAGTTTTCTGTAAGAAATGTCCATTTAACTAAATCGTTAATTTTCTTTTAATATAAGATTATGATGACGTATAGTGTAAAGGGTGGAAAAATTATAAGTAGACAGACTTGAAGCACGCAAATGTCTGTATTCGAATTTACTTAAAACTTCATTAGATTTTTTTAATAAACTCGTGGATTGATATTGAAATTATTTCACATGAATGTTACTTTTGTGATCGTCTCACAAAATTGCCCCAACCCTTAAGCACCGATGGTCAAGAGCTAAAATAGAAAAACTGTTAACCAACTTCTAGTCCTTATGACTTCTCCTACTGCACACGGATAGATTTTGAAATATTTTCACAAGCATCTTACTTGGGCAAGCCTCTTCCAATATTGCTCAAATGGTTTCGCTCAGCTAAACAAAGGGGGTGGGATACGTCACGCTGACGTCACACGGGAACACCACTGCAGTCGGCCATCTTGAAATGCCATCTCACTTAAGTAAATCTGTGTTAAACCGATATTTTAAGCACAATCTTGACCTAGCTATTAGCTATTATCGCAGAGTACGGACGAAATTACAATGTTTTGCCAGCAAAAGGAAATGTATGCAGGCTTTATGGGTTTGTTTCTTGCAAAAATTATGATAAACGCGATGATTTTGATTTTGAGATTGTTAATTTTCCTTTTTTGGATGGGATGGTGATATTCCTCGTGCGCTATCCTATGGCGTTTGTATTTCGCAATTAATTCTATTTGCCAGAGGATGTAGTCATGTAACTGACACTTAATAAATTGTTATCGGCTAAACTTCTTAATCAGGGTTATCGGTACCATAAACTACGCAAAGCCTTTTTCAAAATTTTGTAGACTTCATTCTGATTTAAAATCAAAATTCAATATTGGACTTAAAATCTCTTCTGCAACAAGGTCTATCGGAACCCGAATTTTATGGTGACTTAGTATATAAATTCAGAAAAATATATAACCGCAATGACTCTAGCACCCAATTTCGTAAAATCATTCTTCGATATAAAAAGATTGGGTTCAACCTAAATGCTATACGACAGACTGCATGTTTGGTAGTTACCCCAATCACGGTTGACAACTTTGCTTCCTTCTTTAAATGCACGCCGGTGGGTCAGACCTCAGATTATATGACGGTTCCAGGGTAAAGGCTTATTGAGAATTAGAGCGATCTAATTCAATGTAACGTTTGTTGGTTCCTGATACTCTGTCTCTGGTTGGGCCCATCGGAGCCTTACTATTGGCTTTCTTTTGCTTCGGCATTTCAGTGGTTTCTTGTTGTCGAGTCCTCACCGTTGTTTCATCTCTGTGGTTGTTTGAATTTTGTGTTCAAGGAGATGATGCACCGATGAGTTAGGAGGTTCTACATGCGGACTGATCAAATTATTTGTCTAAATCGCGACGGAAGTAAGGGCGAGGATTGTGGCCACGTAAAATCGATTTAAGCCCCCCCCCCCCCAGTGTAATTCGTTTCCGCTGACCGTTCCAAGGCGGTTCTTCTGTCGCGGTTTATTTTTGTTATGGTTTGTGTTTGGGTGTTTGTGTCGCTTATATTATTTTATTTTGGATAGCCTATAGGCCATTTTGTGGGTAAGTAATTGTCCTTTTGGCTTTCCGCTGTTCATGTTTCCATTGGGGTTTGCTGTTTCAATATTGAATTATGAAATTAAATCAGAATGACGTATATAAAATTTTGAAAAGGCTTGCGTAGTTTATGGGACCGATAACCCTGATTAAGAAGTTCAGCCGCTAACAATTTATTACGAGTGTTGAAGTCAGTTACATGACTACACACTCTAGCAAATCGAATTAATTGCGAAATATAAGCGCCATAGGATGGCGCACGAGGAACATCAGCATCCAAAAAAGGAACATTCACAATCTCAAAATCAAATTATCGCGTTTATCATAAATTATGCAAGAAATAAACCCAGTTTCATGACCAGACACTCTAGCAAATCGAATTAATTGCGAAATATACACGCCACAGGATGCCGCACGAGGAGCATCACCATCCAAGAAAGAAAAATTTACAATCTCAAAATCAAAATCATCGCACGAACCCTAATCTTTAATTCATCCCAGTTTTTTTTTCAGTTTTTGTCTAATATCTTTATGTCATTATGTGATGATCTATTTATTGAATTAGTTACCTTCAGGTGGACTAACTGTTTTTACGCTGTAAATATAAAAACCTAGAGTGAAGGTTGAGGTCATTGAATCGGTTTATACTCTACAGTGTTTCTCGCTACTGACTGTCCTAAGGTGGTGGATCTAATGTCGCTTTTTTTAAATGTAGCTGTTTTGTTATGAAAGAAACTTCATGATGTCCCTTTCCGTTAAAATGAAAATAAAAAATGAGTTCCTTTAAGAGCAATGAAAACATTCATAAGAAAGAAGAAACTATCTGAAATCATTGAAGACTTAAGCTCGACTTCTGGATATTTGGATGATTTATTAATTACTACCACTACCTATTTCGATGGTTCAGAACTTCAGTATGAGCTACGTCGGTCGGTGTGTGCTCGGAGGGGGATGTGCTGTGTTTGCCGCGTCTTGTCCATCATCGGTTTCGGTTTCAAAACTTTGGGGTTTAGACACACTGATGAAGATTAAATATTAGAAAGGCCACTGTGTCACTAAATTTGGTATAGTTACGCATCAGTTAGATAAAACAACTTCTGATACCGAGGTCCCTTCTTTGGATTTACATCTATCTATTGTATATGGATTTGATTCTTGCAAAATTTATGAGAAACGCGATGATTTTGATTCTGCGATTGTAATTTTTCCTTTCTTTGAAGGTGATGTTCCTCGCAAGCCTTCCTATGGCGTTTATATTTCGCAATTAATTCGATTTGCCAGTTTGTCTAGTCATGAAACTGACTTCAACACTCGTAATAAATTGTTAACTGCTAAACTTCTTAATCAGAGATATCGATATCAGAAATACGAATAGCCTCACCAAAATTTTATACACATCATTCCGATTTAATTTCAAATTTCAATGTTGGAGGTAAATCCCTTCAGCAACAAGGTTTATCGGAACCCGAATTTTATGGTGACTTAGTATATTAATTCAGAAAAATATATAATTGCAATGACTTCAGCACCCAATTTCGTAAAATAATTATTTGATAAAAATATTGGGCACATAATATAAATGTTACACGACTGACTGCATGCATGGTAGTTAACCCAATCACGGTTGACAACTTTGATTCCAACTTTAATTGCACGCTGGTGGGTCAGGTCTCAGGTTCTATGACGGTTCCAGCGTAAAGGCGTATTGAGAATTAGAGAGAGAGTCTAATTCTATTTAATGTTGGTTGGTGCCTGATGCTCTGTCTCTGGTCGGGCCCATCGGAGTCTAACTGTTCTTTTTCTATTGCTCCAGCATTTCAGTGGTCTCTTGCTGTCGAGTCCTCACCGTCATTTCATCTCTGTGGTTGTTTGATTTTTGTGATAACGGCGATATTGCACTGATGGGTTAAGAGGCCTTCATGCGGACTTGATAAATTATTTGACTAAATCGCGACGGAAGTAATGGCGAGGATTGTGGCCATGTAAAATAGATTTAAGCACCCCCCTCCCCCCCCCCCACGGAATTCTTTTCACTGACCGTTCCAAGGCGGTTCTTCTGTCGTAGTTTACTTTTGTTATGGCTTTTCTTTTTAGTGTGTGTGTATCGTTTATATTATTTTGTTTTGTATAGCAAAATGGCAATTTTGTAGGAAAGTGACTATCCTTTTGGCTTTCCGCTATTGGCGTTTCCATTAGGGTCTTGTTGTTTGATTTTTGTGATTCTTTCCCATTTGGTGTCTCAGATGGGAGCTGTGGGTTAATTGTATCGATTCCTGATCATTGCCTTCACTTCTGTTGTGTCGGATGTACCAACGGGGCTCTCCATATTGTACTGTGCGCGTATAACTGTGTATTATTAATGTTTTTTTTTATTTTGAATATGTTTGCTTTTTGCACCTTGATCACCTTGTTTGGGGAAGGGGGACCTGGTGCTGTAAGTGATTCGTTTGTCTTTTTTTTTTTGGCATTTTGTTTTCCTCAATGGTAGTTACTCTTCCTCTTGGTGTAATTGGTAGGTTGTCATTCTTGACAGTGGCTTTTCCTGGGCGTCATTTTTCTATATTTTTTTCTTTGTTATCTGTGTCGAGGCATCACGAACACACGCCTATATGCTTTTGACCCCCTTGAACCCCACTTTTATATAGTAAAACTGGGGTTTAGAGGGGTAAACCTTATTTTTCTTATTTTTGCTCTAAAATATAGATTGTTGGTACGCGATAGAACCGCCTCGATGAGGCGGTTCTAACGAGAGCCCACAATCTTTATTTTGAGCAGAAATAAGAAAAATATCACAGTGTTTCATCATAAAATTTTCATTTTTTTCGGCGATAAAGGTGGCATTGTATTTGTATAGGCGTGTTTGCGTAATGGGTAGGCTGTAATCCTTGACAGTGGCCTTTCCTGGGCGTCATTTTACTATAGTTTTGTTCTGTTCTATCTGTGTCGAAGAGAGCTCACAAAAAATGACAATAAGGAAGAAAAACAAGTAGCCCTTCCAATTTCGGCTTGTCATCATATAAACCAGTGTTGCACTGGAAGCAACACGATCTAGCTACAATTCCTTTTGCCACATGCCATCACGTAAAAAAGCCTTGAAATGAAAACATGTAAATCTTATTTTCTATAGAAAAACATAGGATTATTATGTGTATAATTAAGCTAAAAATGTTGTCTTCGAAACGTTTTGTTTGAAATAAGGGTAAACGTTCCCGTCAGTACTATTCAGGGCGTTTTGGAGACATTTTTTCAAATTGTGTGGGAATTTTACCAAACATTGAGATGAACTGACGTCTCAAGCCCTGTATCCCAATGCTTATATGCAATGGACTGTCCGACGCGCACCACTTTGAATGGACAGGCTATCAGGAAAATAATTATATGCATTATTATACGCTATTATGATTTCTTCTTCGACCAGTGTCAATAAGGCAGTCATAATGATGATACATTGCCTCTAAAATAAATAATGAAGATACATTCTCCTCAGACCATTTCTATGTATCACTGGTGCATTTAAAAAGCTCTTCAAAGACAAGATTTGAATTTACGCTATGCAGACAATTTTGTTACCTACCGCGTCATCGACAGTTATTGATAGATACCATGGCCCGTCACAGCTGTCCTCAGTGAAGTCAAGTTCGAGCATATGGGTGCTTCCTTTCACAAGACATGCTGTCGTTCTAACTGCCAATTAAACAAACAAAACACTGGTGCATAAATGACATCAACAAGTCACTGTAAAAATCAAGTGATATGAGTCATCACAATCCTTTGATAGGTAAATAAGGTTGCTAGTCTGTAGTAAGAGAACGAAGCATTTCAAAATCAATGTTTCACTCAGAAATGAGAGTGTTCAAGTTTAATGCCAATGTGATTTGTAATGCTAGTCTACCACCAAGAAAAGAAATGATAACAAAGTAAAAATATGGTACCACCGGAAAGGAATGTGACATGGAATGAACATGTGAAATATGAAAACTCTATCACTTACCAATCGATAGTTATGGCCATTGTTAAAGTTTTTGAAAAGTCGGTCAAACGTCACACAAGGTAAAAGATTGTGGTACCGTTGGAAGGGTCTTGTGACATAGAATGAACAATGTCATGTGAAATATGAAAGCCCTATCACTTACCAATCGAAAGTTATGGCCAATGTTAAAGTTTTTTTAAAAATGTAGGTCAAACGTCAAGGTCAAGATCACGAGGTCAGAAATTATGGTACCACTGGAAAAGTCTTGTAACAAGAAATGCACAATGTGAAATATGAAAGTCCTCAGTTACCATTCAGAAGTTATGACCAATATTAAGGTTTTTGCGAACAGACCAACAGACAAACCGACGGACAGACAGCCAGACAGACCAAAAAACAATATGCCCGCGAATCTTTGATTCCGGGGGCATAAAAATAATAATGGCTCTGTAGACGGATTCGATATTTTTAATTACAAACGCTGGTTGTCGGAAATTACAGTGAAATGCGTTTCTGTTGCATCTGGTTAAGTGTTTTGTTTTGTTTTGCCATTTTTCTTATACATTACTATAAATCACCCGTGCGACATAGTGCATGTTTCACATATCAAACAATGGCTACTTTTCTGGTGAAAATCCCTGATTTGTTTTTATTTTCTACTGCAAACCAAAGGTGGCGGGCGGCACGTACAGCCTTATTGTTGCCAAAATGACCAAGTTTGGATAGGCTTGATATATACTTATCTAAAAACAAGGGTTATGGCCTTCCTTTGTTTAGGTTTCCATTATGGTCTGGTCGCTTAATAATTGTATTTCTTTCCCTTTGGTGTCTTTTATGGGTGGAGTAAGTTAATTGTATCAATTCCTGATCTTTGTTTTACTTCTACTTTCCAGGAAAGCAAATGGTAGTTTTGCCCCTCTTCTGTTTAAACATGTAAAGAATCGTGCAAAGTTTGCATTAATTCTGTTCCATGCCCACCAAATATACTGGTCTATGAATCCCCCATAAAAAACAACAACAATTATAATTACATTCATTCATCTCTTTCTTCAAAATGACACAATGTTTACATCAACTCCAGCTATTTTTGCTTACTCGAAAGAGACCGCGCAACATCAATTTTTACCCGGCGTAAAGGAGGACTTACAGGAGTTCCAACGACAACAGAACAAGGTAAACTAGTCAATTGCCTTAAAAACGATTTGTACCTACCAAAGCCACCACCCCCCCCCCCCCCCCACACACACACGAATGTCGTCCGATTACTTGTATGTAGAAGAATATTTCTTTCTGCATCGAGAATATTGCCTTTTCCATCCATTGTGGATCAGCTGACTTTTCACCCAAAACGTTTTGTAAGCGGGCATTCTATTGGCTGACTGGCGCTCGGCTTTGGTGTTTTAGCCTTTTCGTCCAATCATAAATACCCGCTCAAACATGATCATGTGACTGAAGATGGCAACTGCATTTAACTCGGCGATTTAAATATAATTTTCGACTTGTTTGGTGGAAACTGTTTTCACTTTAGGTGAGAATCACACGATAGATGTGGTATTCGGCCAATATATTGCTTTTTGAAATACTCTCCTGTAAGTTTTGCTTTACGTGTGAAAATCGGTGTTGCGCGATTTTGTTCGAGTAAGCATCAACAGGTGTTGATGTAAACAGTGTGTCATTTTGAAGAAAAAGTTGAAGAAATGTAGTTATTGTGAGGGATTCACAGACCAATATATTGGTGGGCATGGAGCAGAATTAATCTAAACTTTGCACCATTCCGTGCATGTTTAAACAGGAGGTGCAAAACTGCCATTTGCTTACCTGGAACCCTTGTCAATAGATACAGTATATATCAAGCCTATCCAAACGTGATGGTCATTTTGGCAAAAATAACCCTGTACGTGCCGGCCCCCTTTGCGGCAAGCATTGTTTGTGGGTGCTCGTTAGAACCGCCTCAATGGGGTGGTTCTAACGGGTACTCACAACCTATGCCTTGCAGCAGAAATAAGAAAAAATATTCTTGCACACCAGACAAGGAAATCCGTGATTTTACCCTGGGATAGAAATTTATGTTCTGACCCTGGTGTTCCGACCCAGGCAACTAACATAACTGCCGGAACTACTTCCGAACTACTTTTATTTTGTAAACAATATACAAAACTAACCGGCAAAAAATAAATAAATAAATAAAATTAAAAATCAATAAGAATGATAATTATTTGACTCATTTATTGTTAAAGGACACTGAATACAGGACTTTTGTATGAAACCTTAAAAAGAAGAAAAGAAATACAGTCTGTAGTTTTGCTATTTGCTACAAAGTGAAAAGGGAATGTTCGGGAGGTGTTGTGCAAGAAAAAGAATCCAATATGAGGTTCTGTTGTAGATGGGCGTTTCCAACCCACGGGATGACCGTGCTGAGCGGAACCACGGCGTAGCATGGTCATTCCTCGGGTTGGAAACGCCCATCTACAACAGAACCTTATATCAGATTCTTATAATATAAATCACCGGAAAACGTAGTTTTCTCTACATAAAGTGGGGGAAGTGTTCATTTCATGGATTTGTTCATGTGCTGAAACTTATTGTGAGCAGTGGTGGTTACCCAAAATATATAGAATTGTTTTTGTTACCATGGTAATAATCCAAGAGGTAACGCACCCGATTTTTTCTTTACTTTTTTAAAGTTTACCCGTTTGTCTATTGCTTATAATCAGCTGAGCATCGTCCTCAGCAACTGGAATTAACAAGCTTTTCACCAAGGTTTCTCTAATTCCGAAAGACATGCTTGAGCATCCACTTTCAATGGTAACTCCATTGGAAAGAACTTGTCAGAAATGTTTTTATCATAGCTAAACATATCGTAAAATGGCTATTATGGCAACAAAGCGATTATTAAAAGAATTTTCCCCACAATATGGACATGTATTCATTACGATAACACACCCGTGCGACAATGTGCATTTTTTTCATATCTCCAAAATGGTTACTTTTGTGATGAAAAGCCATAATTTTTCTCTTATTTATACTGAACACATAGGTTGCAGGTACTCGTGCGAACAGCTGCATTGAGGCGGTTGAAACGAGTACCCATAACCTGTGTATTAGAGCAGACATAAGAAAAATAATGTGTAGCCAGTAAACTCCAGTTTTCTCTATATGAACTAGAGATTAGAGGGGGCCTTCATTTCACGGCCTTTTTAATGTGATGGAAAAATGGCCGTTCCAAACAATGCATTATTTCTTACTCAAAGTGAGATAATCGTATAAATTCAAAAGAGCAAACCTTATCAGTAAGTACGGATGAACGATATTGAATTCCAGGTTCATGGCAAGCCGTCGTCAACTTTTTGCATGGTATGTTCATCTGCGCATGCGCATTGACAAGCTATTTGCATGTTCCATCTAGGCAACATTGACGTAAAAGAAGTTGAACAATTTCAGTTTTGCAACTTCTGTTGCTGAACATCTGAAATGTAAACCTGGAACACAAGTTTGTATCGTTTCTTTTTTGACCATGCATTACGAAAACATATCTATAAAAATACATTGTAAATTTTTGATGTTTTTTCTTATTTCTATTCAAAATATAGATTGTGGGTACTCGTTAAAACCGCCACATCGAGGCGGTTCTAACGAGTACCCACAATTTATATTTTAGAGCAGAAATAGGAAAGATACGGTTTACCCCTTTTTGACCATGCATTACGAAAACACATCTATAAAAATACATTGTAAATTTTAAGATGAAAAATTGTGATGTTTTTCTTATTTGTGTTCAAATTATATATTTTAGAGCCTCATCGAGGCGGTTCTAACGAGTACCCACAATCTAGAGCAGAAATAGTAAAAATACGGTTTACCCCTGTAAACCCCAGTTTTACTATATAAAAGTGGGGTCAAAGGGGGTCAAAATTATATACTATTTTTAGGCGTGTTTTTGTGATGTACAGCTGAAAATGTTGTTCTTTTGCGGTCACGCTTAGCATTACCCTTTTGGAATATCTTACCGTATCTTTTGTCACGCACATGGAAGTACGCGGAAGCGGTGCTTAATTCAATACTAGGTCCATAATATACCCCCCAAAAATATCCTCTGTTAGGTTTTAATCTAAATACATCATCTCCAACCTCGGTGCTACTGCTTACAGTAATGCTGTCATCTAAATTGTCTATTTCGTCTGAAAGAAAAAACAACATTATTTTAAATATAAAGTAGAAGGGAATGCAATGTCATCGATACAATTCAAGAAATCCATTTGAAAGCATCACGAAAACACGTCTATATGATTTTGACTCCATTGAACCCCACTTTTATATAGCAAAACTGGGGTTTACAGGGGTATACCTTATTTTTATTTCTGCTCTGAAATAAAGAGTGTGGGTACTTGTTAGAACCGCCTCGTCGAGGCGGTTCTAACGAGTACCCACACTCTATATTTTGAGCAAAAATAAGAAAAACAAAACAATTTTTTATCTTAAAAGTTCCTTTTCTTCGGCCGTAGAGTTTACAATGTATTTGTATAGGCGTGTTTCTGTAATGGAAACACGAACATAAATTATCAACACAATAATTCAAACGTGACAGGCGGAAAGCCGAAAGACCGTTTTACCCACTTAATGGTCAAACGGCTGTCCGAAATAAGATATTAGCAATATACACTGAGATGGACGATTTATGACAGTAATAAATGATGACAGAAGAACCGCCTTGAAATTGTCAGTAAAAATATTAATTTTACATGGGAGGGGATGGGGACTGAAATGGATTTTACATGACAGCAATCCTCGCAGTTGGTTCTGTCGTAGTTAAGCTAAATAATTTGTTCATTCCGCGCGAAGTACTCCGGCCCACCAGCGATACCTCCGATAACATAAATGAAAAAATCAAACGAGCACAAACATGAAACAGCAATGAGAACTCTACACCAAGAAACAACAAGAACGCTTGAGCAAAAGAAAAACGACAACTGGACACCGGCGAGCCCGACCAGTGACATATCATTAGGCACAAACCAATATAACAAAAAATGTTACAGTTGTTTGAATAGGTCCTTAGGATGGAACCGCTACGGAGCCAGAGGCCCCTCCGCCGCCGCGCAACTTAAGAAAGGAAGCAAAGCCAATAACTGCGACCAGACAAACCACCACGCACACAGTCTGTTGCATTACTCTCACGTTTAGCCCAAATTCCTCCACTCCCAATAACGATTCCACTGAACCACATTACGCAAACACGCCTATACAAATACATTGCCACCTTTATCGCCGAAAAAAATGAAAATTTTATGATGAAAATTTGTGATATTTTTCTATCAGTAATAAGAAAAATAAGGTATACCCCCGGAAACCCCAGTTTTACTTTATAAAAGTGAGATTCAAGGGGGTCAACATTATACAGGCGTGTTTTCGTGATGCATCAAAACAGCTACAAGCACATCTTCCGCCGAACTCATACATCAAGTCATCAAAAAATCCAGGCTCACAAATTTCATTCCAAGAAACAAAGCAAGCATACTACAGAATTGTAAAAAATGTGTTTTAAAAATATTTAATTTGCGCCGCGCTTACAGGGTTGAACAAAAATTGTATCCCTGTCCGCATACAGGTAAAGTAACTGTCCTTTTGGCTTTCCGCTGTTGGTGTTTCCATTAGGTCTGTTGTCCGCCCCCGCCCATAGGGGCTTGAAAAAGTATATGGGCTGCATGATGCTTCCACGCAGAGCTGAATCCGGCCCGCACACTAGTACTGGTAAACCACTTAGAGGATCTAAGCCTGTCCAGGAATCGCGGTGCGAGGCGGTCCGTCCATGCTAATAAACCCTATTGGTTTCATTGGGCGACAGGGCTTGAGATGTCATTTCATCTCAATGTCGGGTAAAAGTCCCACAAAATTGGAAGCAACGCATCCAAAATGACCTTTACAGTGTTGACGGGACGTTAAACCTCAAATCAAACAAACAAAATTAGGTCTGTTGTTGCATGTTTGTGTTTCTTTCCTTTTGGTGTCTCTGATGGGAGCTATGGGTTTATTGTATCGATTCCTGATCATTGCCTATACTTCTATTTTGAAAAAAGTCTTCCGGCCGTTTAAAGTCTCCCTAACCTTAATCATATTGTGGGTTATATTTTCCGGTCCTTTTGGATAGTTGCTTTTACTGTGTAACTTAGAAAATAATTGAGGGTCACTGATTAGGCCTAATTTGCAGAAACTAGAGAGCCTGGCCCATAAAATCTTGTACTCTACATGGATTTATGGATTTCAGTTCTGTGCTGTAGGCCTTATTTTCAACAAATTACCTTTCTTAAGAATATTTGACTTCATTATGGACGTACATTTGTTTAACATTTTATGCACATAAATAGTCTGCCAGCCTTGACATAAAAGCACATAATGAAGTCAATAATCGAACTCAAAGTGAAAAGAGCGATCGCCTGGAAACGATTACCATAAACTAATTGGGAGCGGGGATGGGGTGCCAAGTCCGGTCTGTATAGAATAGCTAATCCACACTCAACCCTAGGCGGGATTCATGTGGCATCCTACGGCGTTTATATTTCGCAATTAATTCTATTTGCTATTGTCTAGTCATGTAACTGACTTCAACGCTCGTAATGAATCGTTAAATGCTAACTTCTTAATCAGGGTTGTCGGTATCATAAACTACGCAAAACTGTTCCTAAACTTTACAGGCATCAGTCAAATTCAATTTCAAAACTCAATGTTGGACTAAAATCTCTTCTGCAACCAGGTCTATCGGAACCGGAATTTTACGGTGATTTAGAATATAAATTCAGACAAATATAAAGTCGCAATGACTTCATCACACTATTTCGTAAAATCGTTCTTCGGTATGAAATGAACGGGTACAACATGGATGCTACACGACAGACCTCATGCAGGGTAGTTAACACAATTACGGTTGACAATTTTGCTTCCCTCTTTAAGTGCACGCCGGTGGGTCAGATTCAATGACTGTTCCAGCGTAAAGGTTTATTGAGAATTAGAATTTAACTTTATGTAATGTTGGTTGGTGCCTGATGCTCCGTCTCTGGTCGGGCCCATCGGAGTCTAACTGTTGGTTTTCTTTTGCTTCAACACTTCAGTGGTTTCTGGCCGCCGGTTAAATATGTTCTATGAAAGGGTTATCATTAAGTATGTTCTATGAAAGGGTTATCCCTTGGAAGCAAAGAATACACCACCGAACTTAAAATTATATAAAGTATACAAATGTCTGGGCCAGATCAGCTAGTTTCGACCAATTAGGCCTCATCAGTGACCCTCCAAAATTGAATCAATGATTCGAATGGACAAAAAAATATATACTACGCTATGATGAAGAGCAAGGAGACATTTTAGGGCCGCCACACCATTTTCACTCAACGTCAGCTGTAGTGACGTTAAATATGTTCTATAAAAGGGTTATCCCTTGGAAGCAAATAATGCACCACAGAACTGTATGAAGTGTATAGCTTCTGGGCCATACTAGCTAATTTCGGCCAATTAAAGGGTTATCTATATATATAACATTATCACACTCAATCACGTGAATAAATCCGTGGAATTTAGACCCCATAAGTCCCACTTCATATAGAGAAAATAGGGGTTTACGGGGGAATACATTATTTCTTATTATGGGACAAAAACATTGATTGTGGGTACTCGTTAGAACCGCCTCAATGAGGCGGTTCTAACGAGCACCCATAACCAATGTTTGCAGTAAGAATAAGTAAAATATGGTGGATTTTCATCAGAAAAGTAGCCGTGTTGGAGAAATGAAAAAAGCATTATGTCGTACGGCTGTGTTATCGTAATGGAAATATCAAACAGAGCTGTCATATTTGCCAGCAAAGGTCACAGCATTTGATATTATTCAGACAATCGAAACAATCGTTATTTGAAACCAGTAATGTGAACCCTAGGAAAAAATCTATGACGTCTGAAAATATTTGCTTTTGATATGATATTTTAATAAAGTAGTAATGAGTTCTATTACCATTTCTTTTGGAGTTTCTATTGAGAATAATCACGTTTACAATAGTATCATTATATATTATTATGCCTCACGTGACTTTCCCATACAAAACTCCCATAGGGTCGAGGGTGGTAATTTTATCTATCCCATACGATAATATACTATCAGATGCGCAAAAATGATGCGCGTACGGTTCAATTTATATTGAACCGTACGAGCATCATTTTTGCGCATCTGATACATGTAGTATATTATCACATGGGATAGTAAAAATTACCACCTTCCGGTCTATGGGCGTTATAATCATGATTTTATACATCAGGGTGATAATAAGTTCAGTATAATAAAATGAATGTCACATTTCTGAGAGGGTGATAGTAAGTGAACATTCTTACTATCACCCTCTCAGTGATGTAATATTTATATATTGTCAAATATGTTCTAGAAAGGGTTATCCTTCGGAAGCAAGGGATACACCACAGAACCGGAAACATATGGAGTGTACATTTTTTCTGGGCAAGACTTGCTAGTTTCGACCAATTAGGCCTCATCAGTGACCCTCAAATATTTTTCAAAATTCCACAATGGATTCAATGATCCCAAAGGACAAGATAATACAAACTACACGATATAGGGCATGGATACTTTTTACGGCCGCCACACTTTCCCAGACAACAGCTGAACCTGAACTGATACGCCTTGATTTCGCTTTTGCATTACGATAACACCCCCGTTCAACATAGAACGTGAGCTACTTTTATGATGAAAATCCGTGATGTGTGCGTTATAAATACTGCAAACATAAGTTGTGGATGCTCGATAGAGATAGAACCGTCTCAATGTGGCGAATGAGGCGGTTCTAACGATACCCACAACTTATGTCTTGGAGCAATAATAATAATAAAAAATAATGTATATCCCGTAAACACATTTTTCTCTATATTAAGTGGGGTTTAGGGGGGGTATAATTTCACCGACTTGTTAAAGGGAAACGCCCACAAAAGTTAACTGTCACTTTAAAATATTACCTTTGATGAGGCGAACATTTTGGTACAAATTTTATGAAAATCGGTTGAACGGTTTTGAAATTATGACTTTTTGAACATTTTACAATTGCTGTCTATGAGGGCCGCCATTTTGTTAATCTAGTCACGTGACCAAAATAGAAAAATAATAATTTACAGCATACTTTTCAGATGTTGTACTTAAAAACAGTAAATTATCATAGCATTGAATAAATGAAATGCATACTGAACTATTTATCGCTGTTTTATTGCACGAGAATCGCTGTAGTTCAAAGTTTTCCAATTGTGAGTTTATGACGTCATTTACTCACAGCCTCGTTCTGGACTAACAAAACCAAAATTTGTGAAATGTTCAAAAGGTCATAATTTCTAAACCACTCAGTAAATTTTCATAAAACTTGTACCAAAATGTGTGTCTCCTCAAAACCTTTTTTCTTAAGTGAAATTTAATTTTTGTGGTTGTTTGCCTTTAACGTGATGGAAAGAAGTATGAAAAGTAGAAGTGAAGGAATCGATACAATTTACCCAAGGCTCCCGTCACAGGCACGAAAGGGAAAGAAACACAAGACCCTAATGGAAACATCAATAGCAGAAAGGCAAAAGGACAGTTACTTTTTCACAAAATGGCCATAAGACTATCCAAAACAAAAATATATAAACGATACACGCACACTCAAAGACAAATCATAACAAAAATCACCGCGGCAGAAGAACTGTAAAAAGAATTCCATTGGGGACTGAACTCGATTTTGCGCAGCCGCAATCCTCGCCCTTTCTTCCGTCGCGATTTAGACACATATTTTATTCAGTCCGCATGAAGGCCTCCTAACTCATCAGTGCAACATCGCCGAGAACACAAACATCAAACAACCACGGAGATGAAACAACGGTGAGGACTCGACAACAAGAAACCACTGAAATGCTGGAGCAAAAGACAACCAGCAGTGAGACTCCGATGGACCCAACCATAGACAGAGAGGACTGACAAATTATTTGTATAATCCACGATAGAACGAAGGCCGAGTATTGCGGCGACGTAAAATTTATTCACCGTTCCTCCCAATTCCCAGTGAAAAAAAACTATTTACTTACCATTCCAAGGCGGTTCTGCTGTCGCGGGTCAGGTTTGTTACAGTTCGTTTTTGCATATGTATATTGCGTATGTCTTTTTATTTTTGATAGGCATTTGGTCATTTCGTTGGAAACTGTGTGTCCTTTTGGCTTTCCGCTAGTGATGTTACCATTATGTTTAATTATTTAATGTTCTTGTCTCTTTCCCATTTGGTGTATCTGATGGGAGATGTGCGGTAATTGTATCGATTTCTGATCAATGCTTGCACTTCTATTTTTATGCTACATGCGTGCATGTCCTGCATGCGTGTTCATGAACAAGCGCCGTCTTACACAGTATGTAAATCGTCACGAAGTTATCTGTCCCAACAATGAACGGTACAGAAATTATAACGCAATTATCTGCCCTTACAATGAACGTTGAACTATAGAAGCGACAGATGCAGCGCTTGAGACCCATTTATCACCTTCACAAAAAAGAACCATCCTTGTATGCTGTACATGTAGAAAATAGCAATATTAACATGAGAAACAGAAGCGCTGTATCTAGAAAAAAAAACGGACAACATAAAATATTCAACTCACTACTGTCAGCCTTTGCTTGACCCTGCAACCTCGCCTAAGGAATTGTTCTGTCTCACATACGACGCCGGAAGGTCCGTGACTTACATAAGGTTGTGTCAGGCCACATAATTCGATAATGCGATAGCCATACAATATTGGTTCACAAAAACGATTTGCATGAACGATCCGTCCCCTGTACAGGCCCACCAGCAGCGAATATCAGATCTGTGACTTCAATCAGATGGTTGGAAAATGCAACAATTTGGACTGAACAAATTATTTCTCTTAATCGCGACGGAAGTAAGGGAGAGGATTGTGGCCACGTGAAAGCGATTTAAGCCCCTCCCCCACCCCAAAGTGGAATTTGCTTCCGCTGACTGTTCCAGGGCGGTTCTTCTGTCGCGGCCTATTTTTGTTATGGTTTGTCTTTGGGTGTTTGTGTCGCTTATATTATTTTATTTTGGATAGCCTATTTGGCCATTTTGTGGAAGAGTGACTGTCCTTTTGGCATTCCGCTATTGATGTATCCATTTGGGTCTGTTGTTTCGTCTTTGTGTTTCTTTACCTTTAGTGTCCCTGAATGGAGCTGTGGGTTAATTGTATCGATTCCTGATCATTGCTTCCACTTCTTTTTTAACTTAATAAAGAAAAGAAATTTACTTTTATTAAAAAAAATATGAGCAGACCATTAACCTGACAGAGTATAGGCACCGTGGCACATTAAATCTTGAAACGTGTTTTACAAAATCGAAAACAAGTCGTTTATACGCACTTGAACTGTTCTGAGCCATTTAAGTATTTATATGCTTGTTATTTTGTGGTTTATGTGAGAAACGTACTATCGTGACAAAAGCCCCCCTTAGGGAGAAAAAGGAAGTAGATAATACAGACTCAAGGGCAAGTTTTATAACTGTTGTTCTTAACTCTGAAGGAACAAAAAGTTGTAACGACGTTTTATTGCCGGTTGTGAATTGTCTATACATCAAATCATCCTTAAGCACAAACTGAGTTTCACCTTCGTTCAAACCGTTAGTGACAGATACAGTACCAGATTGTACCATTTGCCTCAATAGGCCCAATGAAGGATCATTAACCTGGGCAAGTTCCAAAGCCTCTATGTCATCATTTACTTTTTTTCTGGAAATAATGACATATCAGGCGGCTTAGAGCCGTCAATATTACCAATAACCAAGTCGTAAAGTGTATCAACCATGCATAGCGCCTCAGTAGTATCTTTGAAAAAAGGACAGTCTACATCTGTGAGTGCCATAGGTCATATATAGGAAGTATGATCAATCAATGTGTCCTCAGATTCCTTATCAATCAATTGATCATCAGTTACCAAGCATCTCCGAATTACCACACCAGTACACCCAGTATCTCATGATACAACTACCTTTTTCCCATTTACAAAACAAGGAGCTGTGGGTTATCTAGATTTCAAGAAATAACAAACCTCTTCCTTATCCTTCCTTACACAAGGAAGTATCAACAATACCATCCATTAATTGGATAAGCACTTTGAATATCATGCTCAAAAAGAGTCACTGTTGTTTTTACGTTGAGCACTGAAAAACCTTATCTGATGATCTCCCTTAATTGTACTACTGCTTTAATTTTGATGCATTCCCATAGCACGTCCGCGATAATCTCATCTACCTCTTTCGCGTCCGTGGTTAGCACCAAGAGTAATGTTATGGTCAGCAGTATTGTCAGCCGGTTTATTTTCCTCTATATTCGGGCTCGAAACCATCTTACGGCTAGGATGGTTCCAGCACTTAACTGTTAAGTGTGCCTTACCGCATATCCCGCACTTTATATCCGGTCTCTTACCGGTAGCCCCCTCACTACTCTTACTTATATCGTTGGGCTTGCTCTTAGACACCCCTTTTGCGCCTTGTGCTACACAGCCAAGGACACTGCCTCTCGCCTAAGCAAACTGATCAGCCTCCACTGACTGTTCCAAGGCGGCTCTTCTGTGGCGATTTATTTATGTTATTGTTTGTTACTTATTGTGTGTATCACTTGTGTCTTTTAATTTTGGATGGCCATATGGCCATTTTGTGGGAAAGTAACTGTCCTTATGGCCTTCCTTTGTTTAGGTTTCCATTATTGTCTGGTCGCTTAATGTTTGTATTTCTTTCCCTTTGGTGTCTTTTGTGGGTGGAGTAAGTTAATTGTATCAATTCCTGATCTTTGTTTTACTTCTACTTTCCATAGCCATGTCAGATAGACATTCCAATGACCTTGGCTTCAAATGTACATACAAATCTCTACTACATTTTTTTCAGAATTTTAAACATTATCGTCCTGACTTTTTTAACTTTGAATTTCCCCATAATTCTACATAGCTTTTGATCATTAACCGATTGACGCTTATGACCCACAAAGAGGATAGGCGTGTCGTTAAATAAGCAAACATCATCATCATCATCATCAACAAATCTCTACAGCAACACTCCTGGACTGATCCCTTGCCATGAAATAACAGATTGCGTCATACGATTTCACAACATTACCAAGGGATAACCACTTATCAAAATGAATAATCAGTCTGCTACTCAACTGCATAAAAGTGTCACTCTTAACTGGCCTCTCGTAACGAAACTTTTTATGGAAACCTCTTTCTGTCATGTCAAAATTTTTCAACAGAGCTTTTATGAGCTTAACATAATCATTTGCATCTTCATTTGAAAGCCTAGCATTAACGCCCTTTAAAACAATGCGCCATGATTTATAGCCCAACGATCTGTTTCACATTTATTTCTCAAACTGCGAAATATAGCTATCCATCTTATCCTTTGCCTAGTCAAAGTATGGCACTTAGCCCGCGCTGCTCTTTCAGTCTTCTCACGCGCGATTTTTACATTTGACTGCAATCGCTTGCACTCATGCCTTAACTTCAACGCTGATAAGTCCTTCTCGTGAGCCAATTTTGCCATTTCTAATTCCCTTTCCCTTTCTACCTGTGCTAATTTAGCCAACTCAAATTCCCTACCCTGGCCTAATCCAGCCAATTCAAATTCTCTTTCCTTTTCCTGTTCTACCTGTGCTAATTTAGCCAACTACAATTCCCTTTCCGTTTCTTTTTCTTCCCTTTCGCGCGCTCTTTCCTCCCATTCAATTGCCTGCTTCTCCTTAATCCAATCCGGAAGTTCTTTCCCCTCATATCCTAAGCTGCTCTAATAACTTGTCCATTTTCAACTGACGTATAATCACACGTAGGTCAAAATATAAATGGCAATTGTTTAGATATCTTGTGAACAAGATCAGATAAAATACTGACCAAACAGGCTGCTTAAGGTGGTTAATGGTTAAGCAACCTTAATTTATGACAAACTTATACAATAACGTCAAAATGCCGTTACGTACGTCATAAATTCACGGGTAAGTACGTGGCTTTAAATGATAATCACCAGTGAAGCTACCCCTTGCGTATAAACACCATGATACCGATAAACGTCGGTAACAACGGTAATCTGGCGTCATTTTGACGTTAGACCTACGTGACGTCATGGACAAGAACAGAACTAAAGTGAGCCAGCGCACGACAAAACCTTCAATAAGACATGTGCGCCCAACGAAGACCCAGTTCAGCCTGCGCATCCGCGCAGTCGGATCAGATTCTTCGTTGTGCGCTCTAAGAATAACTAAGGATCCTATGCTCCTCCATGCAGTAAGAGAATCTCTGGTTAGACTATATGGATGTGCAGACTGATCTGAGTCTTGGCTGGGCGCACATGTCTTATTGTAGGTTTTGTCGTGCGTTGGCTCAATTGTAAAAAACACTTGATAAGAAGCACCAAGACTATGGATAGATATCAGAGACACGCACAACAAACCATTCAGCGATAACAGAAGGCTGATAAGGGAAACACACCACAAAGTTGAAACTATTCAGCGATAACACTAAGCTGACTGTAATACTTAGTGACCCATAGCCGCCATCTGAGGAAAAGATAATAACCTCCCTCTCAGTATACCCTTTCATTCAAGATAAGAGCACAATGACTCAGGACTTCATTATACGTGCAGCTTTCACAAAAATCTTCGCCGCTTCTCACACAAAGAAAATTGGGCTCTTTAAAAAAGACAACAACAACAACCAAAGTATGTAAGCCCACCAGATCCCTTAAGACCTGATATGTCTTACAGAAACCATCCCACTTTCAGACACCAATGTCATGTGACTTCTGGTGAGTGGGGAGCTGAACTGGCACACAGTTAATTTCAGCTTCACACACACACAAAGGCAGCGTGTGTCAAGATAGACGAGGATGGTCTAAGCAAGAAAGTTCAAGGTCCGGGTAAACGTAAATATATGTGTATTTACAAAAACAAAACTATATTTAAAAAAAGAATATTACAACAAATAACAAAACACACACACTCACACACGGATACAAAACAGTTCATTAATGTGACGACATCTAATTTCTCGCGTTGATCGAGTAGAAGTACTTCAGATGGGCATTATATATTTCTTCACGAACATGTTAAGCCCAAACTATTTGCGTGTAGTCTGTTGTCGGCGTACGTCACATGCGTAAACGGCGTTAATATGACATCTCAATTTGCATTTATTTCCTCTACACCTTAGGATATGGGGTCAAAGGCGAAAAAACCGGAAGGTGATATAACTATCTTTCATAATAATTTCTGCACACCTCAACATCCTCCCTGATGTGTGGTGCAAAATAGGGTGGGGGTGTAGCATACACATATACATATAGACACACACATGTGTCAATATATACCCATACACACATCTACATGGACTTACCATGGTTACCAAAACTTCATAAAAAACCTTACAAAGCACGGTTTATTGCAAATTCTAGCTCTTGCACTACCACTGAACTTTCTAAATTATTAACTTCCTGTCTAACTGCTATTAAAATGCATGTAATTAAATATTGTGATAAAGTCTTTGAAAGATCAGGAAGAAATCTGTTTTGGTCTATAAACAATTCGATTGAGGTTTTAAATAAATTGAAATCTAGACATTTTCGTGCTTCTAGTCTGTCTACCTACGATTTGTCCACTCTTTACACTACACTTCCTCATAATCTTATAAAAGAAAAGCTTAATGATTTAATTGAATGGGCTTTTCACAGAGAAGATTCTCTCTATCTTGCATGTAATGTCAGAAATGCATTTTTCACTTCTAAAGAGCATAAGAATTCTACACTTTGGTCATGTCAGAAAGTGTGTGATGCCCTCACCTTTCTACTTGACAATATTTATATTATATTCGGTACTAAGTTATTTAGACAAATTGTGGGTATTCCGATGGGTACTAATTGCGCACCTCTTGTGGCTGATCTGTTCTTGTATTGTTATGAAAGAGACTTCATTTTGTCGCTTTCCATTGATAACCAATCTGAAATCATTGAAGCTTTAAGCTCTACTTCTAGATATTTAGATGATTTATTAAATATTGATAATACCTATTTTGATGGTTTGATCAGTCAGATTTACCCCCTAGAACTTCAGTTAAATAAAGCAAATTCTTCTAATACCGAGGCCCCGTTTTTGGATTTACATCTATCTATTGTAGATGGATTTGTTTCGTGCAAAATTTATGATAAACGCGATGACTTTGATTTTGAGATTGTAAATTTTCCTTTTTTGGATGGTGATGTTCCTCGTGCGCCACCCTATGGCGTTTATATTTCGCAATTAATTCGATTTGCTAGAGTGTGTAGTCATGTAACTGACTTCAACACTCGTAATAAATTATTAACGGCTAAACTCCTTAATCAGGGTTATCGGTACCATAAACTACGCAAATAAAAATCAAAATTTTATAGACGCCATTCTGATTTAATTTCAAAAATCAATATTGGACTTAAATCTCTTCTGCAACAAGGTCTATCGGAACCCGAATTTTATGGTGACTTAGTATATGAATTCAGAAAAATATATAACCGCAATGACTTCAGCACCCAATTTCGTAAAATCATTCTTCGATATAAAAAGATTGGGTACAACATGGATATTATACGACAGACTGCATGCATGGTAGTCAACCCAATCACGGTTGGCAACTTTGCTTCCCTCTTTAATTGCACGCCGGTGGGTCAGGCCTCAGATTCTATGACGGCTCCAACGTAAAGGCTTATTGAAAATTAGAAAGATAATGTTGGTTGGTGCCTGATGCTCTGTCTCTGGTCGGGCTCATCGGAGTCTAGCTGTTTGTTTTCTTTTGTTCCTGCATTTCAGTGGTTTCTTGCTGTCGAGTCCTCACCGTTGTCTCACCTCTGTGGTTCTTTGATTTTTGTGTTCACGGAGTTAGGAGGCCTTCATGTAGACTGAACAAATTATTTGTCTAAATCGCGACGGAAGTAAGGGCGAGGATTGTGGCCACGTTAAATCGATTTAAGCCCCCCAGTGGAAATCTTCCACTGACCGTTCCAAGGCGGCTCTTCTGTGGCGATTTATTTATGTTGTTGTTTGTTACTTACTGTGTGTATCACTTGTGTCTTTTGGTTTTGGATGGCCATATGGCCATTTTGTGGGAAAGTAACTGTCCTTATGGCCTTCCTTTGTTTAGGTTTCCATTATGGTCTGGTCGCTTAATGTTTGTATTTCTTTCCCTTTTGGTGTCTTTTACGGGTGGAGTAAGTTAATTGTATCAATTCCTGATCTTTGTTTTACTTCTAATTTGTCTAACAGCTGTTAATCTCAATTATTCACAACGGCTTTTAATACGACGTTTTATTATCATAGTTAAAGGTCCTTGATCGCATAAAGTCACAACATAAAGGCACAAAGCTTCCATCGGTCCATGTTCTAAGTGACTTAAACTTTAGCGAAATCGTTTGGCCTGACAAGCTCAGCAAATAAGGTGCAATACTGAGTCTGAGTAAGGGCAAATATTGCATGTATTGTATAAAATGAATGATTTAGCGTCCCTACTCGTGATAAGAATACTTCAGATATGATTATCACATCTTACTCATAACAGGTCAGTTTGAAGATATTCTTTCTCCATATAAACTTAGTGATGACGACGGTGTAACAGGATCTTTAAAAATCCACATTCAATCCACAAAAGAACCTAGGAAAAAGTGTTTTCAATCCAGAAAACTGATTATGAAGCTATGAGGGAGGATGCGTCAAGATTTGCAAAGATCAAATATGTTAATGGTCACTCAGATGTTCGATCTGTAAATGATAACTTTTATCTAATAGCTTCCTTCATTCAAAATTTAGATGATAGGCATATTCACTCAAAAACTAGAAAGACGGTGTCCTCGATTCCGTTCATGGCGCCGAAGACAAGAAGGAAAATCCACAGAAGGAATACAATTCATGTCAAAGTAGAAAGAGAGGTAATTTTAATATAGAAGTGAAGGCAATGATCAGCAATCGATACAATTAACCCACTGCTCCCATCATAGACACCGAAGGAAAGGAAACACAAACACTAAACAACATACCCTAATGTAAACATAAACAGCGAAATGCCAAAAGGACAGTTACTGTCCCACACAATGTCCAACCGGCTATCCAAAACAAAATAATAGAAGCGATACAAACGTTCAAAGACAAACCATAACAGAAATAAACCGCTACGGAAGAAACGCCTAGGAACGGTCAGTGAAACGAATTCCACTGGAGTCTTAAATCTATTTTACAAGGCCACAATACTCGCCCTTACTTTTGTCGCGATTTAGACAAATAGATTGTTCAGTCCGCATGAAGGCCTCCAAAAATCAAACAACCACATAGATGATACAGCGATGAGGACTCGACAGCAAGAAGCCACTGAAATGCTGGTGCAAAAGAAAACCAACAGTTAGACTCCGATGGACCGGACCAGAGACGGAGCATCAGGCACCAACCAACATTACATAGAATTAGATTCTCTCTAATTCTCAGTAAGCCTTTACGCTGGAACAGTCATAGAATCTGAGGTCTGACCCACCGGCGTGCAATTAAAGAGGGAAGCAAAGTTGTCAACCGTGATATATATATTGGTTCACTACCATACATGCAGTCTGTCGTATAACATATATGTTGTACCCAATCTTTTTGCATCGGAGAATGATTTTACGAAATCGGGTGCGGAAGTCATTGCAGTTATTATTTTTTTTTAGAATTTATATGCTAAGCCACCATAAAATTCGTGTTCCGATAAACCTTGTTGCAGAAGAGAGTTAAGTCCAATATTGAATTTTGAAATTAAATCAGAATGACGTCTATAACGTTTTGGAAAGGCTGGTGTTGTGCCGTGGGGCGGCCGTAAAATGTCTCCCCGTACATCAACCATAGTGCAGTTTATATTTTACTTTTGGTCCTTTGAGATCAGCGTTAATATTCTGAGAAATCAGAAATAAATTTTTGGTTTAGACTCATATTCTAGACAGGTTTTTAATTATTTGTACCCCATTTTGATTTATATCAGTCTTTGAATCGACTGCCTATTCGAAATTCGCAAAATTACAGTACGTTTCCTCTGGCTTTCGCTGCCGGATCATTACAGGGTCACTGATGAGGCTTTATTAGCCGAAACTACGTAGTATGGCCCATGTTCTTTCTTATGAATGTTTTCATTGCTCTTAAAGAAACTCATTTTAGATTTTTATTTGCCTTCAATGCAGCTGGTGTTGTGCCGTGGGGCGGCCGTAAAACGTCTCCCCGTACATCAACCATAGTGCAGTTTATATTTTACTTTTGGTCCTTTGAGATCAGCGTTAATATTCTGAGAAATCAGAAATAAATTTTTGGTTTAGACTCATATTCTAGACAGGTTTTTAATTATTTGTACCCCATTTTGATTTATATCAGTCTTTGAGTCGACTGCCTATTCGAAATTCGCAAAATTACAGTACGTTTCCTCTGGCTTTCGTTGCCGGATCTTTACAGGGGCACTGATGAGGCTTTATTAGCCGAAACTACGTAGTATGGCCCATCTTCTTTCTTATGAATGTTTTCATTGCTCTTAAAGGAACTCATTTTAGATTTTTATTTGCCTTCAATGCAGCTGGCGTTGTGCCGTGGGGCGGCCGTAAAACGTCTCCCCGTACATCAACCATAGTGCAGTTTATATTTTACTTTTGGTCCTTTGAGATCAGCGTTAATATTCTGAGAAATCAGAAATTAGTTTTTGGTTTAGACTCATATTCTAGACAGGTTTTTAATTATTTGTACCCCATTTTGATTTATATCAGTCTTTGAATCGACTGCCTATTCGAAATTCGCAAAATTACAGTACGTTTCCTCTGGCTTTCGTTGCCGGATCTTTACAGGGTCACTGATCAGGCTTTATTAGCCGAAACTACGTAGTATGGCCCATCTTCTTTCTTATGAATGTTTCCATTGCTCTTAAAGGAACTCATTTTAGATTTTTATTTGCCTTCAATGCAGCTGGTGTTGTGCCGTGGGGCGGCCGTAAAACGTCTCCCCGTACATCAACCATAGTGCAGTTTATATTTTACTTTTGGTCCTTTGAGATCAGCGTTAATATTCTGAGAAATCAGAAATTAGTTTTTGGTTTAGACTCATATTCTAGACAGGTTTTTAATTATTTGTACCCCATTTTGATTTATATCAGTCTTTGAATCGACTGCCTATTCGAAATTCGCAAAATTACAGTACGTTTCCTCTGGCTTTCGTTGCCGGATCATTACAGGGTCAGTAATGAGGCTTTATTAGCCGAAACTACGTAGTATGGCCCATCTTCTTTCTTATGAATGTTTTCATTGCTCTTAAAGGAACTCATTTTAGATTTTTATTTGCGTAGTTGTGGTACCGATAACCCTGATTAAGAAGTTTAGCAGTTAACAATTTAGTACGTGTAATGAAGTCAGTTACATGACTACACCCTATGGCAAATCGAATTAACTGCGAAACACAAACGCCACAGGATGGCGCACGAGGAACACCGCCACCCCAAAAAAGAAAACTCACAACCCCAAAACAAAAACCATCGCGCCCACCACAAATCCTGCAAGAAACAAACCCACCCATAACAGACAGATGGAAATCCAAAGAACGGGCCCCCGGTATCAGAAGAATCCACCCTACTAAACCGAAGCCCTTGGGTAGGGGGGGAGGGGGGGGCAAACCCGACCAATCAAACCATCGAAACAGGTAGTGTCAATATTCAATAAATCATCCAAATATCTAGAAGTCGAGTTAAAAGCCTCAACGACCCAAGACCGGACCCCAGAATAAAGGGAAAACATGAAGCCTTTCTCATAATAAAATAAAAACAGACCAGCCACAAGGAGCGCGCAACCAGCACCCACCGGAACACACACAGCCTGCCCATACAACCTAGCACCAAATCCTATGCAAACACTGCCAATCAGAAAGGCGAGAGACCCCCCCCCCCAACCCCGACACGACCACAAAGTACAACCCCATGCTCCCCAGAAGTAAAAAAGCATCCCGTACACCACACGCAAGACAGAGGGAGTCCCCCCACTAAATGTCCACTCATTCAAACCACCAAGTCCCCCATAAGACCACGAGGAAGCGCAGCGCAAAGGGCGGAAAAACACAAGCAGACAGATCCTAAATATGTTCTAGAAAGGGTTATACTTTGGAATCAAGAAATTCACCACAGAACTGGAAAATATGGAGTTTGCATGTTTTCTTGGCTAGACTAGCTAGTTTCAGCCATTTATGCCTCATCAGTGACCCTCAAATATTTTCAAAATTCCACAATGGAACCAATGATCACAAAGGACAAGACAATATAAACTACACTATGATGTAGGGCAGGGAGACTCCTGCATCTCAGTCCACCCAAAATTTCATTATAACATCCTATAAACAAAAACAGATTTCTACCTGATCTTCCAAAGACCCCGTCGCAATACTTCATCATATGTTTCTTGATGGCAGTAAAACATGAAGTTAATAACCCGGAGAGCTCAACTTTGTATGGTCTTTCATGAAGTTTAAGTAATCAATACAACGTAGGAAGCCTAAACTTCGATTGCAATTGGAAACTTTCAGAAAGGACATTAAGACAGACATTACCAACAACATGTTTTATACGAGGACTGTTCAAATATCAATGCAAGTAGAACGTTTTCTCATGCACTAATGCGAAAATCACCTGGAAATAAATATCACAGCGTAGAAAAACATTTTACCTATACATTGATACCAAACCTGTTAAAATCCGTCCACTTTAGCCGTGTATATCGTTCGATAAACACTGTCTATTCTTGTATACTAATACAAAACATGGTTGGAAGAAGGTCAGAATACGGTCCTATATTAAGAATCGTTGTATTCTTGGTATACGGTGCAAAGACATTTTTGATGAAATATGTTTGGTTTATAGGCATAATGAAATGTCTTTTCCGACAGTTTTTCGTTGGTGTAAGAAATTCAGCTGCGGGCTAGGCTCAACAGAAGATGCATCACATGATCGTCGGCCGAAAAGAGCAACATCTGCCAAGATGGTTGCTAGAGTGAAAGAAATAGTTGATACCGATGCAGGATACACCACTAGGCAAATAGTTAGTATGGTTGGCATCTCATTAGGAGCAGTTCATGCAATTCTGAATCGGGATTTGAAAATGAGAAAGATCTGTGCTAGATGGATTCCCCATCAGTTGACAGATGAGCAGAAAAAGACTCGCGTTCAGTGCACCAAGAAGTTGATTAAAAAGTTTCCAAATTACAATGCCCGGTCTTTCGCTAATGTCGTCACAGGTGACGAGACTTGGGTTCCCTTTTTTGAGCCAAAATGAAAGATTCAGAACAAAATATGTGCAACAAAGTATTGCAAAAGACCATACATTGCAAAGCGGACCATGAGCGTCAAGAAGGTAATGTATGCGATATTCTTTTCAAATCAGGGCCCTGCTATTCAGGTTGCTTTGCCTAAAGGCAAATCTGTAAATGCGAAGTTTTACAAGAACGAAGTTCTTCGAAAATTGAAGAAATATTTCAAAGAACGAAGACCCGCAACTGGTTTGGCCATTGTCAGATTGCTACATGACAATGCGTCATCGCACAAGGCGTTCATTGTGCAAGACTATCTGGAGCAGGAAAAGGTTGTTGAACTCCCTCGACCCCGTATGCCCCTGACCTTGCCCCGTGTGACTTTTTGTTGTCCCCGTGGCTGAAGAAATACCTTTCTGGTCGAAAATGTGTACAGCGCAAACACCTCGGTTCTGCAATACTCCAGTGCCTTCATAGTATACCTCGAAAAGACTACCAAAATGCATTCAATGATTGGATCAGAAGACTGTAAGTTTGTATATCTGTTGAACGGGAATACTTTGAGGGGACAAAATAAATTTTTCATCGAAATCTATCACGGAATCATTTTTATGTGCTTAGTTGCATTCATATTTGAACAGTCCTCGTATGTGAATAAGGCGAAAAAATAGCTGTGTTTCTACTAACAGGCTGAAAAAAATGGTCGGTAAGTAGATAATTCTTTTTATTATTTTATTTTTTCTCCAGAAAAAAAAACATGATCGGGCCTGTTTTTTTATGATTTATGTTTTTGTATATGTTTTTTGTTTACAAAATTGTCATGTTGAGACTTGCGCTGTATATCATAATTCATTTTAGGTGCCCAAAACTACAACAGTATACATAAAACGCAAAATTTGATTTTGAGGTTGTTAATTTTCCTTTCTCGTGCGGCATCCTATGGCGTTTAGATTTCGCTATTAATTCGATTTGGCAGAGTGTCTAGTCATGTAACTGACTTCAATACTCGTAATTAATTTGAAACTGATAGACTTCTTAATCAGGGTTATCGGTATCAAAAACTACACAAAGCCTTTTCAAATTTTTATAGACGTCATTCCGATTTAATTTCAAAATTCAATGTTCGACTTAACTCTCTTCGGCAACAGGTCTATCGGAACCCGAATTATATGGTGACATAGTATATAAATTTAGAAAAATATATAAATGCAATGACTTCAGCACCTAATTTCGTAAAAGCATTCTTCGATATGAAAAGATAGGGTACAATATAAATGTTATACGACAGACTGCATGCATGGTAGTTAACCAAATCACTGTTGACAACTTTGCTTCCCTCTTTAATTAATTGAACGGGCCTCCGTGGCCTAGTGGTTGAGAGCGCTGACTCTTAATCATTATGTCTCTAACCGCTGTGGTTCGAGCCTCGCTCGGGTCACATGTGAGACGCCAAGTTCTGCAACGGAAGGTCAGATGCTTTTTCTCCGGGTACTTCGGTTTTCGCCCACCTCTGATTAACGATCGGCTCGATATGTGTGAAATAATCTTGAAAGGGCCGTAAAACCATACCCCCTCCCTCTTTAATTAGAAGCCTCCGTGGTGTGGTGGGAACGCTACTCGCCTTTTGGACAAGAGCTCGCGGGATCGATCCCGGGCTTCAGACTTTCGGATGAGTCTTTAAATCGAGGTCCCTTCTCCGTATGACCTTATCATTGTTGGGACGTTAAACTCAAACACTCACTCACTCTTTCGTTGCACGCTCAGGTTGTATGACGGTTCCAGCGTAAAGGCTTACTGAGAATTGGAGAATATCTAATTTTATGCAATGCTGGTTGGTGCCTGATGCTCGGTCTCTGGTCGGGTCCGTCGGAGTCTAACTGTTGGTCTTCTTTGGCTCCAGTATTTCAGAGGTTTCTTGCTGCCGAAATCAGGGCGAGGATAGTGGCCACGTAAAATTGATTTAAGCACCCCCCCCCCCACACACACACACCCTGTGCCAAGTGGAATTCGTTTCACTGGCCGTTCCAAGGAGGTTCCTCTGTCTCGTGGTTTGTCTTTCGGTGTGTGTGTCACTTGTATTATTTTGATAGCCAATTGGCCATTTTTTGGGGAAAGTAACGGTCCTTTTGGCTTTCCGCTATTGATGTGTCCATTAGGGTCTACTTGTGTCATGTTTGTGCTTCTTTCCTTTTGGTGTCTCTGATGGGAGCTGCGGGTTAATTGTATCCATTCCTGATCATTGCCTTCACTTCTCTTTTGAACAAGGTTCATGAATTTTTGTAGTGAGTTCGTGTTTCATTACGATAACGCATCCGTGTGATACAGTGCATTTTTCAAACCTAAAAAAAAGGTATTTTTCTGATGAAAATTTATGATAGTTTCCCTATTTCTGGCCCAAAACATAGGTTTTGGGTGCTCGTTAGAACCGCCTCATTGAGGCGTTTCTGACGAGTACCTACAACCTATTTCTTGGAGCAGAAATAAGGAAAATAATTTTACCCCCGTAAACCCCAGTTTCCTCTATGTAAAGTGGGTTTAGGGGGTCTTTATGTCACGGACTTGTTCACGTGATGTGCACCATGGTTATTTTGTTGCATCTTGTTAATTCGGAAAGCAAACGCTTGTCAACGAAATATATTTACCTTATGGTAGGCTCTTGAAATATGACTGGCTGTTTTGGACAAATATTGTGATGATGACTGATTAAATTTGTAGACTTAGGAATTGTGATCGTGGGGCTGATCTTTAATATTTTCATTTTATTTTCCAAACAGTTGAGCAAACATTTGGTGAGGCATAGGGTTTCCGAAACGCATTTTTCACATCATGAAAACATGCATATGTATTCGGACATCAGTGAACTCTACATTTATAGAGTCAAACTGGGGTTTACAGGGATAAACCATATTTTTTTTTATTTCTGCTCTAAAATATAGATTGTGGGTTCTCGTAAAACGGCGGTTCTAACGTGTAACCAAAGTCTATATTTTGAGCAGAAATAAGACAAATATCACAATTTTGTCAACTTAAACGCTTCGGTTTTTCGGCAGAAAAATTAACAATGCATTTGTATAGGCGTGTTTTCGTAATGGGTTATTTAGTAATTTAGTACATTGCTTATTGTGCATTTACATATCATTTAATACTTACAGGTGCAAGCACAGTTTCCACCAACAAAACAACTGAAAATCAATATTGTTTGTAAAATATATTTTTCAACGCACATTCTCAAAGTTTTAGAAATGACCGCACACTCGCTGATATATTTGCTGTTTGAAAACGAATGTTCACTTAAATATGGAATTGTAATTGTTAATTAATATTCTCTACACCATATTATTAGTTCTAATTGTGCTATTGATGAAATATATAAGTCGCATTGTAACTTCCTTTTATAAAGCGTTTAGTAATAATTCATTTTTTCATATGCTTAGGAGAGGTTTGAATGAGTCGGATAATAGGTAATGGACGACAAAGAACGGGAACTTAGCCACACATACCTGAAACTGCCATAAAGCTTTTGCGGTCAACCAATGGAACAACATTCCGATAACACCCTGCGACATAGTGCATTTTTGTTCACATCTCCAAAATGGCAAATTTTTTTCTGATGAAAATCCGTAACATTTTCCTTATAAAAACTGCAATCATAGGTTGTGGGTGCTCCTTAGAACCGCCTCATTAGGGCGATTCTCACGAATACCCACAACGTATGTCTTAAAGCAAGAATAAGAAAAATAACGTATACCCTATTAAACCCAAGTTTCCTCTATATACAGTGGGATATAGTGGGTTGTTCGTTCCACGGACTTGTTCACGTGATGAATGTTTTTTAAGGGTATAGTATTTCGACATCATAACCTCCAACTGAATGGCTAATTACTGGACTAGAATGCTTTCCTTGCAGCATGTTAAGGTCCTAACCTCAGTGTCTGTCACCAGACACAGCCCATTTTATTCTCTATCAAGCTGGACGGAATTTGTTAGACTGTTTAAAACACGATTAAAACGCGAAAATACCAAGATAAAAAACAACAACAAAACAAACAAGAAAAGTACAACATGTTTTATAACATGTTATAATGGGCGGCATCTTGAATGATGTGGGATTTGAAAGAAATAAGAACGCTGATGTATGTTTTGAAACACATGCAGTATGAAATACATTCCAAATAACAAATGTTTATGAAATACAATATGAAATATATCGGTCACATGATATTTTTTCTGATCTTATATCCGTCTGATTCTTTCACCTGTTCCAGCCTTTCAGAAATGCAGGTTTTATACCTGTTTTCACAATATTCGTTCGTTCGTTTTTTCAGGGTATGTCATGGTGAAGCCGACAGATCGCCATAGCTTCACTTTTTCGGTCAATTCTTTCACGATCGAACCAAAGTTACTTATGGCAGAATTCTTATCAGTGCTGTTGTCCACGTGTCTATCACTGATTTTAGGAAAGCAAGGTTATGTTGTTTATAGAAAATAATCGCGCTATTTTTATAGATGTTATATGCAGGTCAGAGCGAAATGCGGGCTCGTCAGGGTTTACACTGTTTGCATCAAATACTGGTTTTTAAGGTCTAAGTCTCAGCTGTTAATCTCATGGTATATTCATCAATATAATTTATTTTCTTTGATCGAAAGGCTGCGCGGTTTTGAGGATTGTTTTGAGTTCAGTTAGCACAGTCCTGATATTTTATTGTGGTGTTTTCTCAAACTTAATATTCAGTAGGGTTATATATATGTATGTTTGAAATAGATGACAGTATTGCTACATAGAATGTGCAGACTACGATTTCATATACGAGTAGAAATCGGGGGTTTGCAGGGGTGTACATTATTTTTCGTTTTTCTGCTCAAAAACATAGATTGTAGGTACTTCGTTAGAACCGCGGTTCTAACGAGTATCTACAATCCATGTTTTGAGCAGACATAAGAAAAATATCAAATTTTTTCAACTGAAAATGTTCATATTTTTGGTGGTAAAATTTACCATGTATTTGTATAGGCGTTTTTTCATTATTTATATACCTGCGTAATAATTAAACAACAACAAAGGTTATTCCTTATAACCCTAAACGCAGTATCCAGACTCGCTGTACCCTCCATAGGATGTATCTGGTGTATAAACAATGATTTCTAACACTCGTGTGTGACCAGTAGTCAGAATTCGCCATGGTTTAATTCGTTTTCTGACATATAGTGCGTCATTTATGATGATTTACCTTCGTTAGCGTCTATGAACTAAGTTAAATGCGTATTCCTTTACTTTTGTGACTGTTCTGTCTGGTACAACGATAAACTCATTGCCGTGACATTATTTTTCGTGATACACAGAACCTTTTACATCAAGATTTTTGTTGTTCAAAACACGATTATCGTTCTGCTATTTAAATCAGCAGTCTGTAAATTAATAACACTGCCCGCTAGTAATAGGATTTTCATCAAATTTCTGAAAATAAGCCGAAAATGGCTTAAAAGCAGTGTCACTTGACAATTTATACACTGTACCCCTAACTCCGTTTTTAGAGTACCCCTTACTAAGCGAATGCGATGAACTACTGCACCCCTAGCTGCAGTCGATGCATTGTTATAGTAATATAGTAATACTTTTACAAGAACATGATACCCTTGTAAGACACCTTGTTACTCCATAAGTTTTAGTTTTTATGATAAACCGGAATGTCTTGAAGAACATAATGACTACTTTATAGGGTGCCAAGAATATTAAAGTGCTTTTGCGAAGTGTGTTTTAGGGGAAAATGTCTTCCCGTTCTATGAGAAGGACTCATTAACCACACATTGGTGCGACAATACTTTGTCATATTTACATACTTTTTTTCTGATGAAAATTTGTGATATCATCTTATTAATACATCATACATTATCTATCTATCTATCTATCTATCTATCTATCTATCTATCTATCTATCTATCTATCTATCTATCTATCTTTACATACTGAGTCGGTCATTTCAGATACTGAATCGGTCACATTTTGCCATCACCTCAGTTAGGTGAGAGGCTAAATTTAGAATTTAGCTTTAACCAAAAGAGTTACTGGATGAGTTCCTAAAACTATTTACAATCTGATTAGTAGAGGTATACTTAAACACATGGATCTGAGTCCCAATCTATACTGTACGGCTTTAAACTCCCCTGCAGACTTTGCATCTACTGCAGATGTGGGAAGACTATTCCGTTGAGGAACAGTTCTGAGAAAGAAGAATGCCTCGGCCTAGTTCCTACAGTGTTTTGTATTGTTTAATTTTGATGCCCTTATTTGAGCTGAAACTGTCGCATGGGTAAAGTATTTACTTTATTAAGAGACACTATACCGAAGTGTATCTTATAGACAAAAGTGTCAATAAGGAATACTCACGAAGGTCATCAAGAGACGGCCACTCCGATTCGCAGAGCATATCACCGACGCTACTTTTATTTCGCCATCGCCGATAGGTCCATCGAGCTGTTGACCTCAGAATCTAAGTTTTGACATGGGGGTGCCAAAAGATTGATGTTTACTCACGTTGAGGGCGAACCAGTGGCCTTTCTCTACCTAAGTGCAAAAACCAAATAATGTCTATTAGTAGTAAGAAAACCTCAAGTCCTAGTTGCTTTTGTGGTTACCAGACTGAGTGAAGTTGCTGACCCCAATCAATGTCGTCTGTGACGGTGATACCGAGATTCTAGCCGGATTGAACATGTCCCAAAGTGTGCTGGTGTAGTGAATAGTCAAACTTAATCTGCTTGTCAGGAAGATGACGTGACTCCCTTGTCCGCAATGCATTTCATCTGCCCACCGTGCTTGTCGACATTAGACCTGATATTACCAGGAAAAGCATTAATGAATGACACCCCACCTCCCCCCCCACACTAAAAAAAAAAAAAAAAAAAAAAAAAAAAAAAAAAAAGACCGCTCCAAGTACCGAACCTTGAAGACCTAACGTTTCTTCAGATGAACATGTTTGATGTTTGCTTATCTTTAGTCCAAATGTAGACTGAGTGCCCGTAAGAGTGAGTGAGTGTTTGAGTTTTACGTCCCACAAACAGCTAAGGTCGTACGGAGACGGGACCTCGGTTTAAAGTCTCATCCGAAAGTCTGGAGAAGCCCGGAATCGATCCTGCGACCCCTGGTTTACAAGGCGAGTAGCGTAAGAGTGCCCGTTAGAAACCGTCTCAACCATTATACCCCAATCAGGCGGTTCTAACAAGTCCCCACAATCTTTATTTTTGAGCAAACAAGGAAAATACTTGATTCTCCCGTAAACCCACTTTTCTGTACATGATGTGGGGTTTATAGGGGTCTTAGTTCACGAACTTGTTAATCTGATGTCTATATAGACGGGCTGTTATGGAATGGGACATGAAAGAGAAGTGAACAAAACAGACATTTCTATAAATAAATAAATAGATAAATAAAAATCACGTAATGGGCTGTCAAATTCCGGTAGCCCGATATCTGAATCATAACAGAAAGGAAACATTATGCATCTGCCTAATAGTTATAGGGGGACTGTCTCGCTTACAAACTCCTGAATTAATGCCATGTTCAAAACTATGGGAATAACATTTCTGTTTGAGGATATATATATTGCATCAGAATGACAAAAACACAACACCTGTTTGAAAAATATGAATAAATGAATACAGCCAGCGTGTATCTCTAGGTATATCTGATTTGAATTCAAAGAAAGTTGTTATAAAAATGCCACCAACTCCTCCGCATTCATATATATCACGTTGGTATGCCAGAGACACATCGCATTCTTTGAAGGAAAGCCATTTTTCTGACAATTACAAAACACATTAAATTTTGCAACCCCCCCCCTCCCCCTCCCCCATTCATGTACATTAATGTTTCGTTTAAGGCTCCATTTATAGTTTGTTTTGTAATTGCAGAGATCACATTCAAATCTTCTTTCTTCGTGGAAGCTTTCGTCTGCCTCAGAGACTAAAGATATAGGGCCTCTATTTTCAGCCTGCCCGTGTCGAGAGACATGGACATGCATCTCTATTCATTCCCACTAGAACTGACTGGTATGGAAGCCCTGGAGGGACTTCTAACTTCTTCTTTCTAACTTCTGACTTCCTATTTCTAACTTCCGACTTCTTACTGCCAACTTCCTTCTTCTCACTTCTCACTTCGACTTCTTACTTCTAACTTCCGACTTTTACTTCTAACCCCTGCATTACACATCTATAGTAAATGTATGTGATGGAGTAGAAAATTCTTACTTCATCTCTCCTTAGCTTTTACTTCTGACTACTTAGGAATTCTAACTTCCTGCTTCTGACTGTTAACTTCCAACGCCCTACTTCTTACTTCAGACCTCCTACTTCCGACTTCATACGTCTACGTTCCGACTTCTTACTTCGGACTTCTGGAAGTAAGAAGTGGGAAGTAGGAAGTCTGGAGTTAGAAGTAAGAAGTTGGAAATAAGAAGGTATACGTAGGATGCAGGAAGTAGTAAGTCAGAAGTAAGAACTAAGAAGTGATGAAATTAGAAGTTCCGTCTCTTACAATTACACTAGATGTGTGATGCAAGAAGTAATAAGTTGGAAGTCGGAAGCTAGAAGTAAATGATTGTTTGGGTTTAATGACACGTCAACATTGTGGGTCATTTTGTGTCGTCACCAACAGAAAGGGAGAAAGAGATAGAAGAGATAGTAGAAAATATTTGTGATAGACAGAACAGAAAGCGGAAAATAAATGGACGTGCAGAAACAGTAGCAATTACAACATTTTCCCACTACCCTTACCTGCTGCAATGACTGCCTCAACCGACCACCCAGCTACAAGTAAAAGGTCGGAAGTTGGAAGTAAGCAGTCGGGAGTTGTTTGAAAGAAGGACGTCCGAAGAGAGAAGTTAAATGTAAGATGCCAGAAGCCAGGAGTCGGAAGTAAGAAAGTGAAAGTCTGAAGATAGCAGTTGAAAGATCGATGTCCCTCCAGGGCTTCAATGTGATGCAGATAGGGCTCTGGATTATTTTGATACTATTTCCAATACCAAGAGGGCTTCGATATATGAATTGCAAAAATGGCAAGTTGCTGGCATAATAAATAGGATAGGTTCAGTGTGTGTTTTATATTAGCAACGGTATTTTTTTAAATTTCTTATAAAGTTATCAAAATAGTGCATGGAGGTTCCACGCAGAGCTGGTAAACGGCTTAGAGGATCTAAGTCTGCCCAGGCAAAGTGGTGTGAGTCGGCCCATCCGTGCTTGTAAACCCTATTTTTGTTAGGCGGCAGAGCTTGAGATGTCATTTGGTCTCAGTGTCGGGTAAAAGTCCCCAAAAAGTGGAAGCAGCGTCTCTTTAAATTACCTATATATACTGTTCAGGGGAACGTTAAACCTCGGTAGGTCAGTTTTTTGTTGTCTCCCAGAGAAAGTGAGAAAAGAGATAGAAGAGATATTTGAGGAGATAAAATTGAAGGACGTAGAGAAAAATGAATGTAAGAGTAGAAACAGAAGAAATGACAACACAACATTTGCCTCACCCAACCACCCAACATAAAGAAATAAAAGGGGCGGTCCCTATAATTACCAAAAAGACCAGAATTACCGGAAAGACCTCCGAAATACCGGAAAGACCATGTAAAATATTTATGAAAATAGGTTTGGGTACTTGAAGTTTTTAACTATTAATATTTTTAAGCTCTAGTGAGGCTAGAAAGAACAAAAATACCAAAAATTAAATAAATATATGAAAGATTTATAAAAGGGAGATTTAGATCTGAAATGATCTGATTTTAATTAAGATCTGAACCAATCTGCCATCACATTTAGGGGTACAGGTACTCAGGAGCTAATCGTACAGTAGTCTGCTCAATAATGGTAGGGGTACAGCTGCACCTACAACTCGTCATTTATTCAACTCCAGATTTTTCACAGATCTTCCATACCACACCTCCCAATCATATTCATACCTCACAACTTGACAATATACGCACGTTCTCGAAGCACAGCGGCTCTGTCTTTGCGCAAGTTGTAGTTTACACAAAAGTTGGAAACGAGTTTGTCAATAAAATCATGCAATTTAAGGTAAGACTCTCATCAGATTTAATTTTTAATCTTACCAGGGTTTGTCGAAGCTATATTACTTTGAAATACAGTTGCACACTGAATAAAATCTAAAATATCTTGTAATTTCCGACCTCTGGTAACACACGAATCTTTGCATTCGTTGTTTACATACCAGTTGCATCCGATGGAGGGTACAGCGAGTCTGGATACTGTGCTAAAGCCCGGTACAGATACTTATGCAAAAATAATAAATCCTGATGTGAGGATTCTCAGCCATCTTATCGAGATATTGTCCTACCATTCAGCTGAACGCCCTTTTTGGTAGAATGGACGTGCCCAATTTCAATGATGGAATAGTGCACGCCAGAAACTCAAGGGTGAGAGGGGTTTGAGTGAGTGAGTGTTTGAGTTTTACGTCCCATCAACAGCTAAGGTCATACGGAAAAGGGACCGTACGACCCCTGGTTTACAAGGCGAGTAGCGTAACCACTACACCACGGAGGCTTCAAAGAGGGGTTTGAGCGTAATAAATCAACGCACTGATAGTATTCACTGACGGATTGTCTCTGAGTGCAGGCTGGGAAAACGGTCATGAAGGGGGACTTAGACTGTTTCGCTTTACCCATAAATTCTTGAACATAAAGCAAACAGCGTTTAGCGGCATCTGATCTGGGTCTACACTACCAAATACAACATATGGTTCCAGTCAATTTTTTTACAGGTAACGTTTTTACATGTGCGCAACACTCCGGCCTCAGACTGGAACAAATAGCACGGCCATTTTTGGGTCGACTGTCAATCGACCCAAGTCACTAGGCACATAAGCTCTTCAGTGCCAAAAGTCCACACGACCATCACTGCCTTATCGGAATAACTATAGCCGCAGTGAGATCAGAGTGTTACGTAAGAGGGTTATCTTCGAATCATTTTTCTTTGATTTGAGGTTTAACGTCCCCGTCAACACTGCATAAGTCATTTTGCGACTGCTTCCAATTTTGTGGGACATTTACCCGACACTGAAAATAATGATAGCTCAAGCCCTGCCGCCCAATGAAACCAATAGGGTTTATAAGCATGGAAGATCCGACTCGCACCGCTTTGTATGTGCAGGCTTAGATCCTATATATCCTATAAGCGGTACACGAGTACTCGTGTGCGGTCGGTTTCAGCTCTGCGTGGAAGCATCATGCAGTACATCTATTTCTTTAAGCTCTGATAAATCATAGATTGGGCTTTGCATGTACTAAAGATAATTTGAGAAGATATTGGAAGCATGTTTCAAACATCTTTACCGTTAAAGATGAAAATACGTATCCGAAGGCCTGCAAAACATCACGAAAATACGCCTATTTTGTCCCCCTTGAGCCCCACTTTTATATAGTAAAACTGGGGTTTACATGGGTAAAACTATTTTTTCTTATTTCTGCTGTTAAATATAGATTGTTGGTACCCGTTAGAACCGCCTCGATGAGGCGGTTCTAACGAGTGCCCACAAGCTATATTTTGAGAAGAAATAAGAAAAATATCACAATTTATTTTCTTAAAATTTTCGTTTTTTTCGGCGGAAAGGTTGACAATGTATTTGTATAGGCGTGTTTACGCTTGTACGTAATGGAATGGAAACATTAAAACAGTTTGTTAATTTGTAAAGTACATAAAAAGAACAATAAGAGTCACTAAAGGGAAAGACACCAAACCCCATAAACCAAACTGTTCTACCTTTAAATGTTTCTCTGCTGAATACAAGGGTATGTTTCTTCCCCTTTGGTGTCTCTAATGGGAGGTACTCGTATGAGGTATTTGTATCGATTCCGGATCATTGCCTTAACATTTAGTTAAAACGCTTAAGGGAGGCGGTTCTAACGACTATATCTACTGATAAAACAGAAGTGAAGGCAATGGTAAGGAATCGATACAAATAACCCACAGCTCCCATCAGAAACGCCAAAGCAAAGGAAACACAAACCTGAAATAACTAGAAACTAATGAAAAAAGCAATAGCGGATAGCCAAACGTACAGTTACTTTCCCTATTTTTGGATATCGAAAACAAAAATCTAAGCGATACACCTACCCAAAGACAAATCATAACAAAAAAAAACAAAAAAAAAAAAAAACACACACACGCGACAGAAGAACCGCCTTGGAACAGTCAGTGAAACGAACTCCACTTGCTGGCTCGAAATGAGTGAACTAATCTTGTAAGGGCCGTTAAACCAAAAGCAAACAGAAGAAACTTCGCTGGCGGGGAGGGGTGTGTGTGTGTGGGGGGGGGGCGGTGGTGGTGTGTGTGTGTGTGTGGGGGGGGGGTGCTTAAATCGATTTTACGCGGCCGCAGTCCTCGCCTTTACTTCCGTCACGATTTGTTTAGTCCTCCTTACTCATCAGTGCAACATCTCCGAGAACATAAAAGTCAATTCGTTTTTTGTTTGTTTGTTGTTTTTTTTTTTTATATCATTTCTTCTTTTCATTCGATCCACAGCTGTTGCATATACGCTGTCTCTTATTTCGGCCATTTCGAAATCTGAGATAAACTTTTCTACACACAACGAAAACGATAATCCACGTGTTTTGTATTCCCTCTGTTAAAGTGATTGATATTAAAATTTACTTGGGTCTGCGTTCATAGATGCTGCACCTGTTTTGCAATCACAGCGCTGGTCAACGTAAACACGATTCGAAAATATATTTATGACTTCAGTCATTCACGGTATAATATCTGATCCATGTGATATAACTTAGTTCATGGATTTCCTTTTCATGTTGAGTCCCCGACGTTAGTTGAAGGGGAGTATAGTAATGGGTCCATCCGTCCGTCGGTCAGTCCTTCAGTTCGTCCGTCCGTCCGTTACTCTGTAGACACAATCTTGTCTCTGTTAGTCTTCCTTCAGTTTTCAAGTGATTTTTTCAGGAAACTTTCCAGTTATTGTTCCCATGACCAGAAAATGATAATAATTATCTAGGTCATGCTCGACTGATTTTACCAGAGTTATGATCCTTTGTCATGTTCAGCCATTCTATCATCAGAAACGTTTGTCTCCGCAACTCCGCATACAGTGTTTAAGAGATTTGGATGAAACTTTCCGGTTATTGTTCCCATAACCTGAAGATGATCCTATTTCATCAAGGTCATGCTCGACTGATTTTTACTAGAATTATGGCCCTTTGTCAGTTTTAGCCATTTTATCAACGGAAGTTCTTGTCTCCGCAACTCCTCCTACAGTTTCAAGGGATTTTGATAACATTTTCCAGTCAATATTGTTCCCATAACCTGAAGATTTTATCAAGGCCATGCTGGACTGATTGTTGACAAGATTTTCGCCCTTTGTCACGTTTGGCCGTTTTATCAACAGAATGTCTTGTCCCCGCAACAGTTACTCCTACAGTTTTCAAGTGATTTTGATGAAACTTTCCAATTATAGTTTCCATGACCTGAAGATGATCATATTGCATGCAGGCCATGCTTGACTGATTTTTACCAGAGTTGTGACCCTTTGTCGGTTTTAGTCATTTTATCAATAAAAGTTCTTGTCTCCGGAACTCCTCCTACAGTTCTCAAGGGATTTTTTGATGAAACTTTTCACTTATTGTTACCATGACCTGAAGATGATCATATTACCTTCAGGTCATGCTCGACTGATTTTTATCAGAGTTAAGACCCTTTGTCGGTTTTAGTCATTTTACCAACAGAACTGTTTGTTTCCGCAACTCCCAAAACATGGCTTACGGTTTATACGTATTACAGACATGTTTCACGTTTTGACATTTCAAACGTCGAGGGACACTTGGTCTTCGGCCTTTTAGTATTTATAAATGTCTACTGTCTGAAGAAAGAATAATCCGAAACATGTATTAGAAAAACAGCTGTGTTGATGTTGAATATACCTCACCTATGGTTCTTAATATGCCATTTTCGGATTAGAAAACAAAAACAATAAAAAAAAAAAAAAAAAAAAAAAAAAAACATTTCGATTACACACCAGTGCGACATATTGTATTTCTCAAATCTTTTAAATGGCTACTTTTCTGATGAAAGTCCGTGATAATTTTCTTATTTATCATGCAAAAATAGATTGCGTGTGCTCGTTAGAACCGCCGCGAGTACCCACAACCTACGTCTTGGAGCAGACATAAGAGCGTAATGAATACCCCCGTAATGAGATGATCATAAGGACCTTGCTCCCCTGAAACCTGGGTATTATTTGGACACCTTTTCTCCTTAGAGTAACCATGATTATTAATACTGATAAGAAGGCCAGTGTCAAGCTGGGGTCATTATTTGTATTAATATTGTAGAACGCAGCAAAGTAAAGCTTCACACCAAGATTCAAGAGAATCGGTCCAGCAAAGCCGGAAAATTAGAAATTAAAAAAAATATCGTATATGGCCATTGCAGACATTTAGTCGTGTTAACTGAATAGTTGATTTTATCGTATATGGCCATTGCAGACATCTAGTCGTGTTAACTGAATAGTTTGAACAAACTTTCGTTCAACCATTTCCAATGAGCTGTGTTGTATATGAAATTTTAATGAAATTAGCCAAGTTTCAGAGACCATGTACTTCGAAAAGTTGATGAACATGCCCAGGTCGCTGAATGACTTTGAAATTTAGCATCCGCAGAACTTCACATGTGATCACTCTTATGTCATAATCACAACTGTTATCGAAAAATGCATTTTATCACCTTTCCCATAAAAAATACTAAGGAAATTAGTCCAGGTTCAACCTATGGTCATATATATAAAAAAAATATGTCTGTACACCACGTACTAAGTTTCAAGGTAATTGGCTCGGCGATTGTGGAGAAGAGAAATTGTCATCATTTTATCATATTTGGGCATGGCGACCATCTTTGTCATGTGACATGAACCATAAAACAAACTTTCGTTCTGTCATTTTGAAAAACTAGCATATGAAGTTTAACTGGCATTGGCAGTTTTCGAAAAAGAATGGCTTTGAAATGTGAATACACCTGCAATCTCATAAATATTCATATTTTACCTACGCTTATATCACAAAGAACAATAGTTTTCAAAATAAATAAATAAAAATATCCTTTGTTTACCTATTTTTCCATTCAAAAGCGGAAGGGAACAATTTTGAGCTTGCAGCAAAATTAGTATCGTTATTTGAATAAATCTGATGGCACTTAGTATATATATTCTATAAAAGGGTTATCCTTTGGAAGCAACGATTACCAGTATTGATTGTATAGTTTTCTAGACCAGACTAGCTACTTTCGACCAATTAGGCCTCACCAGTGACCCTAAAATATTTTCAAGGTTCCACAATGGAGTCAATGATCCCAAAGTACACGAAAATATAAACTACACTATGATGTAACCACGAGGCTCGAGATAATTGACCCAGTATTTACGAAAAAGAATATTTTTAAAGGTTTTAACAATATTTGAGCATAGCGACCATAATGACGATGTGACCTGGACGATTTGAACAAAATTTTAATTTTAGGTCATACTGTCACATCACGTGAACAAGTCCGTAAAATGAACACTCCCACCCCCTAAACCCATTTTATATAGAGAAAACCTTTGTTTACGGGGTTATACATTATTTTTCTTATTTCTGCTCCAAAACATAGGTAGTGGGTACTCGTTAGAACCGCCTCAGCGGTTCTAACGAGCACCCTCAACCTATGTTTGAAGTAGAGGTAAGACAAATATCACAGATTTTCATCAGAAAAGTAGCCATTTTGGAGATGAGAAAAATGTGCTATGTCGCACGGGTGTGTTATCGTTATGAGTAAAATGCACATGAAAGTTATCTGAAATTGGCCCAACAGTTTGAGAGAAAACGTTATATGAAATGTTGACGGACTTTCATTCATAGTGACCTGGGCCAATGTTGCCGAAAAGCCCTGACCTCCGGCATTCATAGACTTCATATTTCATCTACTTTCATGTCACAGGCCATAATCATTACTTTTTCATATCTCCAAAATTGTGAATTTTCTCATGAAAAAAATGTGATATTTTTCTTATTCTTACTCCAAACATAGGTCGTGGGTGCTATTTAGAACCGCCTCAATGAGGCGGTTCTAACGAGTACCCACAATCTATGTTTTTGAGCGAAAAAAAGGCAGATAATGTTTACCCCGTTACACCCCACTTTTCTCTATATAAAGTAGGGTTTAGAGGGGTCTTCGTTTCACGAACGCGTTATCTTGATGTACTGTCATGTCACAGGCCATAATGGTTTTCGAAAAATGTATTGCTTATCCATTTTTCCCCCATTCAAAAGCCAAACTGACCAAATTTGATCTTGCCATAACATCACGCTAACAAGTCCGTGAAATGAAGACCCCCTTACATCCAACTTTATATAGAGAAAACTGTGGTTTAGTGGGGTATGCATTATTTTCCTTATTTCTGCTCATAGGCATAGGTTGTGGGTACTTGTTAGAACCGCCTCAATGAGGCGGTTCTAACAAGCACCCACAATCTATGTTTTGAGTAAAAATAAGAATACTATCACAAATTTTCATCAGTTTCACCGTTTTGGAGATGTGAAAAAAATGCATTATGACGCATGGGTGCGTTATCGTAATGAAATCGTCCCGGTCAATCAAGGGTCATAACTGGAATAAATTTTGTAGAACTTACTCACCTTATGAAACATATTCCGTTTCAGCTCACCAGAGCCGTCAGATACACCAAAGTTTGTTCAAAAGTTGACCTTCATCTGACCCTGACCAATTTTACGCCAAGGTCAACTTTGATCACTTAAACCTTTGAATGGGAAAAAGCAAAACTGTAAATTTATCTGATTCTTTTGTATCCTATGGCACCAGAATTGATATTTGGAGTTAGCTGAATGTAAATTTATCAATTCCAAAAGGTCAAGGTCTTTGACGACTCAGATTCCCTATTTTCATTTTCTTCTCTAATAAAAATTGGCTGTTTGTCGTGCCCACATATTGTAAACAGCATTCGGAAATCTTCTTCTCAAAAATGCTTATGACCTTGAAACATTGAATGCAGCATTAGGGACTCCGGCCATACCATTTTTTTGTTCAAAAGTTGACCTTTGGTTGACCTTGACCTATTTTACATGAAGGTCAACTTTGGTCACTTAAGACCTCTATATAGGAACAAGAGGGCCATGATGGCGATGGATCGCTCACTTGATCCTTTTGGTAGGTAATATAGGGTGGAGTGGAGGGATAGAGCAATTTTGGCTAACAGTGACTCAAGGAACATTTCAAAATCAATCTAGGTATTTAGGAACTTAAGTCATTTTAATTATTATACGTTTTTTCTGGTGTCTATCATGTTCAGAGGAAAATTGTCTACAATAGATAGATGTAAACCCCAAAACGGGGCCTTGGTATCAGAAGAATTTGGGGGGGGGGGGGGGTAAATTTGACTGATCAAACCATCGAAATAGGTATTATCAATTCTTTATAAATCATCCAAATATCTAGAAGTGGATGATTTCAGACTGGTTTTCAGCAGAAAGGGCATCATGAAGTTTCTCTCATAACAAAACAAACATAGATCAGCCACAAGTTACATTCTGCGTATTCCTGATTCACGGTCAGGGTATGTCCATTAGTTATTTAATAATACTGGCATGTTAAAGTAAAACTCATGTTGAAGGAACTTAATGTCAACAATATTTGTTTTGTGAGCATGATCAACATTTTCGTTCATATAAAAAATTCGTGTACGCTGAATGGCTGTTTGGGCGATATATACGTCTTAAGACTGTTAATCGCTAGGTCGTGGCGGCATTTCACATAGGCACGCAAAGATCGACCTCTAAAACGATCCCGTCTGTCGTTTCTGAAAGCAAGAAGTGTAGGCAATGATCAGGAATCGATACAATTAACCCACAGCTCACATCAGAGACACAATAGGGAAAGAAACACAAATATAAAACAACAGACCCTAATGGAAACATCAATAGCGGAAAGCCAAAAGGACAGTTACTTTCCCACAAAATGGCCAATAGGCTATCCAAAATAAAATAATATAAGCGACACAAACACTAAACTGCGACAGAAGAACCGCCTTGGAACTGTCCAACTGGGGGGGGGGGGGGGGGGGGGTTAAATCTATTTTACGTGGCCACAGTCCTCGCTCTCATTTCCGTCGGGATTAAGACAAATAATTTGTTCAGTCCGCATGAAGGCCTACTAACTCAGTACAACATCTCCGTGAACACAAAAATCAAACAACCACAGAGATGAAACAACGGTGAGGACTCGACAGCAAGAAACCACAGAAATGCTCGAGCAAAAGAAACCCTACAATTAGACCCCGATGCGCCCGACAAGAGACAGAGCATCAGGTACCAAACAACATAAGCCTTAACGCTGGAATCGTCATAGAATCTGAGGCCTGACCCATCGGCTCGAAATTAAAGAGGGAGGCAAAGTTGTAAACCGTGATTGGGTTGCAGTCTGCCATATTACATTTATGTTGTAACCAATCTTTTAACATCGAAGAATGATTTTACGAAAGTGGGTGCTGAAGTCATTGCGGTTATATATTTTTCTGAATTTATATACTAAGTTAAGTCCAATATTGAATTTTGTAATTAAATCAGAATGACGTCTATAAAATTTTGAAATGGCGTTGCGTAGTTTATGGTCCCTATAACCCTTATTAACAAGTTAAGCAAAATGTTTCATTGTGGACAGTGGTGTCAGAAATGTCCGGCGTCAGCGTATTTCTGTAAATATGAAAATACTAAAAGTCATCTGCCTCGCTACTAATCTAATTGATTTTGTTACGATGCTTTGAATATTCAGGTGGAACACATTCAGATGATTTGAGAGCATTTCCAGTGATGGCGCTGAGAAGTTATGATTCGAGTCAGTATTGCTGTCGGCAGAGTCTTGACCGGTATTGGCATAAAATGAGAGTCGAAGTTCAGAGCACTAGATCAAAAGCAAATACAAAATAGATTAGAAAACAATCCTCGTCGTTACTTCACTCGCGATTTAGACAAATAATGTGTTCAGTCCGCATGAAGGTTTCCTAACTTATCAGTGAAACATCTCCGACATCAAACAACGGCGATGATGACTCGACAGCGATATTAGTGAAATGCTGAAGCAAAGGAAACCCTAAGTTAGACTCCGAAAGACATGTACTATGTCAGTGGAAAAAGTAAACGAGTACGTAGAAGTGAAGTGGGCACATCAGTACGCGCTTAGACATTAGAATCTGCTAATTTAAAACTCTGTCGAATAAGGTCTTAGGATTGCCTGTTCGTGAGCGAATAATAAGCTTGAAGCGTCCATCGCAATCGAACTAAAATAAATTAGTATAAACTAAATTGTCCTATAGTAAAACTTCGGTTCACAGGTTTGGAATTATTTTTCTTTTTTCTGCTCAAAAACAAAGGTTGTGGGCACCCGTTATAACCGCTTTTCCGAGGCGGTTCTAACGAGTAACACAATCAGTCTTTGCAGTTGAAATAGAAAAATACCGGAATTTGTTTATCGGAAAATATTCAATTTTTTGTCGCAAAATTGCTCAAAATATTTTGTTAAATTTTTTTACAATGCATACATCTTTTACATAGGTAATGTTGACAAAAAAACAAGTATCATACAAAGGTATTCAAATGACTTATTCAAATCTGTATCCCTTTATTAAAATATCAATATACTAATTGTAGTTTGTTCGAAGTTATTGTGATAAAAATATTGCAAGTACAATTTCGTTTTGAGTTAAAAAAGGATACGTATTAGTGAAATAGATACAGTCCTGTGATTGATAAAAAACCCTAAAATCTAAGAAATGATTGATCACATGTTCTGTTTATTTATCCTTTCACCCCTCATTAAAACTGACTGATTTAATGTTGACTGGTGTATAGTAAAAATTGAATTGTTTATATACCTCTATTGGATGCATAAATGTAAGACCAGTTTCTACAAAATGTTGATTTTGGACCCAGCAGCTGTGAGCTAAATAAATTGTAGTGCTTAACTATTGCAATCTCACAAGCTGGTAGCAGCGGCACTCATCCCCTTCTGTCAGTATGTGCTTATTTTATGAGTTCTATTACCATAGACCATGAGAGATATCTTGACAGCCAAAAGTTTTGGATTGTAACAATCCAACTTGAACTCGTCAGTCCTAGGAGTAGATATATGGCGCCACGGGGAATGGATTTTAAGGTTATGATTTTATTTCATTCACACTGAAGAATCAAGTCTGAAGATAAAGATTAATAAGCTTGTGATTTTTGGCTGTCTCAAGAGGAAAATATACTGCAAAAACACAGGAGCGCTCTTCGAATCGTGATGTGAGACATAGGCTGAAGATGGGTTGAAGATGAACGCTGAAGCTGCTTAACTTTGACTCGAGTTACTGGAAGTGCATTACAAACTACAGCGAAGTTCCACCATTAATAACACCTAAAATTAAGACTAATAGGTTCTATAATAGGGTTATCCTTTGGAAGCAAGGAATACACCAAAGAACTAGAAAATATGAAGTGTACATGTATTCTGGGCCAGACTAGCTAGTTTCGGCCAATTAGGCCTCATCAGAGACCCTCAAATAATTTCAAAATTCCATAATGGAATCAATGATCCCAAAAGACAAGAAAATATAAACTACACTATGATGTAGGGGAGGGGGACATTTTACGGCCGCCAGACATTCCCAAACATCATCTGTAGTGATGATATGTTCTATAAAAGGGTTATCCTTTGGAAGCAAGTGTACATGTATTCTGGGCCAGACTAGCCAGTTTCGGCCAATTAGGCCTCATCAGTGACCCTCAAATAATTTCAAAATTCCATAATCGAATCAATGAACCCCAAGGACAAGAATAAAAGCTAACTTAGTAGGTGGTAGTTTTTCTTTCTTTGTGTTTTCTGCATGCAGTATCCTCTGGTCATAGACCATATTTGGGACTGTTCACCTTTGGGACTGTTCACCTTTGGGACTGTTCACCTTTGGGACTGTTCACCTTTGGGACTGTTCAAAGGTGGTCTTTAAGAAGACCACTTTTGAACAGTCACAAAGGTGGTCTTAATATAGGAATTTTACTGTATTGTCTAATATGAACGTGCGTGTATACGTGTGTACATAAACGTACGTGATAGAACAGTATTTATGATAAGTATCAGTAAGGCATTTATAAATACAGTAAAATTCCTATATTGAGACCACCCTTTGGACTGTTAAAAAGTGGTCTTAAAGACCACTTTTGAACAGTCACATACGTTGTCTCTGACCAGAGGACATTGTATGCAGCAAACACAAAGAAAAAAGAACTGAACCTTTATAAATAAGCTTGTTAAGGGGAACGGGAACACCTGGCAGATTGTTTCGCTTTCAAGACAACTTTCGAGACTTCCTGTTCGCTTTTTATAAGCCCTTTTCCACTGAAAAAGGGGTCTACTCTAAAAGGAAAGAATGTGCTCCTCAGGAGCAAATAATTTGCTCCTCAGGAGCAAATAATTCTTTCCTTTGAGAGTTGACCCCTATTAACTTAGGAGGCACAAATACCTTTGCACAAGCTGCCTCCCCTGAAGGTGTTCCCATTCCCCTTAAAGTAGAATTTGGTGGTCTAAAAAGCGGAATGTTTGTTCAGTCAGTGCAAATACATTGACTGGCAGATTAAGATCAGACGCCGCACCTTCATATTGCAAAATAAATCAAATGAACCTGACAACTCTAAATTACGGAATGGACTCCTGCTATATGTAAATTTTAAGATTTCATTCAGTACAAAACGGGTAAAATTACAGATCCATGTGTTATTAAATCTCTAAATATGACCTCATTGAGGTCGATCTAAGGAGTGTCCACATTCTACAATGACAATCATCGTGTTAACAAGTCTGTTTAATGAGCACCCCTGCAAACCCCACTTTATATAGAGAAAATTGTGGTTTACATGGGTAAACATTATTTTTCTTATTTCTGCACCAGGACATTGGTTGTGCCTACTGTGGTTCTAACGAGCACCCACAACCTATGTTAAGAGTAAAAGTATGAAAAATATCATAACTTGTATCTGCAAGGTAGCCATATAATCACAAAAACACGCCTTTATAATTTGGACCCCATTAAACCCAACTTTTATATAGTAAAACTGGGGTTTACAGGGGATAAACCTTATTTTTCTTATTTTTGCTCTAAAAAATATATTGTGGGTACTCGTTAGAACCGCCTCGATGAGGCGGTTCTAGCGTGTACAAACAATCTATATTTTGACCAGAAATAAGAAAATGATCATGATTTTTATCTGAATAATGTTCATATTTTCTGCCGTAAAATATACAATGTAGTTGTACAGGCGTGTTTTCGTAATGTAATGACTGCTTATGTCTGGGCATACGATGTGTTGTTATAATCAATTAGTCAGATGACAGTATAAGATCAGATTCTTTCCGAGTCATGTCTGGCCACAACTACTGATCAGGTTGTTCTCAGACTGGTTCAATATTTACCGGAATCATACATTAGAGTGCTATGATTTTTTTTACTTAGAGTGCCAGATGCTAATGGGCCAAAAACTTTCTAATGTACTTTATGCAAGGCTGTGACGAGTCTGAATATAAATCATAACCAGTGCTTAAGCTGAAGTGCACGACCCGCCGGATGCTTTTAGCTTTATGAGTGTTACCATATATGGGTATGGCGGCCATTTTGGTCATGTGACCTGGACCTAAAACGGTTCCCCCAATAAATGCGCCTTATCGTAAGGAGCAAAAATATATCTTATACTTTAGTACTGTATTCTGGATCGTTTGCAGGATAAAATGCATTCTCACATTTTCCAATACAAAAGCATATGTGTCAAAGTTTGAGCAGGGCAAAAAAAAAAAGGTCAAGGTCAATCCAGGGTCACCAGTTTAGCAATTTATGAAGGGCCTTCGTCCCAGATGCCATTTATCAAGTTTCGTGGAAATCTGCCCAGTGGTTATGGAGAAGACTATTTTGAAGGGTTTTTACCATATATGGCTTGGCGGCCATTTTGGTCATGTGACCTGGACCCCATGCGCAAATTTTGGTTTCCCCCATCCCATAGAGGCTCCATATGAAATTTGACTTAAATCGGCCCAACGGCTTCCGAGGAGAAGCAGTTCGAAAATTTTCACATTTTTCGCCTCGGCGAGGCTATACTAAATGGAATGTAATATTTCGCAAGTTCATTGGTTAGATCTCATTGATATCTATCAGTAGGCCTATGCCAAAAATTGTTTAAATTTTCCAAGCGGTTTAGTCACTATCACCAATTTTCACAAACGGGTTACGGATGGACAGACAGACAGACAGACCATATATGGCTTTGCGGCCATTTTGGTCATGTGACCTGGACCCTATGAGCAAATTTTGGTTTCCCCTATCCGATAGAGGCTCCATATGAAATTTGACTTCAATCGGCCCAACGGTTTCCGAGGAGAAGCAGTTCGAAAATTTTCACATTTATCGCCTCGGCGAGGCTATACTAAATGGAATGTAATATTTCGCAAGTTCATTGGTTAGATCTCATTGATATCTACCAGTATGCCATAAATGTTTAAATATTCCAAGCGGTTAAGTCACTATCACCAATTTTTACAAAGGGGTTACGGATTTTTGGCCTCGGCGAGGCTATACTAAATGAAATGTAATATTTCCCAAGTTCATTTTTTAGATCGCATTGATATCCATCAGTATGCCAAAAATTGTTTAAATATTCCAAGCGGTTAAGTCACTATCACCAATTTTCACAAACGGGTTACGGACGGACAGACAGACAGACCATATATGGCTTGGAGGGCATTTTGGTCATTTGACCTGGACCCAATGAGCAAATTTTGGTTTCCCCAATCCCATAGAGGCTCCATATGAAATTTGACTTCAATCGGCCCAACGGTTTCCGAGGAGAAGCAGTTCGAAAATTTTCACATTTATCGCCTCGGCGAGGCTATACTAAATGGAATGTAATATTTGGCAAGTTCATTGGTTAGATCTCATTGATATCTATCAGTATGCCAAAAATGTTTAAATATTCCAAGCGGTTAAGTCACTATCACCAATTTTTACAAACGGGTTACGGATTTTTGGCCTCGGCGAGGCTATACTAAATGAAATGTAATATTTCCCAAGTTCATTGGTTAGATCGCATTGATATCCATCAGTATGCCAAAAATTGTTTGAATATTCCAAGCGGTTAAGTCACTATCACCAATTTTCACAAACGGGTTACGGACGGACAGACAGACAGACCATATATGGCTTGGAGGGCATTTTGGTCATTTGACCTGGACCCCATGAGCAAATTTTGGTTTCCCCAATCCCATAGAGGCTCCATATGAAATTTGACTTCAATCGGCCCAACGGTTTGCGAGGAGAAGCAGTTCGAAAATTTTCACATTTTTCGCCTCGGCGAGGCTATACTAAATGGAATGTAATATTTCGCAAGTTCATTGGTTAGATCTCATTGATATCTATCAGTATGCCAAAAATTGTTTAAATATTCCAAGCGGTTAAGTCACTATCACCAATTTTCACAAACGGGTTACGGATTTTTCGCCTCGGCGAGGCTATACTAAATGGAATGTAATATTTCCCAAGTTCATTGGTTAGATCTCATTGATATCTATCAGTATGCCAAAAATTGTTTAAATATTCCAAGCGGTTAAGTCACTATCACCAATTTTCACAAACGGGTTACGGACGGATAGACAGACAGACCATATATGGCTTGGCGGCTATTTTGGTCATTTGACCTGGACCCCATGATCAAATTTTGGTTTCCCCCATCCCATAGAGGCTCCATATGAAATTTGACTTCAATCGGCCCAACGGTTTCCGATGAGAAGCAGTTCGAAAATTTTCACATTTTTCGCCTCGGCGAGGCTATACTAAATGGAATGTAATATTTCGCAAGTCCATTGGTTAGATCTCATTGATATCTATCAGTATGTCAAAAATTGTTTAGATATTCCAAGCGGTTAAGTCACTATCACCAATTTTCACAAACGGGTTACGGACAGACAGACTGACAGACTGACAGAATGACCGATTGACAGAATGACACAGTGATTTTAGGGCACTCTTAGAAAATCAACCGACTTCAGTCGGTCGCTTTTTCTGCGGGTCGTGCAATTTACTTTGCATTGTTGTATGCTTGTGTGTGTTATACCGAAGGATGTGAAAGCATTGTTAGTTGCTCCTTTTCGGCGTCGTTGTTGCTGTTGTTTGTTTGTTGTTGTTTTTTTCAAAATACTATGTTGAACATGATTTACGTTTTGTAGTTATTTTTATGCCCCCGGAATCAAAGATTCGGGGAACATTAAGTTTTGTTGGTCTGTCTGTCAGTCCTTCTGTTTCTATGTTTGTTTGTGTGTCTGTTTGTCTGTCTGTCCGCAAAAACCGTAAGATTGGGCAGAACGTTTGAATGGTAACTGATAAAGCTTTCATATTTCACATGATTGTGCATTCCTTGTCACAAGACGTTTCCAGTGGTACCATAATTGTTGACCTCAACGCCTTGACCATGACATTTGACATACTTTTTAAAAACTTAAACATTTGCCATAACTTCGATTGGTAAGTCATAGGGCTTTTATTTTTCACATGTGGATTCTATGTCACAATACCTTTCCAACGGTCACATACTATTTGATCTTGTGACCTTGACCTTTAAGTTTGACCTACTTTTTAAAAACTTTAACATTGGCCATAACATTCGATTGAAAAGTGATATGGCTTTCATATTTCAGGTGCATTCTATGTAAATACATTTCCAACGGTACCATAATTTTGACCTTGTGACCGTGACCTTGACGTTTAACCTATTTTTCAAGAACTTTAACATTGACCATAACTTTCGATTGGTAAGTGATACGGCTTTTATATTTTACATGTGCATTTTATGTCACAATACCTTTCCAATGATCCTATAAGTTTTTACCTTGTGACCTTGACCATTACTTTTGACCTACTTTTTGAAAACGTTAACATTGTCCATAACGTTTGATTGGTTAGTGATTGGACAACCATAGTTCACTTATACATACCATGTCACAAGACCTTTCCAGCGGTACCATAATTTTTTACCTTGTGACCTTGACCTTGACGTTTAACCTACATTTTAAAACATCACTATTAGCCGTAACGTTCGCTTGGTAGGTAATAGCGATTTCATATTTCGCGTGTGCATTCCTTGTCAAAAGACTTTTCCAGTGAAACCATAAGTTTTGACCATGTGACCTTGACATTTGACCTACTTTTTAACGACTTAACATTGGCCACAATACCTTGTTACAATACCTTTCCAGTGGTAGCAGAATGTTTAACCTGTTGACCTTGACATTGACGTTAGACCTACTTTTTAAAGACTATCATTGGCCATAACTTTCGATTGGTAAGTGGTAGGGCTTATATATTTCACTTTTGCATTCCTTGTCACAAGACCTTTCCAGTGGTACCATGCTTTTTACCTTGTAACCTTGACCTTACCGTTTGACATACTTTTAAAAACTTTAACAATGGTCATAACTTTCGATTGGTATTTTAAGTGATTGGGCAATATATTTCGTATGAGCATTCCTCGTCACAGGCCTTTTCAGTGGTATCATCAGTTTTGACCTCGTAGCCTTGACCTACTTTTTTAAGACTTGAACATTGACTATACATGTTGAATGGTTAGTGACAGGGCTTTCATATTTCACATGCGCTGTCCGAAGGCATCAGTGTTTCACAAACGCATCTTGTTATAACAAGGAAATGATAAGTAGTTAATTGCATAAATCGTGTTTAATTTGTTGCCCCTTTTAAAATTTTATTGGGGAAAACCGTTTGATTTTGCCCGTGGCAATGACGATGGTTTAAAGGCGTGTATGTATACTAGTTATAAAAAGCCGGGAGAGTTTATTATGTTTAATTAATTGATGCTCTAAAACTAGTGAATTTCGGATTGATAGTGAAAAATAGTTAAATTTCCTTTTTTCTGCAACAAACACTGATTAGTTATTGTTCGTTAACTAATTTCATGCTGGAATCCCAAAAACGGGTACCCTGACAAAGAGTGCAGGCCCAGATCAGACGCCGCGGCGTCTGATCAGGGCCTTCCCTGTTTGCTAAAAGTTCAGTCACTTTCCAAATAAATTTTGATGAAAACACAAGCTGACACCGCTAAATTTTTAAATGGACTCCTGCAATATAGGAGTAGGAAGATTCCATTTGGTACAAAAAAGGGTTAATGCATTCTCATTAATTAGTGTATTTAGTGAGTACCCAAGTCCTTTGATTTGGATATAAAATAAAAAAAGTACACCCCTTTATAAGCCACAATATTGTCTGTACCGGACTTCTTAACGTGACGATTGCATCACTAATATGTTGCCGTTTCTTCTCGCATGCCTCATCATTGTCTCAGCTGAAGGTAAGAGCTCCGTTCACTTATAATATGAGCCAGCGCATGTCAAAATCTACAAGAAGGCTTGGGCGACCAGCGAAGACTCAGATCAGCCTGCGCATTCGCGCAGTCTGCTCAGAGTCTTCGCTGATCGCTTGTACCTACTATAGGTGCATATCTATGCAAAGAGACATATTAAGCAAAATGTTGTCATAGTGGATGGTAGCGCAGTTTGATTTGTGTCTCTGCTGGTCGCACCGGTCTTGTTGTAGGTTTTGTCAAGCGCATGCTCATATAACAATAGCATCTGCCACATAATAGCTTAGGACCCGCCCATTTCATGTTATAGAGGTGTCAGGTTTTACACTCATTGTTGTCTATACATGTGTGTATTGCAAATATGTTTTAATCACGAAAACAAGCCTAGGGCCTATATAATTTTGACGCCCTGGAACCCCACTATCATATAGTAAAACTGGGGTTTACAGCGGTAAACATTATTCTTCTTATTTCTGCTCTAAACTTTAGATTGTGGTACTCTTAGAACCGCTTCGATGAGGCGGTTACAATGGATACCCTCAATATATATTTTGCCGCCTCGATGAGGCGGTTCTGACGGATACCCACAATCTATATTTTGAGTAGAAATAAGAAAAATATCACAATTGATCCTCTTTAAATGTTCGTTTTTTTCGGCGGTAAAGCTTACAACGTATTTGTATAGGCATGTTTTCGTAATGGTTTACTGATTTTTGGATAGCTGTTTTGAAATTTTTGTGGGAAAGAACATGTCCTTTTGACATTCAAAAGATTAGGTACAACATAAATGTTATACGACAGACTGTATGCATGGTATTTATTCCAATCACGGTTGATAACTTTGCTTCCGTCTTTAATTACACGCCGGCGGGTCAGGTCTCAGATTGTATGACAGCTCTGGCGTGTGCGTGCGTGCGTGTGTGTGTGTGTGTGAATTCGGGTTTAACGTCGCTTTCAACAATTTACATATCACGACGGTGTCTGGTTGCGACAGGGAGCTCAATGCACACTTTTATAGTGCTGACTCACTGAAGTATCATGTTCCAGAAACATTACATAATACCACACCCAGTCACATTATCCTGACACTGGGTCGACCAGTCCTAGCTCTACCCCGTAAATCTGAGTGCCATGCGAGGAGCAGCTAGTTCCATTTTTAACGACTTTGGTATGTCGCGGCCTGGGATTGAACCCGTGACCTCCCGTTCCCCGGAGCGGACACTCTATCAACTGAACTATCGGGGCCGGTAACAGACAGCTCCGCCGTAGAGGCTAACTTAATCTTTAAAGCAATGTCGACTGGTGCTTGATGCGCTCTTTCTAGTCGGGCCCCGTGATTCTAACATTTGATTTTATTTTGCACCAGCATTTCAGTTATTTCATGCTGTCGAGTCCTCATTGTTGTTTCACTTCATAACCGAGCTCTTCCGGAAGATACTATGCAAATCAATACAATGCATACATTTATTAATGAAAGGTATTTTGATATAGTGACGTTGGTGATTTTATTCAGAATCGATATAAGGACGAAGAACATGTTGAGTATAACCTCTTGCCATACAACTTATTATAATTATCGTACAATTTGTTATATGTTCAACACTAAATTTTGAAATTAAACCGAAATGACGTCTTTAAAACTATAATGCTATGTGTAGCTTGTGATACCGGTAAAATAGAAGTGAAGGTAATGATCAGGAATCGATACAAAAAAACACAACTCCCATCAGAGACACCAAAGGGAAAGAAACACAAACACGAAACAACCAGACCCCATAGGAAGCACCAACAGCGGAAAGCCAAAAGGACAGCCACTTTCTTTCCCACAAAACTGCCAAACGGCTATTCAAAACAAAAAATATAAGATATACATTCAAAGAAGGACAAGCCACATAAAAACGCGACACAAAAACCGCCTTTGAACGGTCAGAGAAACTACTTCCACTTGGGGGGGGGGGAGGGGGGGGGGGCTCAAATCGATTTTACGTTGCCACAATCCTCGCCCCTACTTCCGTCGCGGTTTAGACAAACGATTTGTTCAGTCCGCATGAAGCCCCCCCCCCCCAACCCCTCACTCATCAGTGCAACGTCTCCGCCAACTCAAAAATCAAAACAATCACAGATATAAAGCAACGAGAGGACTCGACCGCAAGAAACCTCTGAAATGCTGGAGCCAAAGAAAACCAACAGGTAGACTCAGATGGGCCCAACTAGGCACCAACACTGATTATATAGTTTAGTATTTAATATTTCATTACGAGGGTTGAATCTGGAGTGTATGTAATGTACGCTGTCTGTGTCCCCATATGGAATTAAGTACGTAATGAAAGAGAGATATAAAGATTATTTAAGGGGAATGGGAACACCTTCAGGGGAGGCAACTCCTGCAAAAGTATTTTTGTCTCCCATGTCAATAGGGATCAACTCTTAAAGGAACGAATTTGCTCCTGAGGAGCAAATTCTTTCCTTTAAGAGTAGACCACTTTTTCAGCTGGACAGGGCTTATAGAAAAGCAAACGGGAAGTCCCGGAAGTTGTCTTTGAAAAATGGCGGAAAATTTGCCAGGTGTTACCATTACCCATAAACCTGATCATTCTTTCCATTATTCCGCTAGGTTAACAAACTTGTCGATGCATTTGAAACATGCTAATGTCTGCACTCAGGTTGGATTTAATTAAAAAACAATAAAAACGCCAAATGGCATTATGGACGGGTTTTTCAGAGTTAACCCAAAAGTAAACCGGGACGCAGACGCCCGGCCGGCTGCCCACCCACCCGCACGGGACGCCCGGCCGGCGGCCCGCCCGCCCGCCCGCACGGAAATCGGTATTTTAAAGGACGGAAATTTTTCCTCGAAAACCCCGTCCAAAAACATTAGCACAAGGTATTGCGTAGGATGAAATAAAAAAAAGATGTTACAATTTCAAACGTAGGTTGGACATTTACGAAAAAAGGTGGAGATTGATCGTGATTGATCATTGATCGATCATGATGGATCTATATTGGTAAAATGATGAATCATGCTTAGTACTGTTTTCTCGCACAGACCACTCTAGATACATTGTATGCTGCCATGCTGTGGATACTGAGTGGCCTTTCGTGTCGATTGCAATCATTAAAAATGTACATTAATCAATAGTTTACTTAGCGATCACCGACTTATCATGGCTGACAAGTCATGATCAGTGTGTGCTGACCGTAGTCTGTTATCGATTAAAAAACATCAGTGAAATTAATAAATGTCAGTAGCAAGGGCTGCTCATTTAATTTTGTGCCGATATATGGAGATTGATCGTGATTGACCTTGGATCGATCATCATGGATCAATATTGTCACTATGTTGTTCCATGTTTGTCACTGTTGATATGCTCACATCAATTTGGATACATTGTTTGTTGTCATGATGCAGATACTGAGTGGCATGAGCGTCAATGCTTATAAACCCTGTTGGTTTCACTGGGCGACAGGACTTGAGATGCCATATCTCAATGTCGGGTAAAAAGTCCCATAAAATTGTAAGCAACATCTCCAGAATGACCTATACAGTGTTGACGGGGACGTTGAACCTAAAACAAAAATCATGGCTTATATATTGCCCGAATATACTAGTCTTGGGGACATCAATTAACAGTTCACTGGGCCATAACTGACAGACTGATCGTGTCTAGCAAGTCACGATCAGTCTGTGATGGCTACAGTCTTCTAACATTCTTTTATCAGAATGGAAAACATCATTGAATTTCAGAACTGACAACAGCAATGGTTGTCTAAGAAATTAAAGGCCAGACAAGGGTGACTGATTATGATTGATCACTGATTGATCTCGATTGATGGCTGAAATGGTATTGTGATGAATCATGCTCAGCACTGTTTACAGACACACACATTGTACGCTGTCATACTGGAAATACTGAATGACCTGCTTTGCCTATTGTACCAGGTTTTCAAAAAAAAAAAAAAAAAAAATCAACATTTCACTGGGCAATCGCTGGCTGATCATGGCTAACAAGCCGTGATCAGCCAGTGCTAGCCAGATCCTATCATCAGGTAGGGGGAACATCATTCATGTTAAAATATGACAGCGGCAATGGTTGTCAGTCATAAGATAGTGATTGATCACTGATCGATCATTGATTGATCACTACTGGTAGTGGTACTGTGGTGTGTTAGGTTCTACAGTGTTCACATGTTTCCCTCTAGAGATGCAATATATGCTGTCATGCAATAGAACCGGAGTGGCCACCTATTCCATTGTAATAAAAAAATGTATGTTAACCAGCAATCTATTACGGGCCTCCGTGCCCTAGTGGTTAAGAGCACTGAGATCTCTCACTGCTGTGGTTTGAGCCTCGCTCGGGTCACATGTGAGACGCCAAGTTATGCAACGGTAGGTCAGGTGGTTTTTTTCTCCTGGTACTCTGGTTTTCGCCCACCTCTGAAAAGGCTCTGATTAATGATTGGCTCGATATGAGTGAAATAATCTTGAAAGGGCCGTAAAACAAAAAATAATAATAACAGTAAATTACTGGGCTATCTCTGACTGATCATGGCTAACGAGTCATGATCAGTCTGTGCTAGCCAGTCTGCCATCAGGTTGAGTGATCATCATTCAAATTAATTATATTGACAGCAGCAGTGGCTGTCCAATAAATTTGTGGCCAACAGATTATGACTGATCATGACTGACCATTGATCACAACTTATAGTTATATTGTTGTATCGTCTTACAGAATCATATTTCTTGTATTAATTCATTATATATATATATATATATAAAATAAGGGTGTGTAATGATCCACTTGACTGGATGATGGTGGCCATCATTGACAGATCACGTCTGATCAGGCATGATCCGTGAATGCGGACCATCATCTCGTCACGAAGACGTACCTATATAATATTGACCCCCCTTGAACCCACTTTTATATAGTGGAATTGGGGTTAACAGGGGTAAACTTTATTTGTATTATTTCTGCTATATGGTGTAGGTTGTGGGTACTTGTTAGAACTGCCTCGATGAGGTGGTTCTAGCAGGTACCCGCAATCAGTGTTTTGGGCGGGGATATGACGAATATCGCAATTTTTCATCTGTAAGGTATCACTTTTCAGTGGTAAGGTTTGAAATGTATTTGAATAGGCGTGTTTTGTGATGTGCTAACTGAGACTGAGGGCTATCACTCTGTATGACAAATTATGATATTAATAGTAATAGTTTTATGACCATAAGATAATGTTGATTGATTGTGTTTACTGCCTATGCACCTATTAGGGTTACACACACTAATGAAGCTTGAGATAAATTAACCATTGTCCTGCTGAATAGCTGCCTTGGCCACACCCATTTTTGACTTTGAACCAATCAGATTAATGGATGTACTTTATTCTTGAAAATTCTAGGAAGTGTTAAATTTTCTGCCTGTCGTCTCTGTCAGAAACTAATCCACAAGAATCTATCACTCCAACTTTTCTTATGATTTTTATATTTACAAATAGACGTTTAAAACACACTATTATTACACTGTTGAAAGTATTTTGATATGGATAGTCGACAATTGTGTATTCTACATATTTCCTACATGTGGCTGGTACATTTTGTGTTTCTAAATAGTGAATTTATTGAACTGACATAAGCTATCCAGGAGAGTCTTCTCAATACTGAAACAAAAGCACCTCTTTTGGCTAACTATCCACTTATTAACTGATATTGACATAGAGAAGACCCAGTTTGGCATCTATTCCACTATATCACTGTGTATTCGGCAAACTTCTCTTCACGAGTCACGGCAGGTATCTGAACTATGAAATTCTCCCAAGGCAACCCATCAGCTGAATACACGAACTTGAAATCCACTTTTGTATCTGTTGGTATCACTCTAATCCTTTAAGTCTGAAAGAAATAGAAAAGGTATTGTAAGTACTGCATTGTAAATACATGACAATTTTTAGCTCAAATTACACAGATTCATCGACGTATTCATAGCCCCAGACTAGAAAGGGGTATCCACACACTTAAATTTCTTGTTTCTGCCTGGAAGCTCATTTTGTGGATGTTTATCAAAAGTATCTGGATGCCTGCGCTATGAGTGTTAATAAGAGGCGCCTCACAGAGGTGTTTCTAACAGATACCCACTACTAGTACTCACTACACACATACCACGTGCAACATCAATGCATTTTGGGTGATAAGATGTCTTATCTGGAGATATGCCTACATTACTACTTCCAGAGACTAACAGTGTAGATATTAACCAGACGGTATAAAAAAGTCTGAACATCATTTTTATTTTCTTTGGTTGCGTGAAAATGATGTCATGCCAGGGACTATGCTTACCATAATGATCCTAACAGGCTGAAATGATCAGTGAGGACTCTGACCAGACTGCTCCTTAAGGAACAGTATGATCAGGGTCCACACTTTTTGTTCCTCCACCTGTACTTTTTGGATTATTTTTCTGTATCATGAAACAAGTTTATTAAAAACTTAGAACTACAGCAATTTCTCAGGATGTTAAGAGTTTTAGGACTTTTGTGGCATGATACATGTATTTCTTGAGACAAACAGTGTATTTGTTAATCAAACTGTATATAACAATTTATATATAAAAAAGGTCTAAAGAAACTTTTGGACATCTCATCAATTATGTTTGTAAATACATGTATGTTGTGTCTTTTTGTATGTATATATATTTATGTTTGTGTTTTTTCCTTACAGCATTCTAATATCTCTTTTCTTCCCTATCCTACAATTTATAGCTTGTCTAAACCTCATTCCTCAACATACACTTATATTTCTCTCTGCTCGATATTACTCCGATCATACAACATATGCTGGTCCAATATACATGTATATAAGACCATTCGGGAAAACATAGTCACTGCCACAGAAGAAACTAAAATGATACCTTTACCATACCGAACAAATGACCACCATTCCTTTAAATTTAGTATACTTTTTGATTGTGAGTATGATCCAGGTTAGAAACTCAAAGGTCAATGGTGGTCGTGTCCTGATTCGTAAAATAAAAGGTGCAAAAAGACCATCACTATCAAGAAAAGATGATCCTAGAAACACAGAACAGCCAGATAATAAGTTGAACACAAGCACAGCAGGAAAAATAAGTAGTATACAAGTAGCTCATGTCAATATAAATGGTATAAGAAACAAAATGGATTCCATAAATGCTGAACTTTCAGAATACGACATAATTTGTATCTCTGAGACAAAACTAAACAACACAATACAAACACGGGATTTAGAACTAAATGGGTTTAGATTGCCTCTTCGTAAAGACAGACAAACAAACAGTGGGGGTGGGCTTGTAATATTTATTAAGAACAATATAGCATATAAAAGAAGACAAGACCTGGAGAACAATAACATAGAGAACATCTGGATCGAGATTACCTCCCTAAAGAGTACATTCCTTATCGGACTTTTTTATAGACCTCCAAGTTCCTTAGCAGAATATTGGGAAAATTTTGATGAGAACATTGAACTAGCAACTGATCAGAATAAAGATATTATAATAATGGGTGATTTTAACCAAGACATGCAACAAAAAGAAAACAACTATCTTAGTAGATTACTGACAAAATATAACTTAAACAATTTGATATTAGAACCAACAAGAATAACAAGCACAACCTCAACATGTCTAGACCTAATCATAACAAATCATAGCTCTATAATTAACAACACTGAAGTACTGCCTCCTTTTAACAGTGATCACTGCACAATTACTGCCGAAATAGTCTACAAATCTTTCCGAATGCAAGCCCAGAAAAAAACAACTTGGAAATTCGAGGAGGCAGATACAAACTCTATAAAAAATAAGCTAGAAAATACTGACTGGTCTTTTATCCAAAACCTATCCGACATTAATGAAATAAATAATATATTCACAAATATACTTCTCGATACTGCCAATGAGTTTATTCCAAAAAAAAAGTTCATAATTAGACCAGCAGATAAACCTTGGATGAACAATAATATCAGACTTCATATGCGCCAGAGAAACAGGCTTTATCAGAAAGCAAAACACACTAAAACCGAAAACCACTTTCAAAATTACAAAAATAAAAGAAATGAAGTAATTCAACTAGTAAGAGAAGCAAAAAAAAAATATTTAGAAAAATTACAATCTTCCCTGTCTGATCCAAGCCTTCCCACAAAGCAATGGCATAAAATCGCTAATGAAATAACAAAACTAAAGAATAAAAACAACCCTCCTCCACCTTTATATGATAATGATCAAGTAAACATACATCCATTTGATAAAGCTCAAACCTTAAATAAGCATTTTGCTAAAATCTCACATATTGAAAATGAACCCCAGCTTCCACAAGAGCAACATACTCCCGAATATTCTCTTCACACAATCAACATTACTCTACAGGATGTAATAGACCAGATACATAAATTAAATACATCAAAACCAGGAGGACCTGATGAACTTATGCCACGTTTAATAAAAATAACTGGTAGACCAATAATCCAACCACTTACACAGCTCTTTAATAAATCAGTAGCATTGGGAAAAGTCCCATCTCAGTGGAAAATGGCTAACATTTCCGCCATCTTCAAAGGCAAAGGTGATGACCAAGATCCCACCAATTATCGTCCCATTTCTATTACAAGCTGTCTTGGCAAAATATTGGAAAAGATAATTTTCAAATACTTATTCAACTACATTCATCAAAATGACATACTCACAAAGTTTCAGTCAGGATTCAGACCAGGTGATTCAACAGTAAATCAGCTCTTAGAAATATATCATGTAATAATAGAAAACTTAGACAAAGGCAAAGAAATAAAATTTATTTTCTGTGATGTAAGCAAAGCCTTCGATAAAGTGTGGCACAAAGGGTTGATACATAAACTGAAACAGTATGGCATAAATGGCAATATGCTAAAATGGTTTAGTGATTACTTATTGGAGCGTAAACAAAGGGTAATAACTGAAGGCTATAAATCTGCATGGGCAGATACCCTTGCAGGTGTCCCCCAGGGATCAGTTCTCGGACCCTATTTATTCCTTTTATACATTAATGACATTGTTAATGAAATTCACACAAACGTAAGACTATTTGCAGATGACACTTCTCTTTTTGTAGTAGCAGAAAACCAACAATCAATACAGTTACTAAATGATGATCTCCTTAGTATTGCTTCCTGGGCACAAGACTGGTGCATTATACTGAATCCAACCAAAACAAAAACAATGTTCTTCACTAGGAGAAAGGAACAGCCGAACATGAATAACTCGGAGATAATATTTAACAATGTAAATTTAAAGGATGAAAAGGCTCACACACATCTTGGATTAACATTCACCTCTGATGCTACATGGGGAGATCAAATTAATAAAATTTATGAAAAGGCAGCATATCGCTTGTACCTCCTACGCTTGCTAAAGCATGATCTAGACCGAAAATCACTAGTAAGATTCTATACCTCATATATAAGACCTATATTAGAATATGGTAATGTAATATGGGATAACTGCACAAAAGCCCAGTCTGACCTTTTGGAATCCATTGCTCTGGATGCTGCTCGAATAGTTACTGGCCTTAGAAGAGGGACATCTCACACCATATTATACAATGAACTTGGATGGTGCCCACTGTCTGAAAGAAGGAAAAATAGTAAGCTCTTGCAATTTTACAAAATTCTAAACAATGAATCTCCTACCTATTTGGACGACATTCTTGCAAAATACAATCAGCATGATCGGGGATATACATTAAGGCAGACCAACCTGAGACACCCAACACCACGAACAACATCATTTAAAAATTCATTTTTTATTTCATCCATAGATTTGTGGAATGAACTTGATAATGAAATTAAAAACAGCTGCACCTCACTCTTCTCTTTCAAAAAAGCACTAACTAAACAAATTAAAAAAACCCCACCATACTATACGCATGGCACTAGAAAATATAATATAATACTTTGTCAGCTCAGAAATAAAAAAAGTTCTCTAAATGCTGACTTATTCAGGGATCACCTGAGTGAAAATGCTATTTGCCCCGACTGTGGGGTTGATGAAACTGCAGAACATTACTTGCTGCAGTGCAACAAATACGACACACAACGCACAGAGCTGATAAATACATTACAGTGCATGAATAACATATATATGAATATAAAAATCTGCACAGAAGACCTTTTATCAGGCAATTCCAACCTGACCAACCAAGAAAATTGCCAGCTACTTGACGCAGTAATTAATTATTTAATAAAATCCGAAAGATTTGACTAGCCATACAGCTTAGCACTCTATATGACACTACCGACTAGTCAGATGACATGTTACTTTAGCCCTTGTCTTGCTGTTCGCGACAGCCCCTATCTCTGCAAACAGTGTGGATCCAGATCAGATGACCTCTGAAGAAGCCAACTGATCATGATCTACACTGTTTGGCATCTAGTTTATGAATTTGTAGCAATAAATTGCATCAAGTGGTTTGATTGGTTGATGGACGGAATTGGGTATGTCTTAAATGACTGTTCAGCAAGATAAGGGTTAATATTTCCAATTGCTCCTTAGCCTCAGGCCCTTTATTGTGTGTCGACTTATTTACTTTCTATATTAATCAAAAAAAAAGTACCAATTGATACTTCATAGAATAGGCTCACCCTCATAAGTAAGGCATAATGGAAAATTAGCATGGTCTTGCTGACACTGCAGTCAAGGTCCCTGCCCCTGACTTTCATTTCGTTTCGGTAAGTCGGAGGACTGGGATTCTTTTCTGCCGAATCTGGTGACACACTGAACGGGTCTTTGTACCAAATGACTAGAACACTTACGCTTCCTCTTGTCATTGCTGAGCAACAATTGTAAAATAAAATAACAATTTCTGCATCCACATCAAGTTCTGTTATTGTTTTCGCAACGTGTCAGTGTTGGTCAGAGTAAGCGCCCTTGCCTGCACTATTATCACGTCTCACGTGCTAAACTTCCCCAATGGTGCCCACTGCAAGCACAGCCTCTTGGTGTGACTTTACTCAGTAGTGGTTGTTAAACATTTGGGGTGATTAAATATCAATATGTATAGATCTTAACGTTTCTATGTTTAAATATCTAAATTTTAGGATAAATGAAAGCTAAAATAAACAAACTAAACATTCGGTCTAATTAAATACCAACGTATACAGGTTTCAACGTTTCAATATTTAAATATCTAAATGCTAGGATCGTCAAATGTACAAATCGTTCAAACACTTAATCACTAACTAAATAATCGACTTAATATGCAACGCATATATTAAGACATTTGCGGTGATGTCATCACATTTGAATCAACACGGCAAATGTTGATGTATGTCGGAGTAATCATGCTCTATCTCTTCTTCTTCTTCTTCTTCTTCTTCTTCTTCTTCTTCTTCTTCTTCTTCTTCTTCTTCTTCTTCTTCTCGAATAAGTGTCATTCTACATTATTTTTGTATTACATTCATTAGCTCAATCTATATAATTAACATATATGTATATGTCTACAACACCAAAAAGGAGAGGATAAATATAGGCTGTGCCTACATCCAATCCTTTGACATTTGTATGTATATTTGTAGTACAAATGTATGTATATGTCATAAAATTTTGAATAAATAAAAAAAAAAAGGTGGAAAACATTACTCATCCAATGAACACCACGGGCAAATAACCAAATGGTTAAGGATGAGTTGCTGTTTCAAGCAAGTCGTTGAACCCAATGGACTCGACCCGACGGACATTGACTTATCACAATATCTCACCACGAGCAGTCTGTGCTCAGATGGACTTTTAGCAGTCCTAATGTTACTATGATACATTATAAGCAGTACTGCAAGGGCAAAGGCTGGACTGTAGGCAGGGTTTGGTAAGACAGTAACCTGCTCCAAATATACGAGAACCACGACATAATGATAAGCAGGTGTATTTATACCATGCGACCCTGTTCGTGAGTGCTTTACAGGGTTGAATTACACGAGCCAATTACACAAGACATACCTTTTTCCTCGTACAATACACAAGTGTGTGCTCAAACATTGGAAGCCGTGCCAAAAGTCCTTCGTTGTCAGAGTATAGGCTAACATACACGCCTTACACCACACTTCCTCGTAAACTTATAAAAGAAAAAAAGTAATGATTTAATTGAATGGACAATCCGTGGAGAAAGATCCCTCTACCTTGTATGCATTTGTTTTGCTTTTTATACTAGAGTTTAACGGCCCAGTCAACACTATTTAGGTCTTTTTTTTGAGCCAGTCAGGTTACTTATACACACTTTTCCTGGGCAGGGTTATATGTAAGCGGTTAACCAGTACAGTGAACATTCGTTTGTCACAAACTGATAACTGCTCTTCCGAATCAACGGAAGGGAGAGATGTCCGCAGAAAAGACTTCATGATCAATCTCCATGAAAAAACGTTGCCGACCAAGGCAGGTATCGACCAACGTCCTCGTGATCACCAGTCAGACGCGCATCCGACTGAGCTACCGAGGCCGGCCTAACATTTTTTTGTAACAATCATTATCAAACTTTGCGTGTGTTGTATGTTCTATTTAGCGATCTTACTAACACGACTAATATTATTGTATAATACGGTTAAACATTACTATAAAAAGGACGCCGGCCTCGGCAGCTCAGAGGGATGTCATCTGACTGATTATCAGGAGGTAGCGGGTCCGATATCTGCCTGGCCTGACAAGTCTTTCGTAGAAATTGATCTTGAAATCTTTCCTACGGTCAATCTTTCCCTTCCGTTCATTCAATAAGGGCCGTTCTCAGTTTCTTAGGAAAAAAAATGTGCACTGATCTGGTTAGACCCTGCCCAGGCAAACTTGTGAATAGGTAAACTGATAGGCTCGGTATGACTTTAAGAGTGTTGAATGGGCAGTTAAACTCCAAAACAAACAAACAACCAAATTAAAATCTAAACATGACAGTAAATCCGTGTGATCAATGGTTGGAGCACACCACACTCGATAGTTCTCGTCAGAGCTGCTCGAACGAGTATCTAACCTTTCCACAGTCGAACTTCAATGGCTCGAACACCTTTGGGACCTCGAAAATCTGTTCGAGACAGGGGTAGTTCGGGCCACTGAAGTTAGTGTCAGGAGGCATAACGAGATACTTTTAGACATCTTTTCGGTGTTCTATAATGAAAATGTATGCTGTGTGTACTCATTAGAATCGCCTAATCGAGGCAATTCTAATGAGTACACACAGCATATATTTGCAAAATAAAAGACTAAATTCTCCTTAATTATCCCCCACTATTTCTTATATATACCATGGTAAACGAGCCATCGGTGTTCGAGCAATCAAAGTTCTACTGTATTTGTTACTTGGTCATGGTGAAACGAGCAATTCAACAGAGACGGACAGACGTACGTATGTTCGTGCAACCCCGCAATCGGGGCTTGGAGAAATAGATTGGCTGCACGGTGCTTCCACGCAGAGCTGAAACTGACCACACATGTGTGCGGTTCAACCGCTTAGAAGGACTAAGCCTGTCCAGGTAAAGTGGTGTGAGTCGGAACGTCCAAAGCATATAAACCTTTAGGTTTCATTGAGTGGCAGTGCTTGTGATATCATTTCATCTCAGAGTCGTGTAAAAGTCCCACACAGTTGTAAGTGACGTCTCCAAAATGACCCGAGTAGTGTTGACGGGACGTTAAACCTCAAATCGAACAAACAAACAAACGTATGTTTGTACATGCATATTTTAATACTCAAAGTTTGATATGGATCACTTTTCATATACCAAATTTTGCACTGCAAATCTGCATTCGATCAGAAAAATAAAAAAGTGTCAGTGTTCCTTTACTTAGTGTAAAATGGATTTAATTTGGTTTGTGAAACACTAAAATGCCTTGGGGACTGTTAAGAAACCGTCTGAGCCCCGAAGAAATAGACCGTGGCGTCGGAATGTTGGACTTTGGCGTCTCTCAACGTCGTGTTGTTGGGATCCTGAATGTGTCTCAGAGCGTTGTTTTCCGAATGTGGAGCCGGCATCTTACCCATTCACCTTATTTGCATTATCTGCTTGTTCCTAGTCTGAAGGTTATCAGTGTTCGAAAAGCAGGTAACCAGACCCCCCTGACCTTGAAAGGTCAGGGGGGTCTGGTTACCTGTTTTTCCAATATTGACAATGTGCAAGCTGGGAGCCAGCAAATAATGCAAATATGTTAAATGGAAATTCTTCAAACAAGCACGGTGGTGGTCGAGAAAGGGCTAAAACTCAACGTCAGAGCCATGGTTTTTGATTCAGTCTCGACGTCAACGGTTCTTGAACGTTACGCTTGTACAACGTGTTAAGGAACGGAACTGGAGTACAAATTTCTAAAAAAAATGTCAGAAACAGCCTCCACGAGTTCGGACTTAATGCCAGGAGACTTGCTGTACTTATTCCGTTGACGAGACGGCACTTGCAAGACCGGTTGGACTTTGCCAGAACTTACGTCAGGTGGATGGTTCGTGACTAAACGCCAGTATTGTTTACTGATGAGTCCAGATTCTGTCTAGACTTCACTGATAAACGTCAGTTAGTGTGGCGAATGGCTAAAGAGCGATTAGATGACTTGAATGTGGCAGAAAACGATCGCTATGAATAAGGATCAGTCATGATTTGGGCACGGATAAGCGTGAACGGCAAAACTGACTTGTATGGGGCACCATTTAACTATTTAATCCGTATTTATAGATATTCATAATTATTTATGGATATCCATAATTCGAATTATGGATATCCATAATTCGAATTATGGATATTCATAATTATTTATGGATATCCATAATTATTTATGAATATCCATAATTCGAATTATGGATGTCTATAATTCGAATTATGGTTATCCATAAGGTAACTGAATGAATGAAATCCATAAATCGAATATTGGATATCCATTATTCGATTTATTGATATCCATAAATCGAATTATGGATATCCATTATTCGGCTGATTTATGGATGTCCATAAATCGAAATATGGATATCCATAAATCGAATTATGGATATCCTTAAATCGAATTATGGATATTAACTATTCGGCTGATTTATGGATATCCATTAAAAAAATTTGAGGGTTACCGTCCCGTCTACAAAAAAAACCTAATGAATAATGACTGCTCCCTTTACCTCGACTATTCTCGTCAGATTTCCGATTTTGGTGTGTAATAAAAGCCGGGATGGAGGTGGAGGTTATGTAGGATAGGCTTAGTGGTGGACTATGGTGTGGGAGAGGGATGTTTTGTTTGATTTGAGGTTTAACGTCCCCTTCAATACTATTTAGGTCATTTTCGAGACGTTGCTTCCAATTATGTTGGGCATTAAGCCTTCATTGAGATTAAATGACATCTCAATCCCGCCGGCCTCGGTAGCTCAGTCGGATGCGCGTCTGACTGGTGATCAGGAGGATGCGGGTTTGATACCTGCCGGGGTCGGCAACATTCTTTCGTGGAGATTGATCATGAAATCTTTTCTACGGTCATTCTCTACCATCCGCTGATTCAAGAAGGGCAATTTTTAGTTTCTGACGAAAAAATGTGCACTGTACTGGTGTGGATAGGTAAACTAACCGGCTCAAAAATGACCTAAACTAGTGTTGACTGGACCGTTAAACGCAAATACAAAGAAAGAAAGAAAGAAAGAAAGAAACAAACAAACAAACAAGCATCTCAATCCCTGTCGCCCATTGTCTCGCACGACTTTGTACGGACAGGCTTAGACCTTCTCAACGGTTTACCAGTACTCTCAGCTCATGCAGTCAAATCTTTTTCTCCAAGCTCCAATGGGCGGGGGATATATCTGAATCTGCCTGGTACTCCATAAATCGATCTGAATTATGGATATCCATAAATCGAATTATGGATATTCTAAATTCGATTAACGGATATCCATAATTCGAAGTATGGAGATCCATAAATCTATCTGAATTAATTCGATTGACGGATATCAATAAATACGGATTAAATAGTAAAACGGCGCTCCATAGACTTGTACGTTGTTTAAGGGGATGCCAATGTACAAAAAGTGGGTGGGGTAATGGTGTGGTGTTCAAAATTTGTTTAATTGAATTTTGCAAAACTGTCAAGTTTTTTGAAAAGTTACTTGGCCTATAATTTATTTCAACTTATTCACATGTTCTATTAGAATTTTTTCAGAAATTCAGGAATTATTGAGAAAAACATACCTCTCTTTATGTGCTTCAATCCATTTGCGTTCAAACACAATCTCCTTGGTAATACAGCCAAATAAAATTGCATAAATAGGTTCACAGGTTATTCTACTACAATGTGTGAGAATGTCATTGCTAAAAAATATTCCACAGTAGAGTATACAGCAAATTTGTGCCCATACTGTCTATCAAAATAATACAATTATCAGACATATTTGTTGCTAAAAAGTAGTCTAGAAAAAAGGTATGGTGGACAATAACTGCGGCAGCTACTACAACTGAATCATTCGAAGATTTAGTTGTCTCCCTTGTTTTCATGTCACTGTTTTGTTTGATTTGAATTTTAATGTCCCCATCAACACTATATAGGTCATTTTGGAGAAGTTGCTTCCAATTTTGTGTGACTTTTACCCGACATTGAGATTAAATGACACCTTAAGCCCTGTCGCCCAAAGAAACCTTTATAGATAAGAGTAGGTACCTATCTGGAGCTGTTGGAGGATGTAGGAGAACCAGGTCCCATCCCTTTCAGTATCACCGTCCTAATGCTTACATGGATTGTTTTAAGAGACAATTGCAACTTGGAATGGCCTTACAATCGAAGCTGTCTATTTTGAGACAGTTGATGGGTTTCAGGCCAAAATATAATATCATAGGGTTGGGCAGGGGATAGGTATGGATTCCTTCCCCTGATGACTTCTTGTAAATAGTTTTAATCTGCTGATGGCAGTGTCACAAAGCTCTTTTTTGGGGATGGGGATTGAAAACTTTTTGTGCCACACCCCAAACCTGTTATCATGGTCAGAATCGACCGAAAACAGTATTGGGAGAGAAAAAACAAAACAAAAAGGGTTTATAAATAAGCATGGAGGGTCCGACTTGCACGGCTTTTCCTGGGCAGGCTTAGATTCTCTATAAAACCGGTTTACCAGTCCTTGTGTGCTTTCGGAATCAGCTGTGCGTGGAATCATCATGCAGCCTTTTTATTTTTTCAAGCCCAGACGGGGGGGGGGATGATTACTGTGTAGGCTTTCATCCTGCAAACCTGGTGTGCATGTAATGTACACCTGCGAGTAATGGAGGGGGGGGGGGGGGGTGATTACTGTGTAGGCTTTCATCCTGCAAACCTGGTGTGCATGTAACCGATCGCAGTTCAAGTAGAAAGAAAGGATACACATTCAAAGGAGCCAAATTATTTTTGTTTCCCTTATCAATAAGTGTTTAAATTGAAAAGGAACAATTTTGGTCCTGTGGAGCAAATTCTTTCCTTAGAGAACTATGTATCTTTTTCAGGGCCACATATTTTAATTATAACAACATTGACAGTATGCCACAAAATAATTGCAGAGAGCGCATAACTGCCGTCTTCTATTGACCACCATACATGTTTACATTTGGTCACGAGGTGTAGGTTTACTATCAATAACGTAAATTAGACTAGCTGTTGAAATTCAAATAAGTGGTGTTTTTTCGACAATCGAACTCTTGAACCTATTCATTCTTACAGCAAAATCCATAATCTAAGTCTCTTTATAAATGCTTACCTTGATTCACATGTCTACAGTGCAAAATTTGTGAAATTTGTTAACACGTTTTTTTTTTTTCAAAGGCTTGTCAATGAAACCGGAAACACCTAAGGACTTCCATATCTGGTGACACGAATGCAAAAATATAGTCCCAAAATATTCAAATTTTTGAAGAATTACCATTTATTCAAGAACAATTTTAAGCTATTTAAGCACAAAAGTCATTTAGATTTATGAAACAACAAAAACTTTGAGGACATATCGGAATTTTTTCGATGTTTTGTCCTAGTTCCGCTTGAGGCGTAGTAATATTTATGTGATAAAGCCATGACTTCCTCATGCTCAACAACAAATGTTTCCAATCAGCTGTTATGACTAAAAAATGACTATAAAATTGACCTGTTGGATGATTAATCGTAAGTTTATAAAATACTTAAACTTGCACAAAACGATGCAGAAAGGGTTCCTGTTTCACGGCGCATAGTTGTCATGTTACATCGTCGAGCCGATTTGGCGATATGCGTTTCCAAATAAGTGTTGATATTTTGTTTACAAATCCCATGAATGAAAAATGGCGACCAAAGAACTTATGAAAAATATCTCGTGGTGGCACAAATGTTTCTTAGACAGGAGACAATTTTGGTTAGTAATACTCTAAGACATTGTAGTTCACCCTTCCAAGAACAGTACACTGTACATTTTAGGTCCTGAAAAATTAGGTAAATATGACTTTGAGCGCAAATGCTGTCACCCTCATTGTTTGCATCGGCTGTGTAAACCTACAAGCAGTTTGATAATTGCTTATTAGATAATGTTATGTTTGAAGACGTGTTACTTTCCAGTATATTCAAACTTTTTCTCCGACTCCGTGTTTTGGCTAAAAAGAAAAGTCATGTTGAGGGGTACCCCACCCACTTTTTGTACTTCGGTAAACCCTTAAAACGGAACGCTACGGCAGTGAGGTACTGTAATGGGATTATTGATCAGTTTGTGAGACCATATGCCGGTGCTATTGGCCCGGACTCTATCAGTCTATTATGATGGACAATACTGCCCGTCCCCACCGCGCCCACATCACTGATGCCTATCTGGAACGTGAGACAACCGGTCGTATGGACTGGCCTGCTCGATCACCGGACTTAAATCCGATTGAGCTTGCGTGGGACATGTTACAGCGTGCTGTGTTAGCCCGACCTGTGCAGCCGAGGACTTTACAGGAGTTCAAAGATGCATTGGTTGCTGAATGGAGGATTGATTCCACAAAACCGGATACCGACTCAGAATACGAGCATGCACAGGCGATGTCGTGCTGTAATTGATGCCTTTGGACGCAATACACGCTATTAAGCACGTTTGTCTAATCAAATTTTGAAATTTGTGAAAAATCAATTGCCAAAATCCCTTCGTGGTACATGCACTGCAAATTGTGTGGGTTCCAAGTCGGTTGTTGTTGTCACGCTTGAATGCAGTGCCAGTCACTAGTCTTTGTGGAAGATATTTTTTTTCTATCATTATATATTAATTTTGGATTTAGCTGATTTTTTTATCGAAAAATTATTTGCATTAAAAATGATCCCTGTCAAACTGTGTAGTATATTATCATTGGAAATACAAATTCTAAAAAAAAAAAAAAAAAAAAAAAAAAATGCATATATCATTAAAAGATTATAACCAGGTTGCCCTTTGACCCCTTGCATACTGTTGGACACTTCGATAGTTATATGTTAGATAAGTCCGTTTGCCGGGCCTAAGTTTTTTGTTTCCATTTAGCAAACAATGTAGATCCTTATCAGGGTCTGCACTGTTGGCCTATGCCCCATTTACAAGGCAAGAATGGTTTAAAACTGTCAACATTTTTTTCGAATTTAAGCTTTTTAAGAATTTTAAACTTCCTTACATATATCTTCGCCATAGAGACATTACGTTAAGACACCCGTGCGATATGGTGCATTTTTTCACATGTCCAAAATGGCTATCACGAAAACACGCCTATATAATTTGACCCCCTTGCACCCCACTTTTATATAGTAAAACTGGGGTTTCCGGGTATATACCTAATAATATTTTTCTTATTTCTGCTCTAAAATAAGGATAGTGGGTACTCGTTAGAATCGCCTCATCGAGGCGATTCTAACGAGTGCCCACAATCTATATTTTGAGCAGAAATAAGAAAAATATCACAATTTTTCATATTAAAATTTTTATTTTTTTTCGGCGATAGAGGTCTCAATGTATTTGTAAAGGCGTGTTTGCGTAATGTGAAAATCTATGATATTTTTCTTATTTTTCCTGCAAACATAGGTTGTGGGTGCTCGTTAGAACCGCCTCATTGAGGCGGTTCTAACGAGTACCAACAACCTATGTCTTGGAGAAGAAAGAAAAAATATAATGTATACCCTCTTAAACCCCCGTTTTCTCCGTACAAAGTGGGGTTTAAGGGGTGTTCAATTCACGGACTTGTCCATGTGATGATAAAGACAGTGTGGGAACTGATATTATAAGAAACCATGTATTTTTTGGGTCGGTGTTCATCACCATTGGGACTTGAAGAAATATATTGGCTGCATGATGCTTCCACGCAGAGCTGAAACCGACCGGCAAACGAGTACTGGTAAACCGCTTAGAGGCGCCAAGCCTGCCCAGGCAAAGCAACCTATGGAACCCTATTGTCATTTCATCTCAATGTCGGGTAAACGTCCAACTAAATTGGAAGCAACGTCTCCACAAGAGCACCGCATGCCGGTGTCAACGGTCGGCTGCAGTTTCTTTTAGTTAAACAAAAATTCTAGGTCGAAAAAGGGGCATAACTGTGCCAAAATATTTTGAGGGTTACCTCACCTACGAGTTCCCCTTTTCATAATGAACAACTAGTTCAAGTTTCAGGTTAATATGTTCAGTAATGACAGAGATATTACAAAATGTCCAAGTTTTTTGCACGACGACGACGCAAAAATTCTAAGTCGAAAAAGGGGCATTAACTGTGCCAAACTATTTTAAAGGTTACCTCACCTATTGGTATGACCCCCTTTTTGTCGCGCCTGCTATTAGCATAGCACGATATAGGCGCCCGGTTTTCTGCCCGTTCGTCCGTTCGTCAAGGCGTCAACATTTGCGACCACCCTAGCGTTCACCCAAATGGTCAAGTTTATTTCTCAAGAACTATAAGAGCTTCAATAATGATACGTGGTACAAACTTGTATCTGGGGATGACAACTTACATGCAAGCATCCATATTTGACCTTGACCTACATTTCATGGTTCACTGACTTTGTAAAATATTGCGACCACCCTAGCGTTCACCCAAATAGTCAAGTTTATTTCTCAAGAACTATCAGAGCTTCATTAATGATATGCGGTACATTCTTGTATCTGGGGATGGCAACTTAAATGCAAGCATCCATATTTGACCTTGACCTATATTTCATGGTTCACTGACTTTCTAAAATATTGTTCACCCTAATGGTCAAGTTTATTTCTCAAGAACTATAAGAGCTTCATTAAAGATATTTGGTGCAAACTTGAATCTGGGGATGGCAACTTAACTGCAAGCATCCATATTTGACCTTGACCTACATTTCATAGTTCACTGACTTTGTAAAATGTTGCGACTACCCTAGCGTTCACCATAATGGTTAAGTTCATTTCTCAAGAATTGTTAGAGCTTCATGAATGATACTTAGTACAAGCTTGCATTTGAGAATGGAATCTTTTGTGCAAGCATCTATGTTTGACCTTGACCTACATATCATGGTTCGATGACTTTGCGCCCCACTGGCGCGACATAGCCATCGGCGGAATTCTTGTCATAATGAACACATTGTCCAAGTTTCAAGTAAATATGTTCAGTAATGACAGAAATATTACAAAATGTCCAAGGTTTTGCAAACTTCTAAGTCGAAAAAGGGGCATAACTATGTCAAAATCTTTTGAGGGTTACCTCACCTACTGGTATGAGTTCCCCTTTTCATAGTGAACAACTAGTCCGAGTGTCAAGTAAATGTGCTCAGTAGTGACAGAGATATTACAAAATGTCCAAGTTTTTGCAAAATTCTAAGTCGAAAAAGGGGCATAACTGTGCCAAAAATATTTTGGGGGTTACCTCACCTATTGGTATGAGTTTCCCTTTTCATAATGAACAACTAGTTCGAGTTTCAAATAAATATGTTCAGTAATGACCGAGATATAACAAAATGTCCAAGTTTTTGCACGACGACGACGACGACGCAGACGACGACGCCAGAGCTATGACAATACCTCGGCGTTTTCTTCGAAACCAGCCGAGTTAAAAATGACTTTTACAGTGTTGACAGAGAGGTAAAACCTCAAATCAATAAAAAAAAACAAACAAACAAACAAACGAAAACATGCCTATACAAATAAATTATAGAATTTACCGCCGAAAACACTGAAATTTTAAGATGTAGAATTATGATATTTGTCTTATTTCTGCTCAAAATATAAATTGTGGGCACCCGTTAGAACCAGCGGTTCTAACGACTAACTACAATCCATATTTTAGAGCAGAAATAAGTAAAAATAAGGTTTACCCCTGTAAACCCCGGTTTTGTTATATAAATGTGGGGTTCAATGGGGTCAAAAGTATATAGGTGTGTTTTTGTGATTATAAGTTTGACCTCTTTAAACCCCACTTTTATATAGTAAAGCTGGGGCTTACAGTAGTATACATAATATAGATTTTTGGTACTCTCCCGTCACCGAAAGAACAGAAGGTAAACCATCGGGCAGCTTTGGACCCTAGATTAATCGGAGGCCGTGGCCGGCGATCTAGTCGTTCGTCCAAACACAGCCATGATCAAATCATTTTCAAAATCATTTTCAAAATGTTTCTTAATTAACTCAAATGACGCCAAATGACCGGAAAATATAATGTGTTATACTGATGCACGGGGAGACATTTAACGGCAGCCACACGGCACACCAGTTGCAGTTAAGATAAATAAGTTCTGAATAGTTGGATCATTTGGAAGCAAAGAATACACCAAATAAACGAAAATAGCAGACTTGGTTTTATTGAGTCTTTTCATGACATGTAATGAAATGTGCAACACCGGCCACGCCCTCTTGCAAAACTTCATTTTCAAGATGATTCTAAATGAATTATTTGATCCCAAAGGACCAGAATATATATTCTTGCAGACCAGATAAAGAAATCCAAAGTTTTAGCTTGGGATATAAATTCTGTTCTAAACCTGGTGTTCTTACCCAAAATCGAATATTATCGCGTATTTAATAAATACACTGGTTAAATACGACATCATATGCGCCATCAACATTCCTGTAATGTCATCACAATATGAGGGACGTCGGTAACCGAAGTGACTGCACCACAACAAGTCCACGCTAAGAAATGGAAGGTATGCAAGAACAAGAATCCTATATGGGTGTGAGGGTTGGATGGAAAAAATCCGTTCCTCGGGATCACTGTCCGGCATCACTCGGCAAGTTTCATCATGCCGGACAGTGACCTGTGGGACGGATTTTCCATCCACCCCTCACACCCATGTAAGATTCTTATAATCTGCACTATGTTGACATTACGATAACACGCCCGTATGGCATAGTGCATTGTTTCACATCTCCAAAATGGCTACTTTTCTGATGAAAATCTGTGATATTTTTCTTATAAATACTACAAACATAGGTTGTGGGTGCTCGTTAGAACCGCCTCATTGAGGCGGTTCTAACGAGTACCCACAACCTATGTTTTGGAGTAAAAATAAGAAAAATAATGTTTACCCCCTTAAACCCCAGTTTTCTCTATATAAAGTGGGGTTTAGGGGGTCTTCATTTCACGGGCTTGTTCTCGTGATGGATGAACGGCTGTTTACGGCCCCCACGTACACGTACACAGTTCACTTTGTAAATCAATAACGAAAACACGCCTATATAATGCTTGCCCCCATGAACCCCGCTTTTATAAAGTAAAACTGGAGTTTACAGTGGCAAACATTAGTTTTCCTTAGTTCTGCTCTACATTTGAGCAGCAATAAGAAAAATATCACCTTTTTAGCTTACCTGACCGCAGGTAATGGTGAGCTTATGTGACAATGAGATATCCGGCCTCATCGTTCGTCGTTCGTAAACTTTTCTTGTGAATACTCTTGAGGAATCAGTTTTTTTGTCCAAACATCAACAAACTTCCTCAAAATGATCATATTAACGACATCTCAGTCCAGTTAGAATATGGGTCACGTCGAGTCAGAAAGTATGGCAGTACAAATAAGTCAAATCATAGAAAAACATTGTGAACACACTGTAGGCCACAGTTTTGGTCCAAACATCATAAAACTTGCTCATTGATTGATCGATTGATTGATTGGAGGTTTAAAATCGCCGTCATCACTATACAGGTCATTCTGGAGACGTTGCTTCCAGTTATTTGGGACCGTTACCCGACATTTAGATGAAATGACATCTCAAGCCCTGTCACCTAGGGTTTGTAAGCATGGACTGTCTGACTCGCACTGCTTTGCCGGGACAGGCTTAGATCTCCATTGTGGTGTATCAGTACTCGTGTTCGGTCGGTTTCAGGTCTGCGTGGAAGCATCATGTAGCCCGTCTATTTCTTCAGTCAAACTTGCTCAGAATTATTATCTTGACAATATCTCGCTAAAGTTCGAATATGGGTCATGTTGAATCAGAAAGTAGGTCAGTTGATCAAATCAGAGAAAAAAACCTTATAAACACTCTAGAGGCAACATATTTGGTCCAATTATCATAAACCTTGCTCTCAATGATCGTCTTGACAATATCTCAGTCAAGTTTGAATATGGGTCATGGTGGGTCAAAAAGTAGGTTAGTAGGTCAAAACATAGAAAAAAAAACATTGTGATCCAATCATCATCAATCTTGCTCAGAATGATCATCATGACAATACCTCGGTCGTTTCGAATATGGGTCATGTCGGTTCAGAAAATAGTCAGTAGGTCAAATCATAGAAATCATTGCGATCACTCTAGAGACCACAGTTTTGGTCAAATAATCATCAGACTTGCTCAGAATGATAATAAAAAGTTTCAATATCAACCATGTTGGTTCAAAAAGTAGGTCAGCATGCCAGGTCATAGAATAAGAGGCCTATGGGCCACTATGCTCACCAGAGCTCAAGTGGACACTGCCCACTGGCAGCAATGTATTTTAACATGATATGAATTTAATCTACCGATCCGATCATAAAGTCTTATATGAGGCCCCTTGATTAAGTGGAGTGGAGAGAAAAGGCTCCTGTGACCCCCCACCCCCACCCCACCAACAAACACACACCCAACGTTGGTGTGACTGATTGTTGTAAAAGGAACAACAATATAAATGATTACGGGGTAGGGATCTGAGTGGTAGCAGAGGTATAGAAGAATTTCAATGGCTCGAACCCCGATGGTAGATTTACCATGCATGAATTGAACCCGTTATTGACTCCGCCGGGAATTCCTCCGAATACGATACAGGGATAATGTAGGGAGGGGTTTTCCCTTTTGTTTCCTTTAATCTTGCAAATATTTGTTGTGTGTACTCATTAGAATCGCCACGATGAGGCGATTCTAATGAGTACACACAACATACATTTACAATATAGAACACGAAAAAGGCATCCAACAATTATCTTCATAATGACTTCTGGTATGGCACTAATAGTAACCCTTCTTGGCTCGAACTACCGCTGTCTCGAACAAATTTTCATGGTCCCACAGGGGTTCGAGCCATCGAAGTTCGACTGTATATGGTGTTTTATGAAGTGAAAAACGAGACATGGCCCCAGGACATTACCCCAGCACAAAGAGACCTCAGGTTTGTGCGACTGAATGAGTCTCTAGGTTGGTGAAGCATTACCCGACGCATCCCTTGCTGTCAATAAATGGGTTTTCTCAAAAGGAACATGAATATATATGGTTGAGGGGTTAGGCTCTGTACAGTTGCTCAGATCTTTGGTCTTTTTGTGAAGACGAGAGGGTAGGGCATTGTCCAGATGCACCCTGTGAGACCCCATAGATTGCTATCGTTGAATGTTTCTTATAGTAAGGAACAACAGTATATTTCCTTTATAGGTGGGCAAATGACTGGTTTTTGAGACATTGGGCCTTTTATTAAGTGGAAGGGGTGGGGCATGGCCCCGGCGCATCCCAGGGGACCCCAAGTTGCTGTCAGAAACAAACATATATATGGTTTGGTGTATGGAATCTGAATGGTTTCTGAGATATATGACCTTTTATGAAGTAGAGGGGGTGAAGCATGGACCGGCACACCCCGGTGGAGCCCTAGGTTGCTGTCACTGAATGTGTCTTATCATAAAGAACAGGAACATATGATTAAGGGGTGGGTATCTGAAAGGTATCAAAGATATTGGGCTTTTATTGAAGTGGAGGTGATGGGGCATGGTCCCGGCGCATCCCAGGGGATCCCCAGCTTGGTGTCACAGAATGCGTCTTATCATAAGGAACAATTATTTATATGGTTAATGGGTGGGAATATGAATGGTCTCTGAGATATGTGACCTTTTATGAAGTTAATGGGATGGGACATGGCCCCGGCGCATCAGAGGGATCCAAAGTTGGTGTCACTGAATGCTTCTTATCATAAGGACCAAGAATATATATGGTATATGGGTGGGGATCTGTATGATTTTTGAGAAAAATGACCTTTTGTGAAGTGGAGGGCATGTGGCATGGTCTTTGGGTTGGGGGGGGGGGGGGGGGTCGTGGGGTGGCTAGATCGGTATCACTGAATGTGCCTTATCTTAAGGAACAAAAAAAAAAGTGGAGGGTTAGGGCATGGCCACGGTACATCCCGGGGACCCCCAGGTTGGTGTCACTGAATGCGTCTTATCATAAGGAACAAGACTAAATATAGTTAAGGGTGGGGATGTGAATGGTTTCTAAATATATGGCCTTTTATGATCTGGAGGGAGTGGGACTTGGCCCCAGCATCACCCGGGGGACCCTCAGATTGGCATAAAAGCATATGGCTGAGAGCAGCTTACTCAAAAAACATTCTTGTAACAGTTTTGTCAAAATATCTGCAATGACTTGGCAGTAAGTTCCATTTTTTTAATTTTTCCCATTATAAGTCTATGGAAACGCTAAGTTGTCATAGCAACCAAACTAAAGCGCCGGTTTTCATGAAAAAAAAAAAAACTTTCAATCCCCCAGCAAGAGGATGCTATAGATGAAATTTTGGCATAGTGGATTCAGAGGAGATGTTTAAATGTGTCGACGCCAGATAAACGAAATACCACATACTATATACGACGACGACGGACAACTGTCTACCCCATAAGCTCCGTCACTCAGTAGGCCACAGTTTCGGTCCAAACATCGTCAAAATTGCTCAGAATTATTATTTTGACAATATCTGGGTGAAGATGATTTTGGGTCATATCGAATCAGAATGTAGGCCAGTAGGTAAAATCAGAGAAAACAACCTTATGAACACTCTAGAGGCCTGAGGTTTGGTCCAATCACCACAAATATTACTCAGAATGATCATCTTGACAATATCTCAGTCAGGTTAGAATATGGGTCATGTTGGGTCACAAAATAGGTCAGTAGGTCAAATCATAGAACAAAAACATTGTGAGCTCTCTAGAGGACATAGTTTTGGTCCAATCATCATCAAACTTGCTCAGAATGATCGTCATGACAATATCTTGGTCTAGATTGAATATTGGTCATGTCGCGCTAAAAGTAGGTCAGTAGGTCCAATAATAATAAAAAAAATACTTGTGAACACTATAGAGGCCTAAGTTTTGGTCCGAACATCATCATACATGATCAGAATGATTATCTTGACCATATTTGAATATGGGTCATGTCGGATCTGAAAGCAGGTCAGTAGGTCAAATCATAACAAATACATTGTGAACACAAAGGAGGCCACAGTTTTGGTCAAATCAAACTTGTTCAAAATAATCAGTAGTAAACTATTTGTCTTAACTTTTGAACCGTTTGGGATAGAACCTTCATATAATGCACGTATATTCCTTGTGTCAAGAGGTTCCCACTCATGCAATATCCTGTCACCTTGACATTGACATGTGACCTACATTATCATACCTTTTTAACCATATGAGATAGATCCTACATATTTGGCATGTAGGTTTCTTGAGACCAAGGCTTCCCACGTATACAAAAAGTTTGCCCTGTGACCGTTTACCTATTTTGTCATAACGTTTGAACCGTTTTAGATAAATACTAAAGTAGGTTGTCTCACTTTAGCTTCCTGACAAGATGTACGTCATGTTTAATGTGTAGGTTCCTTGTGACAATGGCTTCCCACTCCAACAAAACGAATATGACATTGACCTTGACATGTGACCTATTTTATCCTAACTATTGAAGCTTTTGAGATAGAGACTTCAAATTTAGCATGCAGATGTATTGTGACAGGGCATATCACTCATACAAAAAAAATCTGCTTGCTGACCATTACTTTGACCTGTGACCTACTTTATCATAACTTTTGAACCGTTTTAAATAGAGCCTTTATATTTTGCATTTTCTTTATGTATTGCCAAAGGGAAATACTTACTCATAAGTCTAGCTACAGAACAGATGCCAACAATCCCTCATCCTGCCCCACCCCGCCCCCTTGTCACCACGAAGCATTGTTAGTTAGAATGGGCCGGGTTTTCTCTGTCTAATACACTAGGACCTGACACTCACTGTGCATACACATACAAGTCAGCTCTGTATTGGCAATGGGAACTTTTGAAAGACTTAATGATCCTCGAACGAAAATAACTTTGAAGGAATTTCCATGCATTGGTGACCCTCTGACAAAGTTGCTCAAAGTCCTTTCGCTCCATTGAACATGGTAGTCACCAGAACCAAAAATATACAACCCTCTAAATGACTTCTACTCCGAAATATTTGAAATAATTTCACAAAAATGCTTCTTGGGTCACTGTCAACCATAATTGCTCATACCATTAACTCCGACTTATATTACCTGCTATTATATTTCTACAATAAGGATCAGGCGAGTGACATTACGAAAACACGCCTATACAAATACATTGCCATTTTTTGGCCAATTTTAAGATGAAAAAATGTGATGCTGAAAACATAGATTGCGGGGACCGGTTCTATCGAGTACCCACAATCTATGTTTTGAGCAGAAATAAGAAAAATAATATATACCCCATTAAACCCCAATTTTACTATATAAAAGTGGGGTATGAGGGGGTCAAAGTTATATAGGCGTGTTCTCGTAATGTCTATGGCCATAATACATTATCATTATGGCCCTCTTGTTCACCTTATTTGTTTGCTTTTGGAGGTAAAATGTACAGTGCATTTGTATAGGCGTGTTATCGTGTTATGGGGTTTACGGGGGTAAAAATGTTGTTCTTATTTCTGTTCCAAGACATAGGTTGTGGGTACTCGTTAGAACCGCCTCGACGAGGCGGTGCTAACGAGCTCCCACAATCTGTATTTTGAGCAGAAATAATAACAACTTTTTTTTTTTCATCCGAAAAATATTTCATTCTTTTTTTCGGCAATAAGGGTTACAATGTATTTGTATAGGCGTGCTTTCGTAATGATTAGATTTACATACAGTTTCGTTTTTCCATTCTTGTTTTCCAGACAGCTGTTATGACTGCGATCTTGACCAGGGTTGGGTTTGTCCTAGTGCAAAAAGGATATGGTTAAAAGATACAGAGGTAATACGATGACAAGTGTATAAATAACGACATACACGTTTAATATATAAGAAGCTTTTGAAAAACGAAAACAAAAAAACAAAAAAAATGAATTTTTGCCTTAAAATGCCAATAAGTTTACTGCTGAAATATTGCTAAGCACAAACCAGTGCAAATGTCAACATCCCAAGTGCTGTTTGATTACGATCGGATAGCGATTGTTACGGCCGACATCAACGTACTGAGTCCATGTAATGAACAACCCTGTAAACCTACTTTAAATAGAGAGAACTTGGGTAAACAGGGGTATACTTTAATCTTATGTTTGGTCAAATAAATAGAATGTGGGTGCTATTATAACTGCCTCATCGACGCGGGTCTAACGAGCATCTACAATATGTGTGTTTTGTGGCGGTTCTAACAAGTTAACGAGTATCTAAGCTTTGTTTAAGGCACAAAGAATGCACTGTTTTTCACAAGTGTGTTATTGTAATGTCAGAGTTCAGTCTGACGTAGGTTGTCCCACTTTAGTTTCCTGACAAGATGTACGTCATATATCTGCTGGCCTGATTGGTTACTGTGCTACAAGGTGTACCTTTTAAACACTGACATTATCGGTCACTACAATGCGTGACTTTCAAACACAGAAAATGCAACTTAACATGTTTTTTTTAATAATTTCGGACAAATAATTTCGGACAGTTTGAAACTACAAATTTACACGCCGTCGCTCATCGGATCTTGGATAAATATATTGGGCTACATATGTTTTTGTGCAGAGTTGAGTATTGATAAACTACGTAGAAGGCCGAAAGCATGTCCAGGCAAAGTGGTGTTAGACGGACCACCCAAGCCGTTTCTATGGGCGGTGGGCTTGAAAATCGGAAGCGGCGTCTACAAAATGCACATGTCCTAAATAGTGTCGTCTGAGACGTAAATTAGAAGTGGAAGCAATGATCAGGATTCGATACAATCAGTCCAAAGCTCCCATCAAAGACACCAAAGGGACAGAAACACAAACATGCAACAACAGACCTAATGGAAACACCAACAGCGGAAAGTCAAAAGGACAGTTACTTTCCCATTAATGGCCAACAGGCTATCCAAAATAAAATAACACAAGCGACACAAACACCCTAAGACAAACCGTAACAAAAATAAATCGCGACAGAAGAGCCGCCTTGGAACGGTCAGCGGAAACGAATTCCACTGGGGGGGGGGCTTAAATCGATTTGACGTGGCCACAACCCTCCCTCGCCCTTATTACCGTCGCGATTTAGACAAATAATTTGTTCAGTCCGCATGAAGGCCTCCTAACTCATCAGAACAATATCTCCGTGAACACAAATAATCAAACAAACACAAAGATGAAACAACGGTGAGGACTCGACAGCAAGAAACCGATGAAATGCTGGAGCAAAAGAAAACAAACAGTTAGCCTCCGATGGGCCCGTAAAAGGTAGTTTAGGTCGTAGTACCAAAGCGTTAATTCAAAATCGTTAATCAATAGACAAAATGGCAAATATCAATGTTCAGATCAACAGACATGGACTCCAGAGGAGTGTTATCAGGCGTCCGCGGATATTAACATTACTTGGTAAGCAAGCTTCGCCCACCATGCCCATCGCTCATCAGACATCACGAAAACACGCCTATATAATATGACTCCCTTAAATCCCTTATAGAAAAACTGGGGTTTGCAGTGGTAAACATAATTAGTTTACTTATTCCTGATTTGAGCAGAAATAAGAAACATATTTTTTGTTCATCTGAAAAGTTTCATTTTTTTTTTCGGCGGTAAAATTTGTAATGTATTTGAACAGGGGTTATTCAGTAATGAGCAAACCGAAACTACAAGCTTTCACAGGAACCACTCATTGAGCAACAGAAGTGGAGGCAATGATCAAGAATCGATATAATTAACCCACAGCCTCCCATCAGAGACACCAAAGCGAAAGAAACACATAAATGAAACAATATACACTAATGGAAATATCAATAACGGAGAGCCCAAAGGACAGTTACTTTCCCACAAAGTGGCCAATAAACCTGATTTTGCTATTTTTGAACAGCAAAAATGCTGATATTCCTGCAGTCTGACCAGCATCTGCATGACCTCTGCCTGGCTAGCTTCTATATCTTACATATCAATAATCTTGCTATCATTGTTAGCTTGGCAAAGGTGACGTGTTTCTCGTGTCACTGGGGCGTCCAACTGATATTGGCTTACAGATTGACAAGGCCTGCTCTGTCTTTGGTCGGGCCCATCGGAGTCTAACTTTTGGTTTTCTTTTGCTCCAGCATTCCAGTGGTTTCTTGATGTCGGGTCATCACCGTTGTCTCACCTCTGTGGTTCTTTGATTATTTGTGTTCACGGAGATGTTGCACTGATGAGTTAGGAGGCCTTCGTGCGGACTGAACAAATTATTCGTCTAAATCGCGACGGAAGTAAGGGCGAGGATTGTGGCCAAGTAAAATCGATTTAAGCCCCCCCCCCACCCCTACACACCCAAGTGGAATTCGTTTCCACTAACCGTTCCAATGCAGTTCTTCTGTGGCGGTTTATTTATGCTGTTGTTTGTTACTACTTACTGTATGTATCACTAGTGTCTTTTCATTTTGGATGGCCATTTGGCCATTTTGTGGGAAAGTAACTGTCCTTATGGCCATCCTTTATTTAGGTTTCCATTATGGTCTGGTCGCTTCATGTTTGCTTTTCTTTCCCTTTGGTGTCTTTGATGGGTGGAGTAAGTTAATTGTATCGATTCCTGATCTTTGTTTTACTTCTACTCTGCTGTCCTTGCAGCAGGTAAGGATATAATTTCTTCTGTTTCTACACTTCCATTTATTTTCCTCTTTCTCATCTAGCCCTCACTTTTATCCCCACTACTTTTTCTTCTAGCTCTTCTCTATCTTTCTCTGGGAGACGACACAAAATGACCCACACTGTTGCACGTGTCGTTAAACCCAAAACATTGGTAACAGAGCAGGCTGTTTTGTCTCGTACGGGGGTGTGAGGGTTGCAGTTGTTCAAAACTATCGATGTCGTTAATTAACATACCGTTAAATGTTTGCTCAACTGATATGGTAAAGTCGAAAACGAGGCTGAGAATTCAGTATTGTATATAGTCAAAAACCGAGGCTGAGAAATCAGTTGTGTTTTTCAAAGCTCAGACAGAAAAAAAATAAATTTGCGCTGTCAGTGAAGAAATACGAGCCAGTGGTTACAGAGAGAGTTTTAATTGAGATTTGGTGAAAGAAAATTTATTTTTGGGTCATTTTGCGTGTAAGAGGAGAAAAAACAAGAGAAATGGACTCGAGCAGAGACGGAAACCGAAAGTGGAGATCAGCTGCCTTGTGTTGTTTACAGTTTCAACTGTGTGAAGGTCAGACTTGTATGTAAAGATGTGTGGGTTGGGAAACAGATTCATAGTGGATTTCAGAGAAGTATATTTCTGTTACTGTTACTATTCAAGTGATTATTGGTGAGTAAATGCTCTTTTATTAACTAAGTTACCGTTGTCAAGGAATGTAAATATTACAGTAGCATATTGAGTAAGTTGGAAAAGACACTCATGGGCCGACTCGCAGCAATTTTCTTGGGCAGGCTGATCTTTGTTTTACTTCTACTTAGACGTTCTAAGCGGATTACAAGTACTCATGTGCGGTCGGTATCAGCTCTGCCTAGAAGCATCGTGCAGCCTAATCTAATTCTCCAAGCCCCGAGGGGCGGGGGCGGGTATATTGGCTGGTTATTGTGGTGCATGAAATTATTTTTCTTACATTCTTTGTCAACTGCAGTAAATCCAAAATGGCGGGCATCGCAGTTCGGCGATGGCAAGCGCGAGAGCGGTGTATAATTTTGTTCACTGGTTATATCGAAAATAATTGCCCTTGCGCTGTCCAATCAAAATAAAAATCAAAAATGAGTTCCTTTAAGAGCAATGAAAATATTCATAAGAAAGAAGATGGGTCATACTACGTAGTTTTGGCTAATAAAGCCTCATAAGTGACCCTGTAATGATCCGGCAACGAAAGCCATAGGAAGCATACTGCAATTTTGCGAATTTGGAATAGGCAGTCGATTCAAAGACTGTTATAAATCAAAATGAGGTCCAAATAATTAAAAACCTGTCTAGAATTTGAGTCTAAACTAATAATTTATTTCTGGTTTCTCAGAATATTCACGCTGATCTCAAACGACCAAAAGTAAAATATAAACTGCACAAAAGCCTGGAATTTCATGCAACATAACACAGTTTATTATCAGTCGAGTTACAAACAATCGACGTCCCGAAACTGAGACTCCCATCGAAGAAGCAAAATTGTGCACTGAAGGCATATTAAGGGGAATGGGAACACCTAGCAGAATTTCACGCCATTTTCCAAAAGGAGACAGTTTTCAGGACTTCATGTTCGCTTTTCTATAAAAGGTGTAAACTCTTAAAGGAAAGAAATTGCTCCTCGGGATCAAATTCTGTTCCTTAAGAGTTGACCCCTATTCACATGGGCGACAAAAAACTTTTGGAGTAGTTGCCTCCACTAAAGTTGTATCCATTTTTCTTAACCTTTCAAATATTTATTCACTGAAAACGGCATGATCAGTCGAGATGATGCTTTTTTGTTTCATTATTTGTCATCAGCCACTAATATTTTTATTCATGTCGTACAGTGTGCTGAAAGAATAAAAGACAATCGTGTGCATTTTTGTCTTCAGGTTCCCAGCCCATATCCCGACAGGGCGTTAAAGACTGTTCCGGATGGATTTCAGATCAGAAAATCAGGTATTCCCAACGCCGGTCTTGGTGCTTGGACCACTATGAATGTACCTGAGTGTGCCGTTTTGGGTCCCTACGAAGGAAAGGCTATATATGACCCATCACAGTCAACAGCTGGCTATGCTTGGTGGGTGCGTAAATATTAATATATTTTGTCTGTTTGGACATGATTCGTAAGTCCCTGACCTGAGGTACATAAAATACCACGTGAAAATATTGTAACATGCCACTGGTATACAGTGGCCCGCTCATCGAAATCACGGGAGAACGGCGAATCACACACACAGGTATCATGCAACACAGTTTGGCAGCCGTAAGGAACGGGTGCATGCCGTTATCACTAATGAACTGCAATTACCAAAAATGTCCGCCTTGTGAAAAAAAGATCAAACAAAAGTCTTGGTCGCGAACAAAAACGAGAACGGTGCAAGGTGACCCTTGCCGTTTTAGAGGAATCCGCAGAAGTTTGTCTGCATATGAAACATGGGCACTTTAATTCTAGGCTTCGTCTTGTGTGACAGATGGCCAAGACAAGCTTCTTACGTTATATCGGTTACCTAAACTTCATAAAAGACCATACAAAGTAGAAGTAAAACAAAGATCAGGAATTGATACAATTAACTTACTCCATCCATAAAAGACACCAAAGGGAAAGAAATACAAACATTAAGCGACCAGACCAAAATGGAAACCTTAACAAAGGAAGGCACGGTTTATTGCAAATGCAAGCTCTTGTACCACCATTGAACTCTCCAAATTATTAACTTCATGGTTTACTGCCATGAAGAAACATGTGATAAAATAGTGTGACAAAGTAGAAGTAAAACAAAGATCAGGAATTGATACAATTAACTTACTCCATCCATAAAAGACACCAAAGGGAAAGAAATACAAACATTAAGCGACCAGACCATAATGGAAACCTAAACAAAGGAAGGCCATATGGACAGTTACTTTCCCACAAAATGGCCATATGGCCATCCAAAATTAAAAGACACAAGTGATACACACAGCAAGTAACAAACAACAACATAAATAAATCGCCACAGAAGAGCCGCCTTGGAACGGTCAGTGGAAGATTTCCACTGGGGGGCTTAAATCGATTTTAAGTCTTCGAAAGATCAGGTAGAAATATGTTTTGGTCTATAAAAATTCTAATGAAGTTTTAAATAAATTGAAATCCAGGCGTGTAAGTGCTTCATGTCTGTCTACTTATGATTTTCCACCCTTTATACTACACTTCCTCATAATCTTATAAAAGAAAAACTCAATGATTTAATTGAATGGCCATTTCAAAGGGAAGACTCCCTCTATTTTGCGTGTAATGTAAGACATTCTTTTTTTTCATTTCTAAAGAGCATAAAATTTATACTTTATGGTCATGTCAGAAAGTGTGTGAAGCTCTCACCTTTCTACTTGATAATATTTACAAACGATTTGGTACTAAATTATTTAGACAAGTTGTGGGTATCCCGATGGGTACTAATTGCGCACCACTTGTGCCTGATCTGTTTTTGTTTTGTTATGAGAGAGACATCATGATGTCCCATTCTGCTGAAAACCATTCTGAAATCATTGAAGCTTTTAGCGCCACTACCAGATATTTGGATGATTTATTAAATATTGATAATACCTATTTCGATGGTTGGATAAGTCGAGTTAACCCCCCAGAACTTCAGTTAAATAAAGCATATTCTTCTGATACCGAGGTCCCGTTTTTGGATTTACATCTTTCTATTGTAGATGTGTTTGTTTCTTGCAAAATTTATGATAAACGCGATGACTTTAATTTTGAGATTGTAAATTTTCTTGTTTTGGATGGTGATGTTCACCGTGCGCCATCCTAAGGCGTTTATATTTCGCAATTAATTCCATTTTCCAGAGTGTGTAGTCATGTAACTTACTTCAAAAATCGAAATACACTGTTAGCGGCTAAACTTCTTAATCAGGGTTATCGGTAAAATAAACTATGCAAAGCCTTTTTTAAAATTTTATAGACGTGATTCTGATTTAATTTCTAATTCAATATTGGATTAAAATTTCTTCTGCAACAAGGTCTTTCGGAACCCGAATTTTATGGTGATTTGTTTTTGTTTTGTTATGAGAGACACTTCATGATGTCCCTTTCTTCTGAAAACCAGTCTGAAATCAATGAAGCTTTAGCTCCACTTCTAGATATTTGGATGGTTTATTTAATATCGATACTACCTATTTCGCTTGTTTGATCAGTCAAATTTACACCCCCTCCCGCAGAACTTCAGTCAAATAAAGCAAATTCTTCGGATACCGGGCCCGCGTTTTTTGATTTACATCTATCTATTGTAGATGGGTTTGTTCTTTTGCAAAATTTATGATAAACGCGATGAGTTTGATTTTGAGATTATAGATTTGCCTTTTTTGGATGGTGATGTGCCTCGTGTGCCATCCTATGGCGTTTATATTTCCCATTTAATTCGATTTGCTAGAGTATGTAGTCATGTAACTGACTTTAACACTCGTAATAAATTGTTAACGGCTAAACTTCTTAATCAGGGTTATCGGTACCATAAACTACGCAAAGCCTTTTCAAAATTTTATAGACGTGATTCTGATTTAGTTTCAAAATTTAATATTGGATTAAAATCTCTTCTGCAACAAGGTCTATCGTAACCTGAATTTTATGGTGACTTAGTATATAAATTCAGAAAAATATATAACCGCAATGACTTCAGCACCCAATTTCGTAAAATCATTTTTCGATATAAAAAGATTGAGTACAACATAAATGTTATACGACAGACTGCATGCATGGTAGTTAACCCAATCACGGTTGACACTTTGCTTCCCTCTTTAATTGCACGCCGGTGGGTCAGGTCTCAGATTCTATGACGGTTCAAGCGTAAAGGCTTATTGAGAATTAGAGATATCTAATTCAAGGTAATTATGGTTGGTGCCTGATGCTCTGTGTCTGGTAGGGCCCATCGGAGTCTAACTGTTGGTTTTCGTTTGCTTCGCATTTCAGTGGTTTCTTGCTGTCGAGTCCTCACCGTTGTTCATCTCTGTGCTTGTTTGATTATTTGTGTTCACGGAGATGTTGCACTGATGTGTTAGGAGGCCTTCATGCGGACAGAACAAATTATTTGTCTAAATCGCGACGGAAGTAAGGCAAGGATTGTGGCCACGTAAAATCGAGTGGAGCCCCCAGTGGAATTCGTTTCCGCCGACCGTTCCAAGGCGGTTCTTCTGTCGCGGTTTATTTTGTAATGGTTTGTCTGTTGATGTTTGTGTCATTTATATTTTTTAGTTATCTCCACTGGCCGAATGCCAGAGGGGCTATTGTCATGGCCCTGTGTCCGTCGTGCGTCCGTGCGTCCAGTCGTCCGTGCATTAACTTTTTTCTTTAAACATCTTCTCCTCCTAAACTACTGGGCCAATTGTAACCAAACTTCACAGGAATGTTCCTTATTTAGTCCTCTTATAAATTCCATCAAAGAATTTTGTTACACCCAGAACTCTGGTTGCCATTGCAACAAAACCACAAATAATTAAAAATCTTTAAAAATCTTTTCCTCCAAAACCACCCGTGGGATTTCATTTTTAGTTTGCGTGAATGTTCCTTGGATGGACTTCTTTCAGATTCCTTGAAGAAATTTTGATCCGACCAAAAAAAAAATGGACGCCATGGGCGGGCTTATTTTCACTATTTAACGTTTAGTGTAATGCTAAAACATCTTCTCCTCCTAAACGACTGCGCCAATTGTAACAAACTTCAAAATTAAAACCCTTTAAAAATCTTCTCCTCCAAAACCACCTGTTGGATTTCATTTTTATTTTGCTTGAATATTCCTTTGGTGGATCTCTTTTAGATTCCTTGAAGAAATTTTGATGCGAGAAAAAACATGGCCGCCATGGGCGGGGTTTATTTTCACTATTTAACATATAGTGTAATGTTTAAACATCTTCTCCTCCTAAACTACTGAGCCAATTGTAACCAAACTTCAAAGGAATGTTCCATACTTAGTCCTCTTCTAAATTCCTTCAAATAATTTTGTTACACCCAGAACTCTGGTTGCCATGGCAACAAAACCACACAAAAATAAAAATATTTGACAATCTTCTCCTCCAAAACCACCTGTTGGATTTCATTTTTATTTTGCATGAATGTTCCTTGGGTGGACCTCTTTCAGATTCCTTGAAGAAATTATTTTCACTATTTAACATGTAGTGTAATGCTAAAAAATCTTTTTCTGCAAAAGTTCTTGTTTTATTTCATAGTTATTTGGCATGCATGTTCCTTGGGTTGACCTCTGTCAGATTCTTTGAAGAAATTTTGATCCAAAAAAAAAACATGGCCGCCGTGGGCGGGGCTTATTTTCACTATATAACATATAGTTTAATGTTAAAAAAGTCTTCTCTTCTTCAAAAGTTCTTGTTTATTTATTTATTTATTTATTTATTTATTTAAATGTACCTTGGAGTATCTGAATTAATTTCCTCCAATTTTGCTGACTATCACATATCTTTAGAGGTCCACCTACAATTATCATTCTACGTATTCAAAACATTAGAAATTTCACTTGCCCATCACACTCGTGATAGAACTGATGTTTTCAACATAATCTTATACGACTTTATGTCTCAAAATAAATTCAAAATACTTAGGGACATTGATTTATTAGACCTAATTATACTACAGTGTCAGAGACACCAATGTTCCTTGGGTGGATCTCTGTCAGATTCCTTGACAAAATTTTGATAAGACAAAAAACATGGCCGCCATGGACACATCCATTGGCTAATTTACTTCCATATACTTATAAAGGGATCTTAATTTTCATGAATGTTCCTTTCGTGGACCATTGTCAGATTCAATGAAGAAATTTTGATCAGACCAAAAACATGGCCACCATGGCCACCACATTTGGCTCGTTAGCTTCCATAGACAAATAAAGGGAGAACTTCAACAATCTTCTTCTCTGAAACCATAAGGCCTAAAGCTAAGACATTTAGTATGTAGCAAAGTTATGTGGTCACCTACTAAGTCCTGCGAACTATGCCTCTGGAGTCCAAATTGGCAACGCCCCGGGGCTTATTAGCTCCCATAGACTAATAATGAAATAATCTTGAAACTTTTCTCCTCTGAAACTATAAGGCCAAGAGCTTAGTGTGTAGCAACTTGAAATATTAAACTGCATAACTCCTGCCAACCATGCCCCTGGGGTCCAAATTGGCCACACCCTGAAGCCCAGCAGCTACCATAGACTTATACTGGGAAAAACTGACAGAAATCTTCTTCTCTGAAACCATCAGTTCCCAGAGCTTAGATATTTAGTATGCAGTAATGCCAAGTGGCCACTCACATAAATCCTGCCAACAATGCCCCTGGGGTAAAAATTGACCTCGCCCAGAGGCTTAATAGTTCCCATAGACTTACAATAGGAAAATACTTAAAAAAGTCTTCTTCTCTGAAACCATAAGGCCCAGAGCTTTAGTCATTTAGAACGGAGCAGTACCAAATGGTCACTCACATAAGTCCTGCCAACCATGGCCCTGGGGTCCAAAATGACCATGTCCCTGGGGTCCAAAATGGCCATATGCGTCTCTCAAACTGTTAGACCCAGAGCTTAGATGGTTAACCAATAGCATCGTTAAGTTGTCTCTTACACAAATCTTGCCAACCATGTACCTAGGTCCTAATTTGCCATGCACCGAGGCTCATTAGCTCTCATAGATTTATTACGGGAAAAACTTCAACAATCTTCTTCTCAGAAACTACATGGCCCAGACGTTTGACATCCCTGTCAACACTAAGTCATTTTGGAGACATTGCTTCCAAATTTGTGGAACTTTTACCTGACATAAGGATGAAATGACATCTCAAGGCCTTCCGCCCAATACAACTAGGAGGCATCTATGCATTGGGCGATCTGACTCACACCACTTTGCCTGGGCAGGCTTAGTCCTTCTAAGCGGTTTAACAGTACTCGTGTGTGGTCAGATTCAGCTCTGCGTGGAAGCACCATGCAACCAAACTATTTCTCCAAGCCCCATAAGGCCCCAGATGTAAAGCATGATGCAAAGGTAAGTGGTCGCCTTCATAAATCTTGCCAACCATGTCTCTGGGGTCTAAATTGGCCACTCCTCGGGGCTCATTAGCTCCCACAAACTTGTAATTGAACAAACTTAATAACATCTTCTCTGAAACCGTAAGGCACTGAGCTTTGATATTTAGACAGTAGCAATGTTATGTGGTCACCTACATAAATTAGGCAGACTATGCTCCTAGGATTTAGAATAAAAGATCTTCAAAATGGTCAATTGGATGGTTCCCATTGTAATATAGAATGGATATTCCTTTGGTGGATCACTTTTTTTTTAACCCATTGCATGTGGGAAACCCTGAACGTTTAAATCGCGACGGAGGTAAGGGCGAGGATTGTGGCCACGTAAAATCGATTTTAGCTCTCCCCGGTGGAATTCGTTTCCGCTGACCGTTCCAGGGCGGTTTTTCTGTCGCAATGTATTTTTGTTATGGTTTGTATTTGGGTGTTTGTGTCGCTTATATTATTTATTTTGGGTAGCCTTTTGGCCATTTTTGTGGGAAAGTAACTGTCCTTTTGGCTTTCCGCTAATGATGTTTTCATAAGGGTATGTTGTTTCATGTTTGTGGTACGTTCCGTTTGGTGTCTCTGATGGGAGCTGTGGGTTAATTGTATCGATTTCTGATCTTTGCCTCCACCTCTATTTAGATTACAAAACAAGGGAGGCAGGTGAAACATCTAGGTTTACCAGCCCGGAAAAGGCCAAGTCCATTACATCTGCTCGAAGTTTTCTAGGATGTAAACGGTGCTCTGCTTGCAAATAATATTGAAAACGGTTATGCTATAATTGGACGTGCTAAGGCAGTTCTATGAAAATTCAAAACACACACAGCACTGGTGGGTCGATTTTCTCTGAGTGTAGGCTGGAATAAATGGTTCTAAATGGGGAAATTCAAGAACATGCTGACTAATTCTTTCCACTGACCGTTCCAAGGCGGTTCTTCTGTGGCGGTTTATTTATGTTGTTGTTTGTTACTTACTGTGTGTATCACTTGTGTCTTTTTATTTTGGATGGACATTTTGCCATTTTGTGGGAAAGTAGCTGTCCTTATGGCCTTCCTTTGTTTAGGTTTCCATTATGGTCTGGTCGCTTCATGTTTGTGTTTCTTTCCCTTTGGTGTCTTTGATGGGTGGAGTAAGTTAATTGTATCGATTCCTGATCTTTGTTTTACTTCTACTTTCCAAGCGATGAAATTAACGTTGCTATTTTCTGAAACTAAGACACCTGAATGTCCTATAGATCAGTGATAATCACTAGGACTTTAGCACTGAAGAGTTTCTATGCTTTGTAACAATGGTAGAGTATAGGACTCAAATAGGGGACCAGACATGGAAAATATCAGATGACATCAATACAACTCACCATTACTGCGATTTTGGAATGTGTATTCCAGGTGGTCCACAGTATTCACCTTTTCGACCCTCTGAATACTCATATTCCACAACATTAGCAAGAAACAGAAGGCTTTAGGTAAATACGTCGGTGAAAGCCGTACTTTCCATTTTGGTTCAGTTGCAACATGTTGGAAAACCGTTTCGCTATTTTGTGCGAGAGTAACTGTCCTTCTTGCTATCCGATTCTGACGTTTTCATGTTGTTTTTGTTGGTATTTCTTTCCCTTTGGTATTTTGGATGGATGGCGGTTTGTGATTGTACTGATCCCTGATGATTGCCTTCTCTTCTGTTCTCATTGAGTAGTTTGATAGATTGTTTGGTATAAAAATTATGAAGCCCACTTTGTAGCGGATCCAGATTAAAGAGGAATGGAAAATAATGATCAGGAATCGATTAATTAACCATAAAATATCTGTCCATGACAATAAATGGAATGAAGAACGCACACAATGCCTCTTCCCAAACATAGCAAAAAGACCAAAGCAACAGATATAAAGTATTATGTGGTAATTGGAGGGTATTGTCAATTTTCCATAAACACCTATGTTGTGGACAGAGGCGGTACTAATGATAACCTACAACACAGGTGGAGAGGCGCTTTTAATGTGTACCCACAACATAGGTGGCAATGCGCTTCCAATAAGTACCCACAACATAGGTGGCAAGCGCTTCTACTAAGTGCACAGCATAGGTTTTAATGGAATAATAAGGAAAATAGAAGTAGAGACAATGATCAGGAATCGATACAATCGCCCCACAGCTCCCATCAGACAGAAGGAAAGAAACACAAACATGAAACAACAGACCAAATGGTAATATAGCGGAAAGCCAAAAGGACAGTTACTTTTCCACAAAATGGCCAATAGGTTATCCAAAATAAAATAATATAAGCGACACAAACACCCAAAGACAAGACATAACAAAAATAACCCGCGACAGAAGAACCGCCTTGGAACGGTCAGCGGAAACGAATTCCACTGCATGGGCTTAAATCGATTTTACGTGGCCACAATCCTTGCTAAAATGTAGTTGTTTTCTCATAAATCAAATGAATGATTAGAAAATGCAACGATGTGGAGGATGCAACGGTCTTCGACTAGAACTGTAACCACAGTACAAGTAAACTGTGTCAAAAAAGGTAACTATACCAACTTCCGAATAAATCCAAGTAGCTATCCGGTAGCTTGTGAGCTAAGAATGGCAGTAGACATGCAAATCGGACGTTTAATTACAAAATGCATACATTTGCATTTTGATGATATCATGCTGCTCAAGAGCTGTCTTTCAATATGTGCCCAGAAGGGGACTGCAAGGAATTTGGCATTGCGCATGCGCAGATGATCTTTTTGTGCTTGAGGTGAAATATCATATCCATTGATTTAGAACATCAAAACACAATTTACCTTTAAAACATCTCATGATCTTGTACTACAATCATGGTTTTTATTTGTGAAATTCTCAGATTACCTCTCATTCAAATAAAAGCAGAGCAATTTGCAAAACCGTTGTTATTTATATACCTGTCTTTCAATTGCTGCAATTTCTTAAAAAGGCGCTTTGTTACCACCATTGCTGTTAACCGTGAACAAAAATAATGTAGAAAATTCATGTAGCATGTAGCACTACCGATTGCGATTTTTATGGCGTTTCCTTTGAAAGCAGTTTTTGGCACACAACTCCAAAGAATCTGAGGCCTATAAGTGATCCACTTTTTCTCTTAGCAAACGGAACTAAAGTGCCAACGTTTTTGTGAATAGACACACATGGTACCTACTAAATTGTTACATGTATCAGTTTTTTAGACATCTTTTGCTAAGTGTATTTTTATGATGTTAACTTGTTATTCTGTGACCCCTTGTAGCCCACGACGGCGAGTTTACACAAACAAAAACAGCTTGGGCTTTTGCAAGGACAAACGAGTCCTCTTTTTAAAAGAAAACACAGTTTGTGTAGTTTTCCTTTATAGTAACTATGGTAATTGAAGCAATTTTATGTATGAGAACCTTTTTGACCGAGTATATTTGCTGTATCGGATAATCTACATTTTATGTTTTTCGTAACTAGGGTATGGCTCTGAGAGGACTCGACAAATATATGAACTGAATTTTTGCCATCACGATAACACACCCGTGTGACATAGTTCCCTTCTTTCATATCCCGAAAAAGGCTACTTTTCTGATAAAACTTTGTGATATTTTTCTTATTTATACTCCAAACATAGGTTGTCTGTGTTCGTTAGAGCCGCCTTAATTAGGCGGTTCTAACGAGTACCCGCAGCCCATGTCTCAGAGCAGAAAAAAATAATGTATATCCCCGCAAACCCCAGTTTCCTCTATATAAAGTGGGGTTTAGAGGGTGTTCATTTCACTGACATTCCAAGGCGGCTCTTCTGTCGCGGTTTATTATTGTTAAAGTTAGACTCTTCATGTGTTCAATAATGATACCTTATCATTTTAGATAGCCATTGGTCCATTTGTTTCGGAACCTAACTGTCCTTTTAGCGTTCCACCTGTTGTATTTTCGTATTAGTGGTGTTAATGTATGTTCCATTGCTGTCTTGTATTTAAGCCTTCGCTTTTATTTCACACAACAATATGTTTGTGTAGACTGGCCATGTAATATCAATGCATCTGAGCCCCACATTCACGGAGTTAAGAAAGACAGCGATTAAAGGCAAAAGTACGTGTATTTTGTAAAGCAAACGTCAGCAATTTTGTTAGTCATCACGTGAACAAGTCCGTGAAAGGAACACCACCTTACACCCACTTTTTATAGAGAAAACTGGGGTTTACGGGGGTAAACAATATTTTTCTTATTTCTGCTCCAAGACATAGGTTGTGGGTACTCGTTAGAGCCCTCAATGAGGCGGTTCTAACGAGCACTCACAACCTATGTTTTGAGCATTTATAAGAAAAAATTTCATGATTTTTCATCAGAAAAGTAGCCACTTTGGAGATGTAAAAATTGCACTATATCGCACGGGTATGTTATCGTTATGTCACTTAGTGTTAGGGGCTCAACTTAAAGATTTGGCATCTTCTTGATGGTGTACACTGGGGCTTCAAACTCACGAGAAACAAATCCATTTATTGTGAAAAAAATGACAATTTCAAGTCTGGTTCAACTTTACAGAAAAACTATATTCCATACCTGTATTACATTTTATTCTTTTGTGATACTGTGATTTCCCTTTTTCTCTTTTCGTGACATGGATGCTAATTATTATAATAATAACAAACGTTAATTTATTCAACACTATTAATTTTCCGATATGAACGTGGTTTGATGGTCATATCTTAAGTCGCATGTCCCCGTTACTTTTACAATTGAGGGCTATATATGTAAATACGCTGATATCTAGCATTTCCAGTTGTTACGAAAAACTCCTAAGTGTCTAAAGCATCTCTATTGTATGCATGTGAAATAAAGTGCACATGTGTGTCACTTTCTAGTGGGACCGAATCAGTTCATCATGTGGGCTGGGACACAGTACTTGTTATCATAAGTTAAGTAGCATTTGTCTGCCCAATAAATGACCCATATGCTACCCATATACCATGTGGGTCCCGGATGAATCTATGTTACAAAACCCATAATGGCCGTAGATGGAATACCCACATAGGACCTATATTGAATTTAGTATAGGACCAAGATGTTTGCTGGGATAATGAGGCAGTACTAACGATTGCCTACAATTTATGCCTCAGAGCAAACATGCGGAAAACTACATTTTACCTCGTTAACTCAACTTTTATGCACATACAATTGAGATACCATTTTATTTCTAATACTGCCTCCTTAATGTTACATCATATCCAGGAAAATCTCCTGTTCACATTATAGAAAGTGATGCTTTGAGTGTTTTCCTATACGGTCTTCACATGTGGGTCTTTTTAAATTCATGTTTTACTGCCATCAAAAACATGTGATAAAATATTGCGACAAAGTCTTTGAAAGTTCATGAAGAAATCTGTTTTGGTCTATAAAAATTCTAATGAAGTTTTACCAAAATAGAAATCCAGACGTTTTCGCCCTTCAAGTCTGTCTACTTATGTTGTTTCTATCCTTTACACTACACTTCCTCATAATCTTATAGTAGAAAAACTTAATGCTTTAATTGATGGGACATTACATAGGGAAGGCTCCCTCTATCTTCCATGTAGTGTAAGAAATGCTTTTTGCACTTATGAAGAGCATAAAAATATACTTCCGGGTCATGTCAAAAAGTGGTTGAAGCTCACACCCTTCTACTTGACATTATTTACATTAGATATGGTACTAAGTTATTTAGACAAATGTGGGTATTTTGAAGGGTACAAATTACCCACCCCTTGTGGCTGATGCGTTCTTGTTTTATTATGAAAGAGACTTCATGATGTCCCTTTCCGTTGAAAATCAATCTGAAATCATAAAGGCCTTTAGCTCGAATTCTAGGTATTTGGCTGATTTATAAAATATTGATAATACCTATTTCGATGGTTTGATCAGTCAAATTTACCCCCAGAACTTCAGTTAAATAAACCAAATTCTTCTGATACAGCAGCCACCTTTATTGGTGTAGAACTATCTATTCTAGATGACCATTGTCTCATCTTCTATTTGTTTCTTGCAAAATTTATGACACACGGAATCATTTTGATGTTTAGATTGTATATTTTCCTTTCTTGGATGGTGATTATTCTCGTAAGGCTTCCTATGGCGTTTATATTTTGCAACTGATTCGATATGCCAGAGTAACTAGTTATGTACCTGACTCCAACACTCATAATCAATTGTTAACTGCTTAACTTTTTAATCAGGGACAATCGGTATAATAAACTACGCAAAGACTTTTCAAAATTTTATAGACACCATTCTGATTTAATTTCAAAATTCATTGTTGGACTTAAATCTCTTCTGCAACAAGGTCTAACAGAACCTGGTGACTTCCTAAATATTCAGAAAAAAATATAATTACAATAACTTCAGCACCTAGTTTCGTAAAACCATTCTTCGATCCGATATAAAAAGATTTGGTACAACATAAATGCTATTCGACAGACTGCATGCATAGTAGTTAACCCAAACACTGTTGAAAACATATGCTTTCGATAGCCAATTGGCCATTTTGTGGGAAAGTAACTGTCCTTTTGGCTTTCCGCTAGTGATGTTGCCATTAGTGTCTAGTTGTTTCATGTTTGTGCTTCTTTCCATTGGTGTCTCTGATGGGAACCGTGGGTTAATTTTATCGATTTCTGATCATTGCATTCACTTCTATTTTGCTTCCCTCTTTAATTGCACACCGCTGGGTCAGGCCTCAGATGCTATGCGGGTTCCAGTGTAAAGGAGTCTAACGTCTGCTTTTCCTAATGCTCCAGCATTTCAGTGGTTCCTTGCTGTCGAGTCCTTACCTTTGTTTCATCTCTGCGGTTGTTTGATTCTTATGTTCACTGAGATATTGCACTGAAGAGTTAGGAGAGAAGGCCTTCATGCGGACTGAACACATTATTTGTCTTAATCGCAACGGATGTAAGGGCGGGGATTGTTGCCACGTAAAATCGATTTTAGCCCCCCCACCCCCCACCCCCCACTCCCCCCCCCCCCCCGTTGGAATTCTTTTCACTGATCGTTCCAATGTCCAATGTGGTTATTCTGTCGCGGTTTATTTTGTTATGTTTTTTCTTTCACTTGTATTATTTCGTTTACCATTTTGTGGTAAAGTATAGTTCGAACAAATTGACCTGAGATGTTGCACTGATGAGTTAGGAGGCCTTCATGCGGACTGAACAAATTATTTGTCTAAATCGCGACGGAAGTAAGGGCGAGGATTGTGGCCACGTAAAATTGATTTAAGCCCCCCAGTGGAAATCTTCCACTGACCGTTCCAAGGCGGCTCTTCTGTGGCGATTTATTTATGTTGTTGTTTGTTACTTACTGTGTGTATCACTTGTGTCTTTTGGTTTTGGATGGCCATATGGCCATTTTGTGGGAAAGTAACTGTCCTTATGGCCTTCCTTTGTTTAGGTTTCCATTATGGTCTGGTCGCTTAATGTTTGTATTTCTTTCCCTTTGGTGTCTTTTATGGGTGGAGTAAGTTAATTGTATCAATTCCTGATCTTTGTTTTACTTCTACTTTGTGAATTCTATTAAAATAATTTCACACCCGACTGATTTATCTTCGCCGTCTCCCGAAAATGGCGATATTGTGATTCAATACATAGAGGTCGGTAAATGTGTCGCAATTCACGGGATGCCGAAAATTCACGAGAAGTTTACGAAAGCCGACGTATTCGGCGATGACATTGACTAATTTATTCCTTGCATAAAGGTTAGTCTCAGGTCATTGTGTCCGAACTATAACTGTCCTTTTAGCTTTCCGCTATTGATGTTTCTATTTAGGTCTAGTTGTTTCATGTTTGTTTTTCTTTCCCTTTGGTGTCTCTGATTGAAGCCGTAGGTTAATTGTATCGATTCCTGATCAAAGGCTCCGGGGGAGTTTACAGGATGGTAGGCTTTATTGGTTTAAACATATTTATTACAAAATTCATCATTAAACATGGTTACAGATTTTACAGATTTTATATACAAATAATATGGGATTAGAACGAAAGCGTAAATTACTTATAGAGTTCTTCTCCTCAGAGGCTTTGAATCGACTGCCTATTCGAAATTCGCAAAATTGCAGTATGTTTCCTCTGACTCTTTTTGCCGGATCATTACAGGGTCACTGATGAGGCTTTATTAGCCGAAACTACGTAGTATGACCCAACTTCTTTCTTATGAATGTTTCCATTGCTCTTAAAGGAACTCATTTTTGATTTTTATTTGCCTTCACTGCAGCTGGTGTTGTGCCGTGTGGCGGCCGTAAAACGTCTCCCCGTACATCAACCATAGTGCAGTTTATATTTTACTTTTGGTCCTTTGAGATCAGCGTGAATATTCTGAGAAATCGGAAATATTTATTGGTTTGGACTCATATTCTAGACATGTTTTTAATTATTTGGACCCCATTTTGATTTATATCAGTCTTTGAATCGACTGCCTATTCGAAATTCGCAAAATTGCAGTATGTTTCCTCTGACTCTTTTTGCCGGATCATTACAGGGTCACTGATGAGGCTTTATTAGCCGAAACTACGTAGTATGACCCAACTTCTTTCTTATGAATGTTTCCATTGCTCTTAAAGGAACTCATTTTTGATTTTTATTTATTGAATGAGATGGTTTTTGCTCACTGAATTTCAGGTTAGAGATCAAGATGGTGAATATTTATATCTTCTAGATGCCGAAGATCCAAACAGGTCCAACTGGTTGAGATATGTCAACTGTGCAATTCCCAAAAAGAAACGCAATTTAGCCCGCAAACAATATAAAGGTGAAATATTCTACCAAGTGACCCGGGCGATCCAAGCAGGTAATTTTCACGGGGATTATTAGATTACACTCTGTATTTGGTGGTAACAACGCTTAGTGTCAACACGATGTTTTGTGTTCATGTGGACATTAAGCGTTGCGAATGTCGTTAATTTTGCGACCCAAACGCTTATTGTTCACCATGTCATTTTAAAATTAATTCGTTTCAATGTGTTATTTTCTTTAATAAGAATTTTCGTATGTAGACTGCCACTCTTCAGAAAGCTGTCATAATTGGGACAGACTACTGACCCATGGTTTGATCACCCGGAATAGGGCTTTACATCGATGTTAAAATGACTGACATGGTGAACAATAAGGGTTGGGATCGCACATATTATCAACAGTCGCGCACTTAGTGTCCATATGGGCACTATGCCTCGTGTGGACACTAAGCCTTGTCACAACTGTTTCAGTAGTTACGAGTATTTGTCTACAATATTTTGCAACAAAATTAAAGTGAAGGCAATGATCAGTTATCGCATCACGAAAGCACGCCTATATTATTTTGCACCCCTCGAACCCCACTTTTATATAGTAAAACTGGGGTTTACAGGGGTAAACCTTATTTTTCTTATTTCTGCTCTAAAATATAGAATGTGGGTACTCGATAGAACCGCCTTCGATGAGGCCGTTCTAACGAGTACCCACGATCTATATTTTGAACAGAAATAAGAAAAATATCACAATTTTTCATCTTCAAGTTTTCATTTTTTCGGCGATAAAGTTTGCAATATATTTGTAATGGATATTCCGTAATGGATACAAACACCTCAAACACCAAAGGGAAAGATACACGAACATAAAGTAACTTAACCCTAATGAAAACATCACAAGCAGATAGCCGAAAGTACAGTTACTTTCCCACAAAATGGCCAAACGGCTATCCAAAATGAGATGATATAATCAATACATAATTGAGCCCCGCCAAGCGAATTTGTGTCTTCGAACATTCCGTAATGACAAATTTTAACTGCGCATGCCCAGCCATTCAGAGGGCCAAGGCATATGGCTTTCTGTCTGAAGGTTCCTCTTGATTCACTGCTTGTATGAGCGAGCAGCGACGGTTCTGGCGAGACTGCGCGGATGCGCAGGCTCGCCTGAACCTTCGCTTCTCGCATAGGCGATAAGTACCAAAATCGCTTGACGGGGCCCATACAAGCAATACATGTATCCTCGACAAAAGAACCGCATAAGAATGCTCAATCGATTTTACAGGTGCCCGCATTCGCATCCGGTTGACTAGTTAAAGGATTGAAAACGCCACTAATCCTGACTTGATATAGAGAAAAAAATGGGTGTAACAGGGATATTCATTAGTTTTTCATATTTTATTAAGAACAGAGGCCGTTATAATGAGTACCAACAAACTGCAATTGAGCTAGAAATAAGACAAAAACATATTAAACATATTTATCAAACACAGTGTTTCTAGAGATAAGAACGAGGCCATCTTAGCGCATGGGTTTGTTTTTGTAATTTATAACGGGTATACACATTTTTGCTTTGGGCAGACATACCAAGAATAATGTATAATAGAAGTGGAGGCAATGATCTGGAATCGACACAATTAACCAACAGCTCCCACCAGAGACACAAAAAGGAAACAAACACAAACATGAATGTTTCAACAGACCCTAATGGAAACACCAATAGCGGAAAGCCAAACGGACAGTTACTTTCCCACAAAATGGCCAATAGGCTATCCAAAATAAAAAAATATAAGCGACACAAACACCCAAAGACACACCACAGCAGAAAATAAACCGCAGCAGAAGAACCGCTTTGGAAGGGTCAGCGGAAACGAATTCCTCGGGGGGGGGGGGGGGGGGTGTTCTTAAATCGTTAAATAGATTTTACGTGGCCACAATCCTCGTCCTTACTTCTGTCGCGATTGAGACAATTAATTTGTTTAGTCCGCATGAAGGCCTCCTTTTTCATCAGTGCAACACCTCCGTGAACACAAATAATCAAACAACCACCGAGATGAAACAACGGTGAGGACTCGACAGGGAGAAACCACTGACATGCTGGAGCAAAAGAAAACCAACAGTTAGACTCCGATGGGCCCGACCTTTTTATTTGTTTGTTTGAATTTGCTGTGTGTTCTATTTCAGCATATGCTCGGTCGGATATCGGCGGTTTGTTTGCCTGTTTGTAACGTCCCCGTCAACACTATTTAGGTTTGAGACGTTGCTTCCAATTTTGTGGGTCTAGTACCCGACATTGAGATAAAATGACCCTGACTCCCAAAAAGCGTATATGCATTGAACGATCTTACTCGCATCACTTTGCCTTGGCAGGCAAAGTCCTTCTAAGCTCTTTTACTAGTTCTCATGTGTGGTCAGTTTCAGTACTGCGTGTAAGCACAATGCAGCCCAATCTATTTCTCAAAGCCCCGTTGCGCGTGGGGGGGGGGGGGTGGGGGCGGGAATAACCCTGTTAACCCCAGTTTTCTCTATATAAAAACTTTTTACAAGGGTGCTCATTCAGCTAATTTTTCACATTTTTATCATCCAAAAATCAATCATCAGCAAAACAACCTTTTATATAGAAAAAAACTGGGGTGTACATAAATTAACCTTATTTTTCTCATTTTTGCCCTGAAACAGATTGCTGGTACTCGTTAGAATCGCCTCGATGGGACGGTTTTAGTGAGTAGCCACAATTTATATTTTGAGCAAAAAAAAAAAGAAAAAGACAAAACATACACATTTTCGTCTTAAAATGTTCGTTTTTATTTTTCGATGGTAAAGTTTACAATGCATGTATATAAGTGTGTTTTCGCAACGCATAACGATAACACACCGGCGTGTGATCTGAAATAACACGTTTCTTAAACATATTAACCCTTCTCTTGCTGAATATTCATTTAAGCCACACCCATTTCTGTCTATCAGCCAATCGAATTTCTTGATGTAATTTATTTCTACAAATTCATAAACTGAATGTCAAACAATGTAGATCCTGATCAGATGGCTTCTTCAGAAGCCATCTGATCTGGATCTACACTGTTTGCAAAGATATGGGTTGTCGTGAACAGCAAGATAAGGGTTAAATGTAAAACTAAATGTGTTTTTTTCTGATTGTTTATTTAAAATTATATCTTGTGTTGACCCTCGCCCATCGGGACTCGGAGACGGTGATACGACTTTTGGGACCATTTTTATCATCACGTGAACAAGTCCTTGAAATGAACTCACATTTACATCCAAATTTGGATAGACAAAACTGGGGTTTACGGGGGTAAACATTATTTTTCTTATTTTTATTCCAAGACATAGGTTGTGGGTACTCGTTAGAACCGTCGCAATGAGGCAGTTCTAACGAGCTCCCATAACCTATGTCTGCAGTATTAATAAGAAAAACAACATGGAATTTCATCCGAAAATTATCATTTTGGAGATGTGAAAACAATGCACTATGTCGCAGGGGTGTGTTATCGTAATTTTACCTATGAATACTAGCTATCTTGCGTTTGGGGAAAACATGTTTGTATTCTTATTAATTGAAGATGTGGAAAGCGGGTCACAGATATTCTGTATTCTGTTACCAAAGTATTGTCAATATCCGGCCTGCACATTCGATGAGCCGGTCCCTAGTAGTTGTGTCGGATGTGCGATCAACGGTAATCAGGAGGTTGATGGTGTGATATTTACCTCCCTGGTCGGCTACAGTCTCTCTTTTCTACGCTATTTTAGACGGATAGGTGTAAATTTCTTGCGAAAGCATTTGCACTACACTTGTAAATTCTAAAAAACGGTTCGACATGACCTGGCCCCAAGGTTGTTGGCATTTTAAAATTTGTGAGCAGGGCAAATAACATGCTCTGCTACGCAGTTGGGAATTTAACGTTAATTTGATGCTGAGAGACGTTTGTTTCACCTGAATTGGCAGATAATTGTCACAGCAAATTTAACGTAGGTTGGCTGGTAGCAGCTATTTCGTATTTTAAAATGAGGGTACTTGTTAAATCTTGCCAAACACTCTATGTGTGAAGCAGAAATAACAAAACATATATGTCATCGAAAAAACGTGAAACGGGCCTCCAATGCCAAGTGGATAAGAGCGCTGACTCTTAATCATTAGGTCTGTCAACGCTATGGTTCGAACATTGCTCCGGTCATATGTGAGACGCCAAGTTCTGCAACGGAATGCCAGGTGTCTTTCCTCCGGGTACTACTGTTTTCGCCTATCTCTGATTAACGTTCGGTTCGATGTAGGTATAATAATCTTGAAAGAGCAGGTAAACAAAACGCACATCACGAAAACACGCCTATATAATTTTGACCCCCTTGAACCCCACTTTTATATAGCAAAACTGGGGTTAGCAGGGGTATACCTTATTTTTCTTATTTCTGCTCTAAAATATAGGCTGTGGGTACTCGTTAGAACCGCCTCGATGAGGCGGTTCTAACGAGTGCCCACAATCTATAGTAGTATGGGCCCCACTTGGGCGCCATGGACTGCGCATGCGCAGCATTTGTATCACTTCCGGTGAAACGTAAGCGAAACGATGACGAAACTACCCTAAATATCGGACGTGTGTTCGAATGACGTAACTCGCGGTAATTACGCCGTAAGTATCCTAAATGTTGAGGCGAAAGATGTTCCCGCGGATTGGCGCAGTTCGCCGTCCCCGATCTGGTCGGGGGTGATCGGGGTCTACCCCGTTCGCTCGAGCGATCCTATCCCAATATTTAGGGAGATACTACCCCGTATAGTATTGATGAAATTAATTCTCTCACCCGCAAAGTAATTATCGCCTCGAAAACCTGGAAAACAATGGAAGGTGTTGGAAGAGCTCGACTCGATGCGAGAAACTAGTAATGGACCGCGTCCCGGGAAAAAAAAAGTTTGGTTCGTTCGATTTGAGGTTTCACGTCCCCGTCAACGCCTTATAGATCATTTTGGGAGGCGTTGCTTCCAGTCGCGCGAGACCTTTACCGGACATATCTACGACATTTGTATCTCGGAGAATCTTTCTCGGCTACGGAATTTATACGGATATCAGGGGGGCGTAGCCAGAGCAAAAATACTTTAACACGAAACTCTTGATACGGAAAGAATTTGCTCCGCTTCTGTCGCTACTATAAAATTCGTAAAATCATCGCGAAAACACGCCTATATAATTTTGACTCCCTTAAACCCAACTTTTAAACCGTAAACTTTGGCTTTGCAGGCGGTAAACCTTATTTTCCTTATTACTGCTCCAAGACATAGGTTGTGGGTACTCGTTAGAACCGCCTCATCGAGGCGATTCTAAAATATATAAACCCAACTTTTATACAGTAAAATTTGGCTTTGCAGGGGTAAACCTTATTTTCCTTTTTAAGACATAGGTTGTGGGCACTCGTGAGAACCGCCTCGGCGAGGCTATTCTAACATATATCTACAACATTTGTATCTCGGAGAATTTTTAGCTTCGGCCAATTAGGCCTCATCAGTGACCCTCAGATATTTTCAAAATTCCACAACTGAATCGATGAACCCGAAGGACCAGAAAATATAAACTACACATCTCTCAGATATTCTGTTACAAAAGCGAGTAAGTCTTTGAGTCACTTTTCGTAAACTTTTGTAACAGAATATCTGAGAGATGAAACACTTAGCTTAGCGAGTGAGTGAGGTTTAGTTTTACGTCCCACCAACAACTAAGGTCATACGGAGACGGGACCTCGGGTGGGATACAGTGAGGATACAGCGGGGGGTACAGTCAGGATACAATGGGGATACAGTCAGGATACAGTAAGGATACAATGGGGGTCTTTCAAATGCATGGGACTTTTCTATCCGCTCGTAGGTATCGAATACAGCTCTCCCGTGCTCAGCTTATATCTGATGGAGTTAACCTAATTAAGATGACTTTCTCTGCGCCTGCACCTGACAGTAGTAATATCCTAAATGTTGGGATGGAAGACTGCTGATACCGTGCAACGTTACAACAACGTCGTTTCGCTTAACACACGCAACAATTTGCGTTAACGAACGGACTGACTGACCGCCCCCCGCCCATCGGGGCTTGAAGAAATAGATGGGCTGCATAATGCTTCCACGCAGAGCTGAGTCCGACCCCACACGAGTACTGGTAAACCACTTAGAGGCCTCGCGCACTGGAAGCAACGTCCCCAAAATGATCTATACGGCGTTGACGGGGACGTGAAACCTCAAATCGAACAAACAAAACTTTCTTTTCCCGGGACGCAGCCCATTCAGAAGCGAGCGTGTTTAGAAATTTAAACGACAACATCAGCCTTCTAAACGCTATCTTCCAGCGAGTTTCATTGTTTTCTAGTTTAAAGGCGATAAGCGTTTCGCACTGAGTGTCGGAGACAATCGATTTGTCAATATCGCAGGACTGCACCGGGTAGTATTACCCTAAATATTGGGACAGAAAAAAACGGTGTAGATCCCGATCACCCTGACCAGGGTCTGCACTGTTTGTCATTCCACTATTCCACCAGAACACGTTTGCTACATCGCTTGAGATCAAACTTTAGGATATTTACGGTGACCTCCCTTCAGGTGCCCCAATTTTTAGGGTAATTACAGCTGATCAAAAATCCTATCATCATTTGCTTCTCATTTTACGCTCCACTCTCATAATGCATACTGGCTACGCCCCCGCGATATCCGTATAAATTCCGTAGCCGAGAAAGATTCTCCGAGATACAAATGTCGTAGATATGGCCGGTAAAGGTCTCGCGCGACTGGAAGCAACGTCCCCAAAATGATCTATACGGCGTTGACGGGGACGTGAAACCTCAAATCGAACGAACCAAACATTTTTTTTTCCGGGACGCGGTCCATTACTAGTTTCTCGCATCGAGTCGAGCTCTTCCAACACCTTCCATTGTTTCCCGGTTTTCGAGGCGATAATTGGTTTGCGGGTGAGAGACTTAATTTCATCAATACTATACAGGGTAGTATCTCCCTAAATATTGGGATAGGATCGCTCGAGCGAACGGGGTAGACCCCGATCACCCCGACCAAATCGGGGACGGCGAACTTCGCCAATCCGCGGGAACATCTTTCGCCTCAAAATTTAGGATACTTACGACGTAATTACGGTAATTTACGTCATTCGAACACTCGTCCGATATTTAGGGTAGTTTCGTCATCTAATCGTTTCGCTTACGTTTCACCGGAAGTTATACAAATGCTGCGCATGCGCAGTTCGTGGGGCTAAAGTGGCGCCCTTACTACTATCTATAATTTGATTAGAAATAAGAAAAATATCACAAGTTTTCATCATAAAATTTTTCTTTTTTTCGGCGATAAAGGTGGCAATGTATTTGTATAGGCGTGTTTGCGTAATGGAAAAATATGTACGTAATTTAATCCATGTCATCTTATTTCAGGCGAGGAACTTCTTGTGTGGTATGGCCGAAGTTACGCAAGATATATCATCGAAGAGCAAAAAAGGAAGTTTTCTGAAGAATTATAATAAGTTAAATATACGGATAATTATCAAACACTTGAGACAGCAGAGCCTACAATATATTCCGTGGAGATTTTAACTTGGATCACGAAAACACGCCTATATAATTTTGACCCCTTTGACCACCACTTTGATATAGTAAAACTGGGTTTAGAGGGGTAAAAAGTTAGTCCTCTTATTTCTGTTCTAAAATATATATACTGACGTCAAAAAGAAACGCTTCAGTAAAAACAGGGCCGCGGTACTTTTTTTTTTGCTTTCAACATCAAGGTTAGTATTGTACACCATAGTTATAACATCACTTACATAAGCGGAACCAGAAATGTTTCGGTTCACTACATAACGTACACCAATAAATGTGTAGCTTGACCATTTTCTCGAACGGTCCGTGCCACGAGTGTTCATTACATCTCGGCAACAAAAACTGTTATGTTTAACTGATATTCGATTTTCAACTTGGAATTAAAAAAAAAATGGAAAATTATAAGATTTCAAGATGCCCAGGCTTAGTAATGAAGAACGGGTTCGGTCTTTAGGCATGTTGGAAAGTGGTCGATCTCAAGAGTTCGTCGCAAGACGGTTTAATGTGGCGCGGTCGACAGTAACTCGTTTAATTAATCGTGTTAACGTCACGGGAAGCTTATCGGACAGGCTTCGTTCTGATGCGCCACGTGTGACGTCAGTGAGGCAAGATAACTTTATACGTCAACGTCACTTGCGCGATAGGTACCTGACGGCACAATCAACAGCGGATATCATTGTTGGGAATCGTGAACGAACGATTAGTCGTAACACAGTGCGAAATCGATTAAGGGATCGTGGGATCAGCTGTCGGAGGCCTTACCGTGGTCCAATATTGACTCGACGTCATCGTCTAGATCATCAGTAGTGGGCAAGAAACAATCGTGGACGTAATTTGCGTAATGTGGTTTTTAGTGACGAGTCTCGCTTTAACGTTTCTAACGCTGATGGCCGCATACGGATATACCGGCGTCGTAATGAACGTTTTACTGATAACTGCGTCTTTGAGCATGATCGCTTCGGGGGTGGGGGAGTTATGGTGGGGGCGGCAATCAACCATAATTTCAAGTCGGAACTCGTTATTGTGAACGGACATTTGAATGCTAGGCAATATGTCAATCGAATGCTTCGACCACTGATTCGGCCTTTATTCCGACAATGCCCGGGGCTTACATTCCAACATGATAATGCCCGCCCCATGTGGCACGCGTTGCAAGAGACTTCCTGCAGACCAATAACATCCTTGTCCTCCCGTGACCGGCATATTCACCTGATGGCAATCCAATAGAGCATATATGGGACATACTGGGTCGCTGGCTACGTAAACGTCAATGTCAGCCTAGAAACGTCCGAGAGTTGGCCGTTGCGCTTCGCAAAGAATGGGCTCGTATTCCTCGATATTTGTTGAGAAGCTTGTGCGGTTCAATGAGGCGTAGACTGGATGCAGTGATTGTTAGACGAGGCGGACACACCCAGTTCTGATATTCCAAGAAGGGCACCTGTGATTGACGGTAGCTTGCCAGGCCCTGACTGCAGATAAATGAACGTTTGTGTATTGCCAAGTCGGCACTATATTACTCTAAATTACTTGAATGGCTAATTCGGAATTTATATGCGAAATTATGAAATTATGCCAATGATATGTCACTGGAGCGTTTCTTTTTGGCGTCAGTATATATTATGGGTACTCGTTAAAACCGCCTCATCGAGGCGGTTCTAACGAGTACTCACAATCTATATTTTGAGCAGAAATAAGAAAAATAACACAATTTTTGCATCTGAAAAATGCCGATTGTGTGACGATAAAATTTACAATTTACATGTATTTGTATAAGCGTGTTTCCATAATGTGACTGAAAAATAGAAGAAAAAAAAACTGTTACACTGAATCAAAACGTAATAATCATAATCAACGACAAATGGAAAATAAAGGCACACACCATTTCTTCGATATTTTCTTTTCTTTTATAAAGCGCTAGCTCATAGCTTTAAATGGTTAATGATGGATATGCACGTACTCAGCTACCACATAACAGCGGGCCAACGTCGGCCGTCATTCTTTGCTGGCGTGGTATATGATAGTGGTGCTGCGATGTATTTTGCCCTATTTTTCATCGAGTAAGCATATACTTTGATTTCCAAAGGGGGTCTTTCAATGTATAGGAAATTAGCCTTGGTTTCTGCCCACGCTTGAATTTTGATGAAATTATGCACAATAGTTGCCTTGGGTATAACCATTATAATAACGATGCTTTCACTTTTAAATTTTGTTTTCTTAGTAAATTTATTACATATTTTATATAGTCTCTATCACAACAGAGAGTACTCTGATATAAACTTGTCCACAGTATTCAGAGTTTCATATATCTAATGCTGCTATGTTTTATGAATTAAAGCCATAATTGGTGAGTTTGTTGGTACTATGAATGACCTCATATGTCTAGTAATAGTGGCTGGGCATTCAGTTTTCTTTGATGGTGTCCCCATATTTCAGTTCCTATTTTTTTATTCATTTAAATTTTATATGCATTTTTACCATGTTCTAATTTTTGTCAAGACACCATTTTAGCATAAAACCTACCCACATATCATAGAAACATGTTGATGAATTTTGATGGAAATTGAGGACCGGGTAACATTGTGTTTTAACAGACTGAGTACTGATATAGTCGGGGATTTGAAATTCGTAGCGCCCGTATTTAAGGAGTTTAATGCACCTTATTTTCTCACACTTAACTATGATATGAATTTATTAAGAGGTCTCTCAGCATCTTGAAAATGGAGTTAGAAAATCAAATAAGAGGGGAAAAAGACATAAAAAGGGGAGATAAATGTACCTACCCTCTTTTCGCATTTGAACATCCAAACAAATCCAAACGACATCTACACTGAAACTACAAGGCCAATTGGAACCAAATTACACGTGAAGCCGCCTTAGGGTGGAAGAACAAACATATATTCTGAATGTCTGGGTCACATGACCAAAATGTCCACCATGCCCATATATGGTAAAAACCTTCAAATCGGCCGTTCTCAGTAACCAATAGACCGATGACCTGGAAACTTGATGTACAATATTGGGGACCCGGTCCCTTTCACATTTGTTCAAATGATGACATTTGGTTGACCTTGACCTTTCTTACGTCAAGGTCACATACGGTCACTTAGGGTTTTCTATGGCAAAGACATGATTTTCTGGTTCTGTTGCAGCTTATGACATCAGTGTTGATATTTGCAGCCAGCTAAATGATCCCGGGGCCATAAGATTACATTTTCTACTTTTTTTCCAAAACTTCTGTGCTAACTGATACCAAATTACATATACTGCATCAGTGTGGTCGAGAAATCAAAGCTTGTTTGAGGGATCTGTGTGACTGTCACATCAATATATGGCCAAAAGTGATTTTGAATTCTGCATCTCAGGAAATACAAGACCTTGGTATGCAACATTTTCGCTTTTAGACCTGCTGAGATGGTTCAAAGCTGACCATAATGTATGCGACGGCAACAAAAAACAATGGATGATTTCAAAATAATTTGGCAGCAATGGTCCTACGATTTGCGTCTACTAAACCATTATGGTCGATTAAAATAAATGGCCACCAGGGGTGGGATAATTTATGCCCACTTGAGCTCTGGTGAGCGTAGTTTCCAATAGCCTGCTTGTTTCTAACTTTGTGTTCAGGTTAGTTATTTAAAGTCCCGTAGGCTTGATGGCAAGCGCAAACCATATTCAATTGGCGTTGTCATGATACAGCAGCCAAAGTTTCCGGCTTTACTGATTGCGCTTGTTTGGTTATCTTTTATTGCTCAGCTGCATTTTCCATCTTTCATAAACCATTTATTCGATAACCAGTGGTAGTTTGGTATGAAGTTAATATGACAGCAATTACCTCTGAAAGACGACAATGTTCGGTGAATTTAACAACGCGACCCTATTTCAGTCTTTTTTCAAAGGGTTGGCAGAATTTCGTCCAGTATTTCATAATTGAAGGAAAGATGTATTTTAATCAGTTTACGCCTCTGAACAATCCAGTCTCCTTTTGACTGAAGGTCTGCGAAATTTGTATGCCAACAAAAAAGAAACATTATTTAGTATTTGCATGGTAGGACGACGATTTTACATAAATGTTTTATAGGTTTGTTTTGGTTTTTACCATTTATTTACTGCAGAAAAAGATACTCTACTCAATTTAAATAAAAGCAGCTAATTCTCTAACTGCGGATTTGTTAAACTTCAGCTTATTTGCTGATTGAATGACTCTGGTTTTGGTTGATCTTTTGGCAAACATGCGCAAATTGTGGTGACCAAGTTGCATGAAGATGCAGAAAAGGTCAGTCGAAAGTCTGTGTTGAATCCAATGTTCCCACCCTTCTTGACAAAAGTGTAAAAGAAGCTTGATTTACATAGGAATCGTTAAAAAGCCAAACATCGTCCCTGTTCAAAATATTTGACCTATAAGGTGTCAACATCAAGTAAATTAACCGTTCATTCAGTTCCTTTTATAAGTACGAATGGATTTCCGCCAGAACTCCTGAAGGTAGGTGCCTGATGCTCTGTCTCTGGTAGGGCTAACCGGAGCCTATCTATAAGTTTCCTTTGCTGCAGCATTCTAGCTATTGCATGCTGTTAAGTGCTATTCGTTGTCTCATCTCCTTTTTCGTTTGATTTTATGTTCGTGGAGATGTTGCATTGATGAGCTAGAAATCCATCATGCAGACTGAACAACTAATGGGTTTAAACCAAGACAACCAATGGTGAGGATTGAAGCCACCTTAAATCAATTAAAGTGTCCACCCCAAACCCCAACATCCGTAAAACTTCTTACTGACCCCATTCCAAGGGGTTCCTTCTGTTGTGGTTTCTTATTTTTATAGTTGGTCTTTAACATGTACGTATTGCTAATGCCTTTTTTTATTTTGGATAGCTGTTTGGCCACGTGGGGAGTTAACTGTCCTTTTGGCTTTTCATTCGTGGCGTTTTCATTTTGGTGTTTTGAATGGGAAGTGCGGGGTATTTTGTATAGGTTCCTGAGCATTGCCTACACTCTGTCAAATCATGATAACTCCTGGTAGCTTGACATAGATGGCCCATTTGGCAAATCTGTATGGGACAATCGGGATGGTTAGGTGAGGCAAAGGTGACGTTTACCTTGCGTCAATAGGGCGTCCAACTGATATTGGCTTACAGCTGGACAAGACCTGCTGTTCTTGCAGCAGGTAATGGTAGAGGGGGGGGGGGGGTACTGTTATTTCTTCAGTTTCAGCACTTATATTTCTTTTCCTCTTTCTCTTCTGTCCCTCACTTTCATCTGCTCTACTATCTCTTCTATCGCTTTTCTCTGGGAGAGGACACAAAATGACCAACAAGGGTGGACGTGCCTTTAAACCCAAAACAATCAATATATGGGACAAATATCAGTTAAAGGAAGTAGTAAAAAAGTAGATGAAGAACAGGTTAATCAGTGCATCACATGAACAAGTCCGTGAAATGAAGACTTCTAAACCCAAATTTATATAGAGAAAACTGGGGTTTACGGGGAAAACATTATTTTTCTTATTTCTGTTCCAAGACATAGGTTGTTGGTACTCGTTAGAACCGCCTGATGCGGTAATAACGAGCACCCACAACCTATGTTTGGAGCATTTATAACAAACATATCAAGGATTTTCATCAGAAAAGTAGCCATTTTGGAGATGTGAAAATGCACTATGTCGCACGGGTGAGTTATCGTAATGTGTGACAAGAGACACAGGATATTTAAGAGCTAATGGCGAATAGAGGGACAAGGTTATCGACGGCAGGTTGTCCAATGAAAAGGTAGATTGTAAGTGCAGGTGACATCTTAAGATGCACGTTTGCAGGTTATACCACTACTCTAGGGAAAGGGAAGAATGAAGAATGTTTAAGGGGTGGCTTTACATGACATTAAAGCTCGGTTACTATTTATTTTTAATCGTGCGACTTACCAGAAAATAAGGTACCCAGTAAGATTTCAATAGAGACTTTGTAGAGGCCAGTAACATTTACGTGTTTAAAATATAATGTCGATGTTAGCTTGGGAACCTTCAGCACAAACTGGAAACTCTGGATAATGAATCTTGAAATATACAATGTATTTATTAAATGTTGATAGATTCAAGTCACCTGTTTAGAGAATCACTTGATAGTTCATCGCTGACAAATATGCTTGGTGATGTATATTCACCTCACTAAATAAAAACCAGAAGGAAATGGTCATCAGTAATTTTTCAAAAATATATCTGTTGGACCCTGTTATGATACATCTATGAACAGCCAGTAAAATAATTTATTTTATGTATGTTTTAATATGGATTTTTACTACAATCTGTGACACAGCAGGAAAAACAAGCAAAAGGGTCCACAGGTATCTGATGTCCCTTGTTCATGCCCAGATTGACACAGAGTCATCAAATTTCACATGCATGTGCAAAAATAACCGTCCTGCATACTGACGAAAAAGAAACTGTTTCAAAAATACTAAAAACCCTTTAGCGCAAAAATAGTGTAAAATTAACCAAATTTCTGGGGGTAAAATTTCAATGGTCAAAATTTATGGTTACACCGGATGTAGTTACGTCATATCATGAATTTTGGTATCTTCGGGTATTGACAAATATTTTGGCTGATGCTATAAACCAACATTCATTTGTAAGCGCAATCTACACATAACTTAACTTAATCAAACCATTCCATTCGCATGGGGGTGGGTGTAAACTTATAGAATTTTCAACCCCTTTTCCCCACCAGATTTGCTAAATAATCACATGTCACATAGGTTAGGATTCTATCTCAATGAAACGGCACAAACAAAGCGTGAGAATTTTGGGTGCATTAAATTTTTCGAAATCTGGTCTCAAATCCCGGACTAATAGTCCTGATTCAGCAAAATGTGAAATTAAATGATTATCATGTTTTGGTCATGCTGTTTAATAATACTTTACTATTGCTTTCAATTTGGATGGCTATAGTATAGTATGGTTTATGTAAGTAGTTCATAGCATAATTATAAGTATTATTTCAAAACATCCATTTCGGTAAATTTGCCCCCCTATGGAACAAACTATTTTGTCTACAGAACTATACCGCTAAGGTTGTGATGACAAACATCATCAAACGCACCCATGTAATCATGTGCACAGTTTTCTTTCTGTCTTTCTTGTCTAATTTGGTAATGGTGCTAAGGTGATGTTTAGATTTAACATTCAAATCAACAACATACCAGTCACTTTAGATGTTGCTTAAGATTTTGTGAGATTTGTTATCCGACTCGAGATAAATTACTCTCAAGTCAAACTGTTGTTTGTTTATTAACCCTAACTGACCATTTAAAAAGAAATGTTTACTCTAGGGAAAATCAATAACACTTGAGATTACTTTTCTTGGACATTAAAATTTCAGAATTTATATCTGCGTATGCACTAGCCATTCTATCTTTTTTGTATAGCCACTATGAACGAAATCAAACGGCCTCCTGAAGCCATTTGAATTTGCTTTTAGAATTCACATGGTCGTACATTTGTCAGTGTTCCAAAACTTAAGTGATCATGATTGTGTTGTCTGTATATTTGTATAGGTCTTTTACTTCATTTACCTATCTCAGCAGTTGTTGCAGTAATTACAAAGCACATTATGTAAGATATCAAGAAGCATTTAAACAGTTGATAATAATTATTCAATCTGTGAGAAGTTATCGCATTACTCATAGGAGTTTAAATTATTTCAGTAAATACATTGTGATGCTTTTTCTGTCCAAATACTGCAATGCTCTTTCTAAGCTGAGAGATACATTGCACAGAAATGTACTGGTAATTATTAATGAACAAAAAGCAAGCAAGAACAGTGGTTAAACAAAACTGAACTTGCATTCAGCAGAAACATTGAAGAAGTGGTTGAAAGTTTTACAACCAGAACAAATACTAAAAGCTCGCTTCCGATAAATTAACCACTATTTTGACAAAGTAAATAGAAAAAAAATAAGACACTAAAGAAACGTCAACAATTACAATTCAAATGCAGAAAAGAGACATATTTATGCATGTGTACTATAAGGAAGGAAACTGTTTCTCTCCCTGTCTAATAGCAAAATTTCTCTAGGTCATGGAACAGCTTTGTTTACACCAAATATACTGCGCCTCATCCATCAGCGATATCTTTTGCAACAGAAACTCAATATCAGTGACATTTCGATTTTTGGAAATACTAACCAATAATTACTGTAACTTTTTTGTTAGGATAATAATCCAGCGTTCATAAAGACATGGTATATCTAAGGCTTAACCTGGCCATGAATTTATCAACAGAACTATTTTTACTAGTAACAACAAACCACTGACCATTGCGTCCATGCATACCAGCTTGGTATGCAAATGAAAATAATGGATCTCATTGCCTTACACCTATTTGAGTAGCATGGGTTATGCAAAGTCATTAAACAAAGTTGCACATGTTCACAATATTTTTGCTGCTAATAAAAAAGCAATATATGTTGTAAAGCCTAATTTGTTGATAAGAATACCTTTTGATTTAGTGTTTTACTATCTACTATTTTGGATAGATCATAGTGTATAAATGAAAGAAAAATTTCAGAAATTCATGATATTTTAATAGTTTCTAAGCTAGATCAGCTCAATGTGTATTCATTTTGATCTGTATAATCTCATTTTTATTACGTAAGTGTTAGGAATTGCCTTTTTGTAAGGTTTTTGGATGATTTCAATAAAAATGGTAAATTTTGCAGAAACGACTTACATCCATGAAAGGTGTAAAACTACAATGTTACCGGTTTTTGATTTTCATGAAATTTGGCATAGCTAAAGAAGATACATGTGGCAAGTTTTCCTAGCAAAATGAAATCTTGACAAAGACTAGAACATATTTATCTCAGGGATTGAATTTGATATATTTTTTTAATTTTAATTAAAAAATGAGATTTTTGATTATTATTTAATCAGAAAATGTAAATTTTAATTAATTCAAAACGTTTTTTTAGTATCAAAGGAATGCCTATGGAGTTCTGCATTCAACCCAGTTCACAGATCTTGAAACTAAATAAAACATAATATTTAAGACGCACTTATTTAGAGACAGACACCAGCTCATGGAGGGAGTCAGTTAGAGTGGCCTCCTGAGTCCTACTTTGATTTATATAATTTATTAAATACATTTTTACAGGTTGTATATGCTGAGTGAATAATATACAAAGTTTTAAGAAGAAACATGCATGGGCACAAATGAAAGACCCCCTTTGCATCAAGTCAACAAGGCCATTTGATGTATAGCCCGAAAGTGATATTGAGAAAAGTGGGGTTTGACCTGACTATGCATTGTTTTCCTTATATGTGCAGAGGGTTGTATATTAATTGTATCGATTCCTGATCTTTGCCGTCACCTTTATTTTGATTCTACGAAATTAGACCATTGCTTCACCATGAGATATAGTCGGATGCCTTTCCTCTAAAATTGCATCAGGTTAACAAGGTCAAAAGAGGTATACAAACTTCACTTTATATTGAGAAAAGTGGGGTTTGTCCGACTATGCATTTTGTCCACAAATGCCCTCATAAACAGAGCTTGCAGGTACTTGTTAGAGGCGGCTTTAACGAGCACGTACACTGTATATTTGGACTAGCCGCAAAGGAAAAATAACTATTTTAACTGACATTTGTTCGTCTTCAAGTTAGCATAATGAACCAGTTTAGCATACGAGAGTGTTAGAACAGTATGCGTGCTGTCAAAAGTCTGTATTTTGTTTGTTTGGTTCGGTTGAGGTTAAACTTATAATTGAGTCATCTTGGAGACATTGCTTCCTATTTTTAGAGATCTGTCATGAATTATTTTTGTAATGGTTTGTCTTTGGATGTTTGTGTCGCTTATATTATTTTATTTTGGATAGCCTAATGGCCATTTTGTGGGAAAGTAACTGTCCTTTTTACATTACGCTTGTGGTGTTTCTGTTGGAGTATGTTGCTTTGTGTTTGTGTTTCTTTCACTTTGGTGTCTCTGATGGGAGCTGTGGGTTAATTGCATCGATTCCTGAACCTTGCCTCTACTTCTATTTTACCAGAATCTGTGATGAAGTAACATCTAAAGGCCTGTCACCCATTGAAACATCATGTAGCCCAACCTGTTTCTCCAAGCTTCAATAGGCGGGGACCAAAAGAAGACTGATATCGGTATGATAACAAACGCCTGTTTTAAAATGGTGCCTTTTATCCCAAGCATTTCACATGAAACGTATTATTATTTCCAATTTGAACATAGATGTTTGATGCTTGTTAGAACTGCCGCACTTAGGCGGTACTATTCAATACCCACGATTTGTGTTCAATACACAGCTTGTGGGTGCTTGTTTGAACTGCCCCTCTGAGGCGGTTATAAGAAATAGCCACTACCTACGTTTATGAGAAACACGTCGGCACAAGGTATACTCCTGTAAACCCCAATCGGCTACCTATTAAGGGGGTATAAGGTTTGCATGGCGGTTCATTGTCACTCCGTCAAAGGAACAAGACCAGACGGATGGTGTTCAATATGCTTTATTTCCATTCGTACGTTCTTACGCTGAGTGAAATTCTACAGAGTGAGTTGGCTATGCCCTCTCACCAGTCTATCGCTAGCTACTTTATTTCTGTAGACTAGAAAACAAGTCTAATATATGCATAACTTGTAATATGCGGAAAAACCAGTATACTGTTTCATATATCTCCATCGGGCATGACCAATGCATGCCCGAGCACTTAAGAAGTCCTAATTGGCAAATATGCGTCATAAGTGGTTACTTCCTACTTGTCACATCTGCGCATTTAGATACCCCCGTAAACGGTTACATAATATTAACACTTAAAAACGGGAAACGAATGGTGCCATGGTCTACGAACAGACGCTACTGGACGAAAAGTCAGTTGTTTGTGGCCACATCGAAAAACTACCCATAAGGTTTTCTGTGAATGTTAAAGAAAGCCAGAATAAGATTCCTACGATATTGATTGCCAAAGCTTCATAAACGACCATACAAATATGTTCTAGAAAAGGGTTATCGTTTGGAAGCAAGGAATACACCACAGAAGTGAAAAATATGGAGGGTACATGTTTTCTGGGCCAGACTAGCTAGTTTCGGCCAATTAGGCCTCATCAGTGACCCTCAGATATTTTCATAATTCCACAATGGAATCCGCTTTATTGCTAACTCCAGCTTTGTACGACTACTGAACTTTCTAAAGTATTAACTTCGTGCCTCGCCGCCATTAAGACTCATGTTATTAGATATCGTGAAACTGTCTATTAACGATCAGGTAAAAGTTTGTTTTGGTATGTTTTGGTATATAGAGAATTCTGGTGTGATACTTAATAAATTAAAGTTAAGAGATTTTCGACCGTCATGATTATCCCACTCTTTACATAACTTTGACCAAACCTGGCAATTAGCACCAACGTAAAGTAAGCGCTTTTAAACCAAGCAATACCAGGCTGAATTGACTCTCCATAATATTATTGAATCATGGACGCGACTATATGCTTGCTTTTCTAAGTTCAATACCCATTTCTGTATTACGGGTTCTGCACGCCGAAGCGAATACATACCAAGATAGTTCTAATCGGTCCGTCGCGGTTAAGACAAGTATTTTGTTCAGTCCGAATGAAGGCCTCCTAACTCATCAGTGCAACATCTCCGTGAACACGAAAATCAAACAACCACAGAGATGAAGCAACGGTGAGGACTCGACAATAAGAAACCACTGAAATGCTGGAGCCTATGAACTCATTACGAAAACTCGCTTATACAAATACATTGTGAACTTACCGCCGAAAAAAATCAAAGATTTTCAAGTGAAAAAATTGTGATACTTTTCTTATTTCTGCTCAAAATATAGATTGTGAGTACTCGTTAGAACCGCCTCGATGAGGCGGTTTTAACGACTACCCACAATCTATATTTGAGAGCAGAAATAAGAAAATTAGAGTTTACCCCTCTGAACCCCAGTTTTACTATATAAAAGTGGGGTTCAAAGGGGTCAAAATTATATAGGCGTGTTTTCGTGATGTGCAGCCTTTGGCTGTAGAGAGGCCTGTAATTGCTGACCACATTTGACATTCAGCCACCAAGTTTGCTGTATGTATTACCAGTTCGTGGATATCTATTGCTCAGTCAAGCTGAGTTTAGCAGTGCGGTTATTGTTGCACGTGCGGATCAGCGTGCTTGTCTGGTCAGCGCATGCGCAATAACTGAAAATACACATTGGCATTTTCAAGGGTTACAGAACATAGGGTGTGTTGTGGTGTGTTGCAATATGGAAAACGTATTGTAGATGCACGCCATTAATTCTAGGCATTTCAAGTGTAATCAGTTAGTACGTGGAGACGACGAATTTGATGGCTGCTGCTCGCGGGCAGTGTAGTGACACCCGATCCTTGAAGCCGAGGTGCCTAGCAACCCAATGGGGCATCGAACGATCGGAGAACGATATTCGTATATTCGGTGTATTATCGGACGATCGGGGCAGGACAATCACTGATATTAGAAGACGAATGGCGGGTGATTATAGTAGCCACAAGTGGAGCATTCAACATGATACTTCTCCAGCGACGTGCGTAGTGTGAATTGTATGATCATACTATAACTGTAAGGTTCACCTGAAGTGGACACCTCTTGACGATCTGAAGCCGACATTTTTATATCCGCACTTTTCGAAGAAAAGCGGATATACTGTAATCGGTCCCGTCCGTCAGTCCGTCCGTCAGTCCGTCAGTCAGTCAGTCCGTCCGTCCGTCCGTCCGTCAGTCAGTCCGCCAGTCAGCCAGTGCACATTTCCTCGTAACGCGAAATACCCCTACACCGGTCGTCGGATGGGGTTCATATTTGACAGGATAATTGCCTGGGATGTGTAGATTACACATAAGGTTTCGGATGCTGGCTGTGACCTCCGGGGTCAAAGGTCTTATTGTAAAAGTGCGGATATTTGCGATTGGCCCCAAATCGACTTTGCTCTAGTTTTCGTTGTGTTAATAATTGTGATTTCCTCCCATATAATTTTAACGTCGCTAACACGAGCGCAAAAATAGTTATGTCTTAGAGTCGGCGCTGTGAACTATTATACTCAGTCAAAAAAGTTCCTATACCTAAAATTGCTTCTGTCACTATAGCTACTACGGATAAAAACTACACAAAGTTTGTTATGTTTTGATAAGAAATCTCATTTTGCCGTGCAAAAGCACCATTCGTTTTTGTTTTCGTAAACACATCATCGTAGACTATTGCTTTAAACACCCAAGGGGTGACTGTGTCATTTTCGCAGAGAAAATCATTAAAACATGCTATGATTTAACATCAAAAAATTTCCCTGTACCCTACATTTCTACAATTTGATACATGTGACATTTCTTTAGATACCATTTGCGTCTATTCACAAAAATTTTGGAACTTTAGTTGCATCAGCTACGAGAAACAGGCTATCACATATTGACCTCCAATTCTTAGAAGTTGTTTGCAAATGCTGCTTTCAATGGGAACTCCATAGAAAATCGCAATCGATAGTGCTACATGCTACATGAATTTTCTGTATTTTTTACCATCGTGATTAAAAGCAATGGTGGACACAAAGCGTTTTTTGAAAAAAATGGCAAAAGTTGATTGACAGGAATAAAAATTGCAGCAGTTCGAAAATTGCTATATTTTTAATTGCAAGGGAGATAATTTGAGAATTTCACAAATTAAAACCTCGCTTATAATGCGAGATCATGAGATATTGTAAAAGTAAAGTGTTATCCGATGTTCAGAGAATATTGTCTTCCATCTAAGACAAAAAAGAACTTTCTGCGCATGCGCAATGTCCATTTTCTACCAAAATCTTTCTCGGCACATATTGGAAGACAACTCTGGAGCAGAAAGGTATGGACAAATGCAAGTTTGATCATTCTCTAGCTAAACGTCCGATTTTAATGTCTACAGCCAAATTTAGCTCAATAGCTGCAGGATATCTCGTGAGTTTCACCCGAAAGTTGTTATAGTTACCTTTTTGACTAAGTATATATAAAAACAATTTTTTGTTTGTGTTATGTTTATTGTAAATACTGTTGAAATTATACATAGCTGTATACTGTCAAAAATTAATAACTTATGTGATATATATGAGATTTTTCATGGCCTTGTTCTACATTTGGTTGTTCGCCTCACAGAGATTGCGCTCTGTCGTTTTGTCGACATATGGGATTACTGTTACGAGATGGAATAGGAAACCTCTCTGGTGCTTATGCACATCTAAATTATTTTAGTAGATATATGGTAGGGCGGTGCGAGTGAAATATTTTAGGTGAAATATGGTACGCAAACTGTGCGGCTCCATGAACAAGTCATGCACATATCATACGATGTATGCATGAGTGGTTTATAGAGAGCTGTTTTTACAATACAGGGGGCCGCTAAAAGGCCGAGTCCTATAGAATTTGCCTAAAAATCGCCAACCGCCAAATTGTGCCATATATGATTTTTATTCCCGTCACGTGTTGTGTGGGTGTTCGTTTTGACAGGAGTCATGTCATTGATTATAGGGTCGTTTCATCAATTTTTCCTATGGGAAATATACTATTTGAACGCAAATCCATTATCTACTCGATTTTTGCTATCTAGCTTTGTTTGTGGCCGGTATCTCCACTTCGCCACGAACAAAGCAAGGTAATATGAGTAGGCATGATTTTCCGGTAGTATTCATAGATATATAAACCCTGAAAAAAGCGGACACTTTAGCAGCAGGTCAAGTTGTAAGAGTGAACACAACATTGTGACGGGGAAATAGAAAGTATATTGAAAGGTATGTTAAATCTATGTTTAGTATTATTTTTGTATGAACATGCTTGTAGGTTTTGGAGGGGTTTACTTCTAGTATACCCCAACTTTCTGAAGCCTATTCTGAATTCACTGTTGTGGCCTGTAGTGATTAGGCTACTAGCTTTGCCAGCTAGACGTCGCAGAATTGATCCCAGGCTTCTCCAGTAGTAGAATGAGTCTTTCTAAGTGAGGTCCTGTCTCATGATGACCCTAGATGTTGGTGAGACGTAAAGTTTGGACACCCGCTCATTCTAGATTCATTTAGGCATTTAGACCCCTTTTGTAGAATGTAATTAATAAACGCCGGGTCACTTGTGTGATCCATGACTTGTGACTAGCTGTGGTTAGAAAACCGTGGTTCCGTCCCAGTATGATATTAGGTGTAGAGGGGACGTAAACTTAAGACGGGTTTAACCACATCTTCATCATCAGGGCAAACTCTTACAAGAGCCTGTTGGGTTATCCGTGATGATGAACCGTAATGAATTTTATTTTACAAGCATGTTCACGTTGATTAGAAATAATTTTGTTCAAAAAGAATTACGAGTTCATTTTGTAATGATGCCGTTTTGTCTGATAACTCAGTTTGTGCATGTATGTACATATAAAGAACGTGATGATGATAAGTGGGAGTATTTGGTCGCCACACGTCATAACGGCCTGAGCGGCGGGGATGACGTCAGCTGCGTCATCGGCGTCGCGAGGACGGTTGTGACGGGGTGCCTACCAAATAGAGAGAATTTACGGCAAACAGTGTTGGCCCTTATGAGACACTAACAAATGTTGTGGATTATAGATGAAAATCTTCTGTTTGTAGTTTCTATCTGTTATTAATGTAATGAATTTGTGAATAGCTATATTTGTGAGCCGTGTTGCGGAGAAGGATATGAAATAGAGATTGTTATGTTTCCTGTAATTGGCGGCTGACCAGGTAGCGCAAAGGCGTGGTCTGTTCAACTGCCTCTTACTTGTGATAATGTAGTGAGCACAAATTTGATGAGTATTATGCTCAGTAGTAGTGAGCATTAATTGATTTCGGTAGTGCTCAGTAAGGAAACATGAACTTTGAGTATTATTGTGTCAAGCGCTGGGTGCTGATAATTTGATGCACAGTCAAGTTGAGTTCTGCTGTACGGTTGTTTGTCGCATGCACTAATCAGCCTGTATGTCTGGTCGGCGCATGCGCAATAACGGTATATGCATGAACATATTCTTACTTCTCCGGGAGGGGGATCATGATATAGCATGTATGTTTTGTGACTCGTTTCTAGTCCCGTTATCGTAATTTGCAGGCACAACAATGTGTGACCTGCTGCTCCCTGCTTCATAGCAGCAGGTACTGGTACGACGCTAGGCGTTAGGGTCCAGCAAGGGCGGACAGACCGCCGTAATCAGCGCCTACCAGGGTAGAAGCAGAATCTAAATCATTGTTCGTTGTAAACAAATGTGAGACCATGGAAGAGGTCAACTTACCTGCAGGTTATTTGGACGATCGCTAAACCTCTGGTCGGCAAACGTGATCGCTAAACCTATGGTTATCAACTATGTTGATAGACTAGTTCTACTAGTTCGCGAGAGGAAGTTTCACGCGAGTGGGGGATTCACCCTAAGTTATAAACTGGCCAGTCGCGTCTTGTGTTGTTTCTTTTTTTGTTTTTGTTGTTGTTTTTGTTGTTTGCTTCTGTAGGTATTCACGTCACCCGTTCCGAGCACAGAACATTGTTTTGCCTTCGGAGCGGACGTCGTGAGTTGGCTACAGAAGCAACAAATTGTGATGTTTTGTGTTAGTAAGTGTTGTATGTAGATACTGTAAATAGTTCATGTCATTCATCTAACATCTTTCTTGTGCCTTACCCCACAGCTGCCCGTACACCTGTCAGAGATCACGCTCGGTTGTCTTGTCAGCATGGGGGTTTGCGGGACGCCGTAAACCCACATGTAACATTTGGTGTCAGTGAAGTGAGGATTTGATCTCTGGCTGGTGTTCCCGGCTGTGGAACAGCACATTGATACTCTGAATCATCAACTTTAAAAAAAAAAAAAAAAAAAAAATGCATTGACAGCCACATTTAGAAATTAACTTTAATCTTCCTTCCTGCGTTGATGAAGTGCGAAACCCATGTATTCAACTGAATGGATACTGACAAGTCGATAATTTCTGAGCAGGAAGGCAAGGCAAACCCCACTTAATTGTGTTACCTGACATTCTACTAAGTTAAATTGGAGCTACTAATTGATCTTACCCACACATGGTTCTGACGTAGTGACGTTAACAATTTATTGACGTTGACATAACGGTAGCGTTAATATTTACTCTGTGGCTTGAGGTTAGGTATGACGTAATAGAAACATTAATGGTGACTTGTTATGATCGGAGTTTTGTAATGTGATGAAACTTCGGATTGTAGCATTTTACTGTAAACGTCGTCAGTTTATGACGTCATATTAGACTACCAGTACGCAACGTCATACTATGCTGAAAGCATTTGACATTTCAAATCGCGTGTGCTTTAATAACTAACGTTTTAGTTAGATTAACGCGTATAACACATATCTTAACGTTTTAGTTAAGCCCATTCAATCATCACTGATCATAACTGATCAGTTTATAGTGGTTTTGATAGTAACGTGAGATTTACGTTATCAAAAATGGAGCGTTTAATGCAAATGGGAAAGGACTTAGGTTATGAGGGGAAGGAGTTACAAGGTTTTGTTAAGGAGCAGCAAGATATTGAGCGGGCAGAAAGGCAAGAGCAAAGGGATTTAGAAAGGTTAAGGCCTGAAGAAAAGGAAAAGGAAAGGGTACATGAACTAGCTAAGTTAGAGGAAAAGGAAAAGGAAAGGGCTGAAAAAGAAAAGGAAAGGGCACATGAATTAGCTATGTTGAATGTTAATAAGGAACTTGAAATGGCACGCATTAAGACTGAAAGGGAGGCAAAAGAGATTAGTGAGGCCCATTTAGAGCAGATAAAACATGGATTTGAGCTACAGCACCAAGAATTAAGGAATCAGTTAGAAATGCAGAGAGCGAAGCTCGAGCTAGAATTTGAAAAGCAAAAAGCTGAGAAGGTAGCGCATGCCCGGGATCCTAAGTTACCTTATTTTGAAGAGGGTAAAGATAAAATGGATAGTTATTTATCTAGGTTTGAGAAATATGCTACGGCTAATAAATGGGATAAGAGTGTTTGGGCCGCGTATTTAAGTGCATTGCTCAAAGGGCGCGCACTTGATGTATATGACCGGTTGTCAAATGAGGATGCGGCGGATTATGAAAAGTTAAAGGACGCTTTATTAAAGAATTTTGACATGACAGAGCGCGGATTTAGAAAACAGTTTCGTTATAGTAGGCCCGAGAAATCAGAAACGTTCATACAGTTCAGTAGTAGACTGAGAAGTTATTTAGAAAAATGGCTTAATATGGCAAAGATAGAAAAATCTTTTCCGGCTGTCTGTGATTTCATGGCAAGGGATCAGTTCCTGGAGTCATGTAATAGAGAACTGTATGTACATCTGAAGCCAAAACAGTTTGGTAATTTAGATGAAATGGCTAGGGAGGCAGATTTGTTTGCAGAAGCGCGCGGGGGCGTATATAGTTGCATTAATAAGGGGCAACGCGATAATAGAAGCGCAGCGCAGGGGAAACAGGACAAAGTTGACTCGAACAAACCGAGTGGTAGACCGGATATCAAGTGTAGCATATGCGGTAAGGGGCATTTAACAATTAAATGTTTGAAGAACCCCGACAGGAAACAATTGTATAGCGCAAAGGTAGGAGCAACTGGAGTTGGGGATAGCGGTGTTAAGGAAAATTTTAACACGCGCGTAGAGACTCAAGGCTCTCAGGTTAAGAATGAGAATACGCAGAATGTAGGTCGTGGTTATACACGTGTCCGTGGTAATTTTAGAGGGTCTTTTCGCGGACGCGGTAAAAATAATAGCACACCACTTGGCGCAGCACACCAAGTTAGTTTTTGTCAGACGGAAGTAACTAGGAAAGGTGATGAGATTGGAAGTATTTTTGAAAATAAGGTTGGTGATCCTTTGATTTCGGATAGGGAGGAGTGTAGTAAGGAAACTAGGGAAGGTGTCTGTTACTTCTTAAAGGCAAGGTTACCGACGGCACAAGGATTGGTTAATAATAAAAAGGTGGTTGTATTAAGAGATACTGGGTGTACAGGCTGTGTCGTTCGGAGAAGTTTGGTTTCGGATAGTCAGTTAATAGGGAAGGAATCAAATGTTACGTTGATTGATGAATCCACACAAAGGTATCCTTTGGCAATGATTGACATTGATTGTCCTTTTTTCACTGGGAAAACTGAAGCTTTGTGTATGGATGATACGTTGTACGATTTGGTTATCGGTAACATTGATGGATCAAAACTTCCTGATATGTCTCATTTCTCAGCCGCGGCTGTAACTAGGTCTCAAACTAGGCAGGATGAGAAGCCTTACAGAAAACTTAAGGTTCCCGATCAGATCATTAACGATGACAAGGAGGCTTTCAAGCAAGCTCAGGTTGATGATCCAACTTTGGAAAACATCAGGAAAAGGGTTGTATCTGGGAACAAGACTGTGAGTCGTGGTTTAAACCGAGGTGAAACTAGGTTTATTGAGAAAAAAGGTTTGGCATATAGGGAGTTCACCAAGGGTAACAAAGTCTCTTTCCAACTTGTGGTCCCTCAAAGTTTCCGAGGAAAGGTGTTGAAACTGGCTCATGAAACGCTTATGTCTGGACATATGGGTATTAGGAAGACATTGGATAGAGTTGTAACTGAGTTTTACTGGCCCGGTATTTGCGGTGATGTCGCTAGATTTTGTAAATCTTGTGATATTTGTCAGAGAACTATTCAGAAAGGTCGGTTCACTAAAGTACCTCTAGGAAAAATGCCATTGATTGATACGCCATTTAAGAGGGTGGCAGTGGACATAGTTTGTCCAATTGAGCCTCGATCTGATAGGAAATCTCGGTATATTTTAACCATGATAGATTACGCGGCAAGGTATCCAGAGGCGATAGCTTTACCGAGTATTGAGACGGAACGTGTCGCGGAAGCGCTTATTGAAATGTTTAGTAGGGTTGGCATTCCTAATGAAATGTTGACTGATTGTGGATCACAGTTTACTGCTGAGGTGATGAAGGAAGTCAGCAGACTTCTTTCTCTTCAACAGTTAACGTGTAGTCCGAGACACCCAATTTGCAACGGACTGATAGAGCGTTTCCACGCTACGTTAATGCAGATGTTACGTCGCATGTGTGCTGAACGTCCAAAAGATTGGGATAAATATCTTCCAGCCTTATTATTTGCGGTTAGGGAAGTCCCACAAGAGTCTTTGGGATACTCCCCTTTTGAGTTGTTATATGGACGTAACGTCAGAGGTCCAATGACAATATTAAGAGAATTATGGGCTGAAGAGGTACGCGATGAGCAAGTTCTTTCGACGTATCAATACGTTATTGAGCTTAGGGAACGGTTAGAGCAGACATGCAAATAAGCGCGTGATAATTTAAAGTAGGTTCAGATTAAGCAGAAAGCTTATTATGATAAAGGCGCGAGGTCGCGTAAATTTGACGTCGGCGATAAAGTACTGTTGTTACTACCGACAGACAGTAATAAATTATTGCTTCAATGGAAAGGTCCTTATGAAGTGGTTGAGGTAGTAAACAGAATGGATTATAAGATTGACGTCAATGGAAATGTTAACACATATCACGCTAACATACTGAAACAGTATGTTGAGCGTCAGACTGTGACGTCTCATTGTCTGATCTCTAAACCTATTACGTCGACAGACAGTAATGACAGTAATGACGTCGACGAGTCTTCATACGAAGACAGCAGTTTTCAAACTGCAGAGCAACCGGAAAGTGACGGTGACGTTAGCGTCCCACACACACTAACGTCAGTAGAGAGTGAGGAGACAGAAGGGCTGAGAGAACAGCGCCTTGCAGGACTGACATGTCAGACAGACCAAATTATATGCACCACATTTATGTCAGAACCTGTGAAATCAATCAAATCTGTTAAGCCAGAAAGGCCACCTCCAGTGAGATTAAAACGATATCCGTTTTCTAACAAACAACAGAGTGTCAGGGGAACAGGAAAATTCTGGGGCAAACCACCATAGCTTAATAGCAATTTTACTAAAGAAAATTTGGGGGCAGACTACCTTAGTAGGTAATTCTTCGCACGGTTGTTGTGTAAATAGCTGTCTTGTTTAGATAGGTTCATCCTGTTCCATCTCTATACACAAAGAAAAAACATTTCTGATTGTTTTTTCTCCAAAAGGGGAAACCTTTGTTACGAGATGGAATAGGAAACCTCTCTGGTGCTTATGCACATCTAAATTATTTTAGTAGATATATGGTAGGGCGGTGCGAGTGAAATATTTTAGGTGAAATATGGTACGCAAACTGTGCGGCTCCATGAACAAGTCATGCACATATCATACGATGTATGCATGAGTGGTTTATAGAGAGCTGTTTTTCCAATACAAGGGGCCGCTAAAAGGCCGAGTCCTATAGAATTTGCCTAAAAATCGCCAACCGCCAAATTGTGCCATATATGATTTTTATTCCCGTCACGTGTTGTGTGGGTGTTCGTTTTGACAGGAGTCATGTCATTGATTATAGGGTCGTTTCATCAATTTTTCCTATGGGAAATATACTATTTGAACGCAAATCCATTATCTACTCGATTTTTGCTATCTAGCTTTGTTTGTGGCCGGTATCTCCACTTCGCCACGAACAAAGCAAGGTAATATGAGTAGGCATGATTTTCCGGTAGTATTCATAGATATATAAACCCTGAAAAAAGCGGACACTTTAGCAGCAGGTCAAGTTGTAAGAGTGAACACAACATTGTGACGGGGAAATAGAAAGTATATTGAAAGGTATGTTAAATCTATGTTTAGTATTATTTTTGTATGAACATGCTTGTATGTTTTGGAGGGGTTTACTTCTAGTATACCCCAACTTTCTGAAGCCTATTCTGAATTCACTGTTGTGGCCTGTAGTGATTAGGCTACTAGCTTTGCCAGCTAGACGTCGCAGAATTGATCCCAGGCTTCTCCAGTAGTAGAATGAGTCTTTCTAAGTGAGGTCCTGTCTCATGATGACCCTAGATGTTGGTGAGACGTAAAGTTTGGACACCCGCTCATTCTAGATTCATTTAGGCATTTAGACCCCTTTTGTAGAATGTAATTAATAAACGCCGGGTCACTTGTGTGATCCATGACTTGTGACTAGCTGTGGTTAGAAAACCGTGGTTCCGTCCCAGTATGATATTAGGTGTAGAGGGGACGTAAACTTAAGACGGGTTTAACCACATCTTCATCATCAGGGCAAACTCTTACAAGAGCCTGTTGGGTTATCCGTGATGATGAACCGTAATGAATTTTATTTTACAAGCATGTTCACGTTGATTAGAAATAATTTTGTTCAAAAAGAATTACGAGTTCATTTTGTAATGATGCCGTTTTGTCTGATAACTCAGTTTGTGCATGTATGTACATATAAAGAACGTGATGATGATAAGTGGGAGTATTTGGTCGCCACACGTCATAACGGCCTGAGCGGCGGGGATGACGTCAGCTGCGTCATCGGCGTCGCGAGAACGGTTGTGACGGGGTGCCTACCAAATAGAGAGAATTTACGGCAAACAGTGTTGGCCCTTATGAGACACTAACAAATGTTGTGGATTATAGATGAAAATCTTCTGTTTGTAGTTTCTATCTGTTATTAATGTAATGAATTTGTGAATAGCTATATTTGTGAGCCGTGTTGCGGAGAAGGATATGAAATAGAGATTGTTATGTTTCCTGTAATTGGCGGCTGACCAGGTAGCGCAAAGGCGTGGTCTGTTCAACTGCCTCTTACTTGTGATAATGTAGTGAGCACAAATTTGATGAGTATTATGCTCAGTAGTAGTGAGCATTAATTGATTTCGGTAGTGCTCAGTAAGGAAACATGAACTTTGAGTATTATTGTGTCAAGCGCTGGGTGCTGATTATTTGATGCACAGTCAAGTTGAGTTCTGCTGTACGGTTGTTTGTCGCATGCACTAATCAGCCTGTATGTCTGGTCGGCGCATGCGCAATAACGGTATATGCATGAACATATTCTTACTTCTCCGGGAGGGGGATCATGATATAGCATGTATGTTTTGTGACTCGTTTCTAGTCCCGTTATCGTAATTTGCAGGCACAACAATGTGTGACCTGCTGCTCCCTGCTTCATAGCAGCAGGTACTGGTACGACGCTAGGCGTTAGGGTCCAGCAAGGGCGGACAGACCGCCGTAATCAGCGCCTACCAGGGTAGAAGCAGAATCTAAATCATTGTTCGTTGTAAACAAATGTGAGACCATGGAAGAGGTCAACTTACCTGCAGGTTATTTGGACGATCGCTAAACCTCTGGTCGGCAAACGTGATCGCTAAACCTATGGTTATCAACTATGTTGATAGACTAGTTCTACTAGTTCGCGAGAGGAAGTTTCACGCGAGTGGGGGATTCACCCTAAGTTATAAACTGGCCAGTCGCGTCTTGTGTTGTTTCTTTTTTTGTTTTTGTTGTTGTTTTTGTTGTTTGCTTCTGTAGGTATTCACGTCACCCGTTCCGAGCACAGAACATTGTTTTGCCTTCGGAGCGGACGTCGTGAGTTGGCTACAGAAGCAACAAATTGTGATGTTTTGTGTTAGTAAGTGTTGTATGTAGATACTGTAAATAATTCATGTCATTCATCTAACATCTTTCTTGTGCCTTACCCCACAGCTGCCCGTACACCTGTCAGAGATCACGCTCGGTTGTCTTGTCAGCATGGGGGTTTGCGGGACGCCGTAAACCCACATGTTACATTTACGGGACTTCATCAGCCTACATGTTCGTACTCTAAAAATACCAACAATATACGTTAGTAGTAAAAAATACGAACAAATATCAGAAATTTTCATTAAAAGACAATTTGATTACAGAGTTACGTCGAATCAAATGAATGTATAAATTATTTTCTCTCTTTTTTCTCTTTCTTTTTTTTTCTAAAACGTACAAACTGCGGCTGCGCGTTAAATCTGCCTCAGTACGGAAGCTGCAATGAGCTCCAAACGAAGCACTCGTTAAATGTCTGATGTTTTCAAAACACCTGATGAAATGTTTTGGTATTTATCGAACAAATGTAAATTTTCTTTTGATTTTATACTTGTCCGAGCTGCTACAAACATGGTTATGTTATGTATCCCACTGTGAAACTATTATATCTGTTCACAATTTGTAGAAAATTGTATGAAGTGCTGCGTTCTTGGATTGTGGCCTTTCCTGAGAGACCTTTTCTTACTAGTTTTTATTTGTTTCATTTGTTTCATAAATGCATTGATTTCACTACTCAGTATTAAAAGCATAGCTATGGTATTCAAATGGTTTTCCCACAGTATTCAATGTATACTGCCTGACAATAGAAACACTTTATTTCGTTTCGGAATTTTAAAAAAAAGTAAAATTACTTACCTTTTGATTATCAACCGCTTGACGCTTAAGACCCACAAAGAGGGTTGAATCGTCTGTAAACATGCAATCATCATCAACAACAAAAGTAAAGAAAGGTAGCAAAGTATTTTATTAATGCCCAAAATGTGCGACGCGACAGCAACATCATATGAGGAGATTCGATACATGTACATTTAATTGAAACAGTGCGATGTGCGCTTGACTTTCCGAAATCAAATTCTTCGTGTTGTCTGTCGCTAAATAAAATCAGAATTCAGTTTTGGTCGCATTTTTTCAACTTAATTTTTTAAAGTGTTATGTATTTACAATGTGGGTCTGTTTTACACATCAGTATCAAGAAAAACACCGTACATTTAAATTTTTGAATGGTACTGGTATACAATGTCTCGACAAAGTCAGCATCCGTTGGGTCCGAGATCTTGGAGACAACGGGTGACGTCGCTTATACAGGATCCCTTCATACGTTCATGTTTCTTACGTAATTCTGTCGTAATGTTAGAGCTCTGCCTGACGTAGGTTGTCTCACTTTATTTTCCTAACAAGATGTATGTCATGTATATGCTGGCTTGATTGGTTACTGTGCCAAAAGGCTTGCCTTTCAAACACAGAAATGATTTGTCACTGTACTACAAATGCGTGCCTTTCAAACACAGAAAATGCAATTCGACATATTTTTCTGAATAATTTCGGACAGTTTGAAACTACAAATTTACACGCTGCCGCCCATCCGATCTTGGATAAATAGATTGGGCTACATGGTGTTTCCCCGCAGAGTTGAAATCTATCGAATTGTTGATTATTAATCAACAACGTAGGCAAAGTTGTGAGACGGGACCACCATAGCAGTTTCTTTGGGCGGAATATCTTGAAATGTAATTTCATCTCGATGTCGGGTAAAAGTTCCACAAAATCAGAAGCAACTTCTCCATAATATACATGTCCTTAACAGTGTTGTCTGAGACGTAGAAGCTCAACACACATCACGAAAACATACCTATATAAAATTCCTTAAATGTGTTCTAGAAACTGGGGTTTACAGTGGTAAACATTAGTTTACTTACATTATCATCATGTATTCCTGTTTTGAGAAGAAATAAGAACAATTAAACATTTTTTCATCTGAAAATTTTCATTTAGTTATATATGTATTTGAATAGGCATTATTCCGTAATGAGCAAACAGAAGGTACTGGCTTTCACAGGAGCCACTTCTTGAGAAAACCTGATTTTGCTATTTTTGAACAGCACAAATGTTGATATTCTCGTAGTCTGACCAGCATCGTTATGATCAATTCCTGGCTAGCCTATATATCTAACATATCAAGACCCTTGCTATCATTGGTAGCTTGGGGTTATTGAGTGAGGAAAAAGTGACGTGTATCTCGGGTCACGGGAGCGTCCAACTGATATTGGCTTACAGTTTGACAAGGCCTGCTGTCCTTGCAGTAGGTAAGGATAGAGGGTGAATGTTGTTATGTCTTCTGTTTCTACATGTCCATTCTATTTCCTCTATATCCCTAGGCCGTCTCTACTATTTCTTCTATCTCTTCTCTGTCTTTCCCTTTGAGACGACACAATACCATCACGAAAACACGCCTATATAATTTTGACGCCCTTGAACCCCACTTTTTTTAGTAAAACTGGGGTTTGCAGGGGTAAACCTTTTTTTCTTATTTCTGCTCTAAAATATAGATTGTGGCTACTCGTTAGAATCGCCTAGATGATGCGGTTCTTACGAGTACCCACAATCTATACGTTTAGCAGAAATAAGAAAAACTATCACAATTTTTCATCTTAAAATTTTCATTTTTTCGGCGATTAACGTTACAACGTATTTATATAGGCGTGTCTTCGCAATGGGGCCCACAAGGCTGACGTGTCGATAAACCCAAAACAATCAAACACACAGTCATTGGTAATAAAGCAGACTGTTTTGTCTTGTACGGTGTGTGACAGTTGCAGTTGTTCAAAACTATTGATGTCGTTAATTAACATACCGTTAAACGTTTGTTCAATTGATAGCAAATGCGTTATTAGTTTTGATTAAAATATGAGAGTATCAAACTAGAAGTGAAGGCAATCATCACGTGAACAAGTCCGTGAAATAAAGACCCCCTAAACCCCACTATATAGAGAGAAACATGGGGTTTACGGGGGTAAACATTATTTTCCTTATTTCTGCTCGAAGACATAGGTTGTGGGTACTCGTTAGAACCGCCTCAATGAGGCGGTTCTAACGAGCACCCAAAACCTATGTTTGGAGTATAAATAAGAAAATATATCAGAAATTTTCATCAAATTGCCATTTTTGAGGTTTGAAAAATGTACTATATCACACGGATGCGTTATCGTAACGATGATCATGAATCAATATAATAAACCCATTGCTTCTACCAGTGACACCAAAGGGAAAGAAACACAAACATGAAATAACTGAACCCCGATTGAAATGTCATAGAGGTTCTTACATGAGTGTTCATGAATTATTGAATTTATTAAACGAGTTGAGGAAAAGGGATAAAATGCGAGGCTGTGCCGAGCATTTTGTCCCTTTTCGTCAACGAGTTTAATAAATTCAATAATACATGAGCACGAATGCAAGATTCTATTTATCATATGACATTTAAAACGCATTTTATTCACCAGATTGATTACAAAAATATATATAGTCCGCCATTAGTAAACGCGACGGCGTTAAGGACGTCGTACATGTAACGTTACGGGACGTATTTAGCTTATTTGCATAATTAATCCACTAGTGGATTATCGAAAATAATACATGGCGTTATTACACTCTCAGACGCGACGTCATGTGATAAAATAGCGTAAAGCCAAAAGGACAGTTACTTTGCCACAAAATGTCCAGTTGGATATCCAAAACATAATACTATAAGCGATACACACACTCAAACTCAAAGACAAACCATAACAAAAGTAAACCTCGACAGAAGAACCGACTGGAAACAGTTAGTGAAACGAATTCCACTTGGGAGCTTAAATCGGTCTTACGCAGCTGCAATCCTCGCCCTTACTTCCGTCGCGATTTAGACAAATAATTTATTCAGTCCGCATGAAGGCCTCCTTACTCATCAGTGCAACATCTCCGAGACCACAAACCAAAAAACAACCACAAAAATGAAACAACGGAGAGGACTCGACAGCAAGAAACCACTGAAATGCTGAAACAACTGGAGAGTGCGTTGCGATGACGGCGAATAATATTTTAAGTTATTGTAATTCTTATTCAGTAAGGCGAGGGCAAATATCGCTTACAGGCGTGGAATATGAGCACATATTCCCCGCAAAAAATCAACATAACGAATTCGTGATACTGGAAAGCTTTTTGATGACATTTTGTACATTTTTGCAATGTTCTCAAAGGATTCTTTTGAAGTGGAAGCCGTCCGAAGTTTTGCAATGTTCTCAAAGGATTCTTTTGAAGCGGAAGCCGTCCGAAGGACATTTTTGCATGTGACGCCATTAAACGCGCTCTTCTGCACGCACTACATTGATCACGGCGCTCAGTTAAGATAACTACGTCAGGTTGGAAAGAGATATTTAGAAAGGAAAACAATGAAATAAAATACCGACTGTCTTGAAAAAAAAACAAAAAAACAAAAAAACATTAAACAATGTTTTTATATATATATATAGATATCTAAATGTACTGGCTGGAAATTATTGTGGTGCATGACATTATTTTGCTTACGATCCTTACCAACTACAGTGAATCCAAAATGGTGGATATCGCAGTTCAGCGAAGGCAATCGCGAGAGGGGTATATATTTTTGCTCCATGGGTATATGAAAAATAATTGCCCTTGCGCTGTCTTATCTAAAACCCGAAACTGAGACTCTCATCGTTGAAGCAAAATTGTGCACTGGATGCATATTAAGGGGAGTGGGAACACCTGGCAGATTGTTCCGCCATTTTTCAAAGGGAGACAACGTTCGGGACTTCCTGTTCGCTTTTCTATAAGCTCTGTCCCATGGAGAAAGGCGTCAACTCTAAATTCTTTCCTTTAAGAGTTGGCTCCTATTCACATCACATGGGTGACAATGATACTTTTGGAGAAGTTGCCTCCCCTGAAGTCTTATCCATTCTTCTAAACCTATCAAATATTTCTTCACTGAAAACGACGTGATCAGGCGAGATGTTTTTTGTTTTGTTTTTTTTTTCTGAGGGGGGTGGGGTTCGGGGTGGCATTAGTTGTCAGCCACTAATTGTTTTAATCCATATCGTACAGTGTGTTTGAAGAAACAATTACAATTGTGTGCAATTTTGTCTTCAGGTTCCCAGCCCATATCCAGACAGGGCGTTAATGACTCTTCCGGATGGATTTCTGATAAAGAAATCAGGTATTCCCAACGCCGGTCTTGGTGCTTGGACCACTAGGAATGTACCTGAGTGTGCCGTGATTGGTCCCTACGAAGGAGTAGTTATACATGACTCATCACAGTCAACAATGGACTATGCTTGGTGGGTGCGTAAATATTAATATATTTTGTCTGGACAAGGGGGCGAGGTTGTGGTTGATACGTTCCTGGCATGTGGTAGAAAAATACCGTGTGAAAATACTGTTACACGCACATGGTATGTCTGCTCAAAATAAAGATTGTGGGTGCTCGTTGGAACCGCCTCACTGTACCCACAATCTATAATATAGAGCAGGAATAAGTAAAATAAGGTTTATCCGTGTAAACCCAGTTTTATTATAATGTTATATAAGTGAGGTCCAAGGGGGTCATTTATATACTATTAGGCGTGTTTCGCGATGAGTTATTAGTTCTTCAAAAGGTTTTTTTTCTGGTGACAGTTTGTGATATTTATTATTAGTATTGCAAACAGTGTTTGTGGGTGCTTGTTAAGGTATCCTAAATCGATATCATGGAGCAAATATAAGGAAAATAATATATACTTCCGTAAACCCCAATTTTCTCTGTAAAAACTGTTGTTTATGGGGTATTCATTTCACTGACTTGTTAATTTCATAATCTGGTTCAAAACTAACGACGCCCATAGTTCACGAATCATTAAGACTGCCTATTCGAAATTCGCAAAATTGCAGTATGTTTCCTCGGGCTTTCTTTGCCGGATCATTACAGGGTCACTGATGAGGCTTTATTAGCCGAAACTACGTAGTATGACCCATCTTCTTTCTTATGAATGTTTTCATTGCTCTTAAAGGAACTCATTTTTGATTTTTATTCTATCATTAAATATGGCATATATACTAATATTTTGCAGAAAAAAAAATGCAAAAGCTACTCACCTTTTTTATAAAGCAAAAAAAAAAAAAAAAAAAAAAAAAAAACACGAAATTTTAGACATCACGTAAAAACGCCTATAACATTTTGACCCCCTTGAACCCAACTTGTGTATAGTAAAACTGGGGTTTACAGGGACAAACCTTATCTTTCTTATTTCTGCTCTTACATATAGATTGTGGGTACTCGTTAGAACCGCCTCGACGAGGCGGTTCTAACGAGTACCTACAATCTATATTTTGAGCAGAAATAAGAAAAATATCACAATTTTTCATCATAAAATTTTATTTCATTTTTTTGGCGATAAAGGTGGCAATGTATTTGTTTAGGCGTGTTTGCGTAATGTCTTGTTCTTGCTGGAAGAGTTCACAATTTGACCCCTAATGCTTACGATGCTTTGAAAAACTGGCCCCTGGTCGATAATTTTACTTCCTGTTTTAACGGCACGTCGGCAGGCCAGGCCTCAAACGGCCTAACGACTTACTTAACCTTTTTAAGCCAAGTCGGTTGGTCTGTGGTTAGTGTTACTGGAGTGTAACTGTTGGTTTTTATTTGCTCCAGCATTTTAGTTATTCCCATGCGGTCGATTCCTCATTGTTGTGTCAGATCAATATTTATATTCTCGAATATGTTACACTGATGTGTTAAAAATCCTTCGTGCGGACTGAACTAAGTATTTGTCTTAACAGAAACCGACCAACCCCGCCCCATCCCCTCAGGTAAAAAGTACAGTTGCAAGGCGTCCCGTCTGTTGTGATTAAATATATGAATGTATTGCTAATATTTCGTTCATGTTGGAAAGCCATTGCTATTCTGTGTGAAAGTAACTGCTATCCGATTGTGACGTTTTCATTTTGATTAAGTTGTTTTTTGTTGGTGTGCTTTTCCATTGGTGTCTTGGATGATTGTACTTATCCATGTCATTGCCTTCTCTCCTGTTCTCATTGAGTAGTTTGATACCTTGACCGCCCCCGCCCATAGGGGCTTGAAGAAATATATGGGCTGCATGATGCTTCCACGCAGAGCTGAATCTGGCCCGCACACTAGTACTGGTAAACCGCTAAGAGGACCTAAGCCTGTCCAGGAACTGCGGTGCGAGGCGGACCGTCATTGCTAATAAACCCAATTGGTTTCATTGGGCGACAGGGCTTGAGAAGTCATTTCATCTCAATGTCGGGTAAAAGTCCCACAAAATTGGAAGCAACGTCTCCAAAATGACCTTTACAGTGTTGACGGGGACGTTAAAACTCAAATCAATCAATCAATCAATTGATACCTTGTTTGGTATAAGATATAAGAAAAATAGAAGTAGAGGCAATGATCAGGAATCGATACAATCAACCCTTAGCTCCCATCAGAGACACCAAAGGGAAAGAAACACAAAAATGCACCAGCAGACCTAATGGAAACACCAACAGCGGAAAGCCAAAAGGACAGTTACTTTCCCACAAAATGGCCAATAGGCTATCCAAAATAAAATCACACAAGCAACACAAGCCCACTTTTTAGCAGATCCAGATCAAAGACAATGATCAGGAATCGATTTAGTAACCTTATAATTTACGTCCATGACACATAATGGAATAAAGTACGCACACAATACATCTTACCAAACAAAGCCAAAAGGCCAAAGTAACAGATAAAGTACAGTAAGACCCTTTATGCAGAAAATACAAAGAAAGAATAACTGGAACCTACTAAATAAGCTTCTTAATTAAGATTTAGCCTTAATCTTAATTTTAGGTGGTCGTAATAGCAGAATTTTACTGTATTTTGTGGTAATTGGTGGGTAGGTTTGTCACCTATGTTGTGGACAGAGGCGGTACTCATGAGAACCCACAACATAGGTGGCAATGCGATTCTAATGAGTACCCACAACATAGGTTTTTATCATGGAGCAATGTGAAAAACTATCCAAACCAAACGGAATGAAGGACACACATATAGCAATGATATTATAGTTGACATTTTCCGAGTAGAAAGCCTTCGAGGGCTGATTGATATGTTGTGTGCCTTATATTGAAGGAGGTACGCAGGGATGTTCGTTTGAAGTCCTGCTATTCTCTGACTATATAGGGCCGTTTATCCAAGGACTAATCTCATTTGGTCAGTTTATAGTGCCCTTGTAACACTCTTAACCTTTGTCCTGCTGAATATTTTAATCTGCCACACCTACTACCGATAATTAACCAATCAGATACCTTGATGCGAATTATTGCAACAAATTCACCATCTGAATGGCAAACAATGTAGATCCTGATCAGATGGCTCCGTCAGAAGCCATCTGATCTGGATCTTCATTGTTTGGAAAATAAGGCATATCGGGGCTCAGCAGGACATGGGTTCAGCAAACAAGACAAGCAACTTTTACAAAATGATCAAAATCGGTGAAAGAGCAGTGATCCATATTGTCATAAAAATGGTTTAACACTAATGAATATCCAAAATGATTAGGGTGGTAGCAACACCAGGGAAATATGTCCCTGCTAGTGTTACAGTGTAAAGATGGGTGGCGGAATTTCAGTGCGGCAAACAGAGCCTTTAGAATGACTTCCGTCTTGAAAGGCTATCAATGTTGCATCCCCAGAATTGGTTAATAAAGTCAATGATATTGCTATGACCGACAGGTGAGTGTCTGAAAGATATATGGATAAAGCCAGTAGAGTTGGCATTTCAAGGAGTGCATTCCATTCTGACAGAGGATCTTAGAATGAGAAATATTTCGGCCTGATGGGTACCAAGACTTATTAAGAAATGAAGTTTGTTTTTTTCTGCAGTTCATGGAAATATGAACGCAGTGGATCGCGTGCAAAGTATATGAACCCCGAAGGGGTTCATGTAAACTTTGCTAGCGACCCACTGTCGTTCATACTTTCATGAAAAGCAGAAAAATTAAGTTTATTTTTTATATTTACCTTATTTGCCCCTCATACTGGGCGAAAAAATGCTTGTAGGGCAAACTGAAAAAGCTGAAAAACATTTACAAGCTGTTTTTCTACAAAGAGCGGAGCAGCGTTGACGTCATCAACGCCCGTAGAGAACAATGGTTTAGAATGACGTCACTTAACGTCACTGAAAATCATGTGATTCGATGCGTTCATTGAAGTATGAACGCAATTGTTTTCTATAGGTTTACATTAGACTTTACACTGGAATTGTAAATATTGACGGTTGATCAGAAGCACACCATCGCGTGCTGGTCTTAACCTTTTTGAGAAATATCATGCCAACCTTCTTCAGAGTTTTGTAACTATAATGGATGAAACATGGGTCCATCATTATACCTCAGAGACCAAACAGCAATCGAAACAATGGAAGCACCCTGGCTCACCACCGCCAAAGAAAGCAGCTGGGAAGGTTATGGCTTCGGTTTTATGGGGTGCAGATGTCATTCTTCTGATAGATTATCTCCAAAAGGGACAAACAATCAGTGTCACAAACCATGCTTTACTTCTGACGCAGTAACGAGAAAATGTTAAACTTAAGCGGCGCGGAAAGCTCACCAAAGGAGTGTTGTTCTTTTAGGACAATGGTACGGTTCATAAGTATGTCATTGCTATGACTGCCATTCACGAGCGTGGCTTTTAAAAATTGATTGAGCATCCGCCTTATTCACCTGATCGCGCTCCATCAGACTTCCATCCATTTCCAAAACTGAAAACGGCTATTTCAGGCAATCCCATTCAGTCCGATGATGACGTCATATACACAGTGGTTGGGTTTATGAACAGCCAAAAAAAGGTGTTTCATAAACGTGGCATGGAGGCCCTTAAACACCGCTGGCAAGCGTGTATAGATACTGAAGCGGAATATGTTGAAAACTAATACAATTAGTCCGACAAATCTCAACTCTTTCAATATGAGGCTCGCAATATATCATCAATCAGCCCTCGCAGTTCTTCTCTTATAAATCAAATGAATGTTTGCATCCTCATCCAGAGAACATGTAACGATCTTCGACTAGCATTGTAACCATGCCGACTACTAAAAGTACACGTATTCTTTGTCAAAAAGTAACTATACCAACTTCCGGATAAATCACAGAAGCTATCCGATAGCTATAGATGGCTGTAGACATGCGAATCGGGCGTTTAGCTACAAAATGAACACATTTGCATTTGCCCATATCATACTGCTCATGAATTATCTTTCGATGTATGCCCATAATGTTTTGCTTGGAATTTTGCATTGCATACACAGACGATCTTTTTTTTGTTTTTGAGATGAAGGGTCATATCTTTTGAACATCAGAACACGTTACCTTTTAAACATATCATGGTCTTGCACTACAATCGTGGCTTTAATTTGTGAAATTCTCGGATTATCTTTCTTTCAATTAAAGTATAACAATTTTCAAAGTGTTGTTATTTCTATACCTGTCGATCATTTTGTTGCTATTTTTTTCAAAAAGCGCTTTGTTGCCCCCATTACTGTTAGCCATGCTGAAAAATAGTGTAGAAATTCATATAGCATTACCGACTGCCATTTTCTATGTTATTTCCATTGAATGCAGCTTCTGAAATTCGGAGGCCTGTACGTGATCGCTTGTTTCTCGTAACAAATGGAACTAAAGTTCCACCTTTTTTGTGAATATACACACAAGGTATCTACTGAAATGTTAAATGTACCAAATTTTAGAAATATTGTGTACTGTTTATGTTGAATCTTGGCTCTTTTTAATGATTTATTCTGCGAAAGTAACATTTTTTTTTGGTTTTGGTTTAACGACCCTTTCACGATTATTTCACTCATATCGAGCCGATCGTTAATCAGAGATGGGCGAAAACAGGAGTACCCGGAGAAAAAACGCCTGATCTCCCGTTGCAGAACTTGGCCCCTCACATGTGACCCGAGCGAGGCTCGAACCACAGCGGTGAGAGACCTACTGATCAAGAGTCAGCGCTCTTAACCACTAGGCCACTGAGGCCCGTTTCCGAAAGTAACATAATGACCCTTGGGTATTTAAAACAATGACCAACGGCTGCAAGTTTACACAAACAAAAACAGTTTGGTCTTTTGCCAACTGTTGGTTTTCTTTTGCTCACTTATTTTTGATGTCGTGTCCTCATTGTTTTTTCCTCTGTGTATTCATACTGGAGAGCTAGAAAACCTTTATGAAGACTAGACAAATTATTTGCCTGAACTAAGATAAAAAGAACTCCACTCCCCCGGCCCCTTGTATAATAAAAAGATCTTTGATGACCTTTTCAAGGTGGTTCTTCTGTCTGGGTTTGTTATTGTTAAAATTAGGAAAACACGCCTGTACAATTCTGACCCCCTGGAACCCCACCTTTATACAGTACAACTGAGGTTTACAGGGGTAAACGTTTTTTTCCTATTTCTGCTTTAAAATATAGATTGTGGGTACTCGATAAGGCGGTCCTTACGTGTGTCAACAATGTATATTTTGAACAGAAATAAGAAAAAATATCACTAATTTCATCTTAAAAAGTTCGACTTTTGGCGGTAAAATTTACAGTGTATTTGCATAGGCGTGTTTTCGTAATGATGTGTGTAAACTCGGTAAAATTTACAGTGTATTTGCATAGGCGTGTTTTCGTAATGATGTGTGTAAAAATCGGTAAAATTGACAGAGTATTTGCATAGGCGTGTTTTCGTAATGATGTGTGTATTAATAATATCCTATCATCTTTGATAGCCGTTTGGCCATTTTTGCGGAAACTAACTGTGAATAAGCTTTCTACCTGTTTCAATTTAATTTTAGTGATGTTAATTTATTTTCCATTGCTGTCTTGAATGGGAGGTTTGATACAGATGAACTGTGCCTTCACTTTTATTCCACAAGAATTACCTGGTGAAGACCGGCCATGTACTAACTATACATCCGAGTCGTTAAGAAAGACAGCAATTAAAGGCAAAAGTACGTGTATTTAGTAAAGAAAACGTCAGCAATTTTCTAGGTCTCTGAGTGTTAGTGTCTCGACTTATAGACTTGCCATCTTTTTGTTGAAGTTAACTGGGGCTTCGAACTCACAGATTCTATTTTGGTAACAAGTTTTAAAGTAGAAGTCTGCTTCAACTTAAAGGATAAAAGTATATATTTTATGCCTGTGTATAACATTATTTTTTTTTTTTTTTTTTGGTGTTTTTTTTTCGGCACTATGATTTCTCTCTTTCTCTTTTCTTGACATAAATGCAAACCATTACGATAACAATAAAAGTATTACAGAATTTTTTTTTTTCACAAATGAAAATATTAATCAATTTAACACTAAAATTTTCCCGACATGGACGTGGTTCGTTGATCATACTTAAAGTCGTATGTCCCAATTACTTTTAAAATTAAGAGCGATATATTTGAAAATCCGCTGAACTCTTCTACTTCCAATTATTACGAAGAATGCATGTTTTTTCTAAAGATTCTTGGCTGTATTCTTGTTAAATAAATTGCGTATGTGTGTCTCTTTCTAGTAGGTCCTAACTAGTCCATCAAGTGGGCTGGGGCACAGAGTACTTGTATTTATTTGTAAAATAAGTTTTTAAGGAAGATAATGATAATTCCATATTGAACTCATATGCCACACATATGGGCAAACCGATATGCGTTCAGGATGAATCCTTGTTGCAAATCCCGTAATGGCTCATTTGGAATGCTCACATAGGACCCGTATTGAATCCAGTATGGTATGGGACCAGGATGTTTGCTGTGATAACGAGGCCGTTTTGACGATTGCCAACAATGTATGCCTCAGAGCGAACATGAGAAAAACTATGTTTAATCTCGTTAACGCAACTGTTATACATATAAAGTTGGGATGGAGTTTAGTTTCTTAAACCGTCTCATTAACGCTTTTTGTTAATTGACTATCCTGTAATTTTGGAGCTCATCCGTATTAACACTGAGATCAAAAATCATTAATCATGTTCTTAATGGTGTCAATTAATAAAATTGTCAATAATCAAGTAATATCCTATTGGCCAAGTTACAGGTCCTCCGTCTGCTGTATTGGCCTCGGTCTTCGGCCTCAGGTCAATACAGATGATCTCGGACCTCTAACTGGGCCAATACGAATTTACTTGATTAATAACAGTATAGTAATAAATGTATCCTGGAAAATCTCCTGCTCACGTTATGAAAAGTAATGTCTTGGCCGCTGTGCTATTCGGTTTTATTCACGAAATGCAGAGATAATTTTGTGTAGGAAAGTGGCATTTAAAAAGCAAATAAAGCACGTTTTATTGCAAATTCAAGCTCTTTTATCACCATTGAACTCTCAAAAATATTAACTTCATGTTTTACTGCATACAGAATGTGATAAAATATTGCTACAAACTCTTCAAAAGATCAGGTAGAAATCTGTTTTGGTCTATAAAAATTCTAATGAAGTTTTGAATAAATTGAAATCAAGGCGTTTTCGTGCTTCAAGTCTGTCTACTTATGATTTTGCCACCCTTTATACTACACTTCCTCATAATCTTATAAAAGAAAAATTTAATGATTTAAATGATGGACATTTCATAGGGAACGATCCCTCTATCTTGCATGTAATGTAAGAAATGCATATTTCACTTCTGAAGAGCATAAAAATTATACTTTATGGTCATGTCAGAAAGTGTGTGAAGCTCGCACCTTTCTACTTTACAATATTCACATTAGTTTTGGTACTAAGTTATTTAGACAAATTGTGGTTATTCCGATGGGTACTAATTGTGCACCACTTGTAGCTAATCTGTTTTTGTTTTGTTATGAGGGAGACTTCATGATGTCCTTTCCTGCTGAAAACCAGTCTGAAATCATTGAAGCTTTTAGCTCCACTTCTAGATATTTGGATGATTTATTAAATATTGATAATAATGATTTCGATGGTTTGATCAGTCAAATTTACCCCCCCCCCCCCCCACCAAAAACTTCATTTAAATAAAGCAAATTTTCCTGATACCGAGGCTCCTTTTTTGGATTTACATCTATCTACTGTAGATGGGTTTGATTCTCGCAAAATTTTTGATAAACGCGATGATTTTGATTTTGAGATTGTAAATTTTCCTTTTTGGGATGGTGATGTTCCTCGTTCGCCATCCTATGGCGTTTGTATTTCGCAATTAATTCGATTTGTCAGAGTGTGTAGACTCATAACTGACTTCATCACTCGTAATAAATTGTTAACTGCTAAACTCCTTAATCAGGTTATCGATACCAAAAACTACGCAAAGCCTTATCAAAATTTAAATACGTCATTCTGATTTAATTTCCAAATTCAATATTGGACTTAAGTCTCTTCTGCAACAATGTCTATCGGAAACCGAATTTTGTGGTGACTTAGTATATAAATTCAGAATAATATATAACCGCAATGACTGCAGCACCCACTTTCTTAAAATCATTTTTCGATATAAAAAGATTGGGTTCCACATGGATGTTATACGACAGACTGCATGCATGGTTGTTAACCCAATCATCGATGACAACTTTGCTTCCCTCTTTAATTGCACGCCTGTGGATCAGGTCTCAGATTCTTTGACGGTTCCAGTATAAAGGCTTATGTTGGTTGGTACCTGATCCTCTGTCTCTGGTTGGGCCCATCGGAGTCTAACTGTTGGTTTTCTTTTGCTCCAGCATTTCAGTCGAGTTCTCGACGTTGTTTCATCTCTGTGGTTGTTTGATTGTTTTGTTCACGGAGATGTTGCACTGATGAGCTAGGAGGCATTTGTGTGGGCTGAACTAATTATTTGTCTTAATCGCGACGGAAGTAAGGGCGACGATTGTGGCCACGTAAAATCGATTTAAGCCCACCAGTTGAATTCGTGTTCGCTTACCTTTCCAAGGCGGTTCTTCTGTCCATGTTTATTTTTGTTATGGTTTGTCTTTTGGTGTTTGTGTCGCTTGTTTTGTTTTATTTTGGATAGCCTATTTGCCATTTTGTGGAAAAGTAACGGCACTTTAGGATTTCCCCTATTGGTGTTTCCACAAGGGTCTGTTGTTTCATGTTTCTTTCCCTTTAGGGTCTCTGTTTGGAGCTGTGGGTTAATTGTATCGATTTCTGATCATTTCCTCCAATTCTGTTTTACGTTGGTTTTCACTATATTGTCTAATATGTACTCAAAATTTATTTTAGCTAGGGGTTCACACTGTAGCGGTTTCATCAAGAGTCGACGATCCAATATCGTAACCAAAACACACACACACACACACGCGCGCGCGTCTGCAAAGTTTCATATCTGTGTAAAGAATCATAATGTGTGAGCCTAAGTGAATGAGATTATTTTTATCCAATGACTTTCAGATTGCTGATAGAAATGGTAGAAAATCACATATTGTAGATGCCGCAGATCCAACCAGATCCAGCTGGACTAGATATATCAACTGTGCAATTCCAAGAAGCAAAAATAATTTAGTCTACAAACAATATAAAGGTGAAGTATTCTACCAAGTGACCAGGGCGATCCAAGCAGGTAATTGTCTCTGGCGCTAATAAGATAACACTCTGCATTTCGTGGTTCAGTAATTACGAATATTTCTCAACTACGTTCTGCAACTAAATATTAGTGAAGGCAATAATCCGGAATCGATACAATTACCTCAGAGTTCCTATCAGAGACAAGAAAGGGCAAGAAACACGAACAAAAAGTAGCTTATAGAAGTGGAGGCAATGATCAGGAATCGATACAATTAACCCACAGCTCCAATCAGAGACACCAAAAGGAAAGAAACACAAACATGAAACAACAGACCCCAATGGAAACATCAACAGCGGAAAGCCAAAAGGACAGTTACTTTCCCACAAAATGGTCTATAGGCTATCCAAAATAAAATTAATATAAGCGACACAAACACCGAAGACAAACCATAACAAAAATAAACCGCGACAGAATGGCCAAACGGCTATCAAAAACGAAAAGATATAGTAAATACATATTTATCATATGACGTCACGTCTGAGAGTGTAATAACGCCATGTTATATTTTTGATAATCCACTGGTGGATTAAATATGTAAATTATCTAGATACGTCCCGTAACGTTACATGTACGACGTCCTTAACAGCGTCGCGTTTACTAATGGTGAAATTTTGACATTTTTGTAAACAATCGTGAAAAAAAATGCGTTTTAAATGTCATATGATAAATAGAATCGTGCATTCGTGCTCATGTATTATTGATTTTCCTCGTTCAGAAAAAGGCATAGAATGCCCGGTAATGCCTCCCATTTTATCCCTTTTCCTCAACTCGTTAATAAATTCAATAATACATCAACACTCATGTAAGATCCTCTCTATAACAAATGATAATCGACGACAGAAGAACCGCTTAAGAACGTTCAGCAGATAAAAAATATTTCACAGGGGGCCTAAATAGGTTTTGCGTGTGCCCAGCATCCGCATCAGGTTGACAAGTCCATTCAATGAAAAACCAACTGAACCTGCGTTGATATAGAGAAAATGAGTTTAACGAGGGTATTCATTGGTTTCCTTTTTGTTTTGTTTTTTCTTAAAAACTAAAATTATGGGTACGCATTAGAACCGCCTCATTCAGGCGCTTATAACGTGTACGAACAATCTAATCTTGAACTAGAAATAAGAATACTGATAAAATAATGGTTCTAGAGATCAGTACTGCGTCATTTTAGCGCAAGGGTGTGTTTTTATAATGTATAACGCATATGTACGTTTTTTTTTTTTTTTTTGCTTTGGGCTGACATACCAATAATAATGCATAAACATAGAAGTGAAGCCACTGATCAATTAAGTCACACCTCTCAGGGATACCAAGGGAAATAAACACAAATAACTAGACAGTAATGGAAACTTCAATAGCAGAAAGCCAAATGGACAGTTAAAGTCACACAAAATGACCAATTTGCTATCCAATCCAAAATAAAAAATATAAGCGATACACACACTTAAAAACAAACAATAATAAAAATAGTCTATTTAACGGCCTTGATTCCGTCGCGATTTAGACAAATAGTGTTTTTTTTTCAGTCCGAATGAAGACTTCCATTGATCTTTCAAAGACGATTCTTCTGCCGTGGTTTATTTTGGTTATTGTTTGTCTTTAAGTATATGTCTCGTTTATATATTTTTGTCGTTTTGGCTTTCCGCCATTGTATTTCCATTAGCGTCTAGTTATTTAATGTGTGTGTTTCTTTCCCGTTGATGGCTCTGATGGGATGTGTGGGTTAATAATATCGGATCCTGATAATTGTCTTCACTTGTATTTCCTAACTCATCACTCTAACCCTGTTATCCCAAGTATTCTCTATATAACGACTTTAACAAGGGGCTCATTCAACTGATGTTTCCCCATGATGCAAATCATTTTTAAATATGTATGCCTTTTCTGGGACATTGGCAAACAGTGCAGCGCCAGTTCAGACGCGGCACAACGTGGCTTCTGATCTGGGTCTACACTGTTGGCTTAAAGAACATTTATTTTTGTAAAAAAATGCAAAAAAAACAAACTGACAGCACTAAAATAATTCGAAATGAACCACTCCAAACTTATTAATAGGGGAAGATTCCACTGTCGCATATACGAGGGCCGATTGATATGTTGAAGGAGGTACACAGGGAAGGTCTTTTTAAGTCCCATGCAAGGACCGATCGCATTTGGTCAGTTTATCGAGCTTAAGTAAACAAGACAAGCAGCTATTCCTAAATGGACGAAATCGGTGAGTGAGTGAGTGAGTGAGTGAGTTTTAGTTTTACGTCCCACCAACAGCTAAGGTCATACGGAGACGGGACCTCGGTTTTAAAAACTCATCCGAACGTCTGAAGAAGCCCGGGATCGATCATGCGATCCCTGGTTTACAAGGCGAGTAGCGTAACCACTGCACCAAGGAGGCTTCTGACGAAATCGGTGAAAGAGCGGTGAACCCATATTTGCAAAATAAAGGTTTAACACCTAATATATAGTAGCAACAACAGGGGAAGATGTCCCGTCATATAACACGGTAAAACGTTGGGTGGCAGTATGTAAGCGAGGCAGACATAGTCTTTAGGGTGGCCCCCCCCCCCCACACACACACACTTTCTGGAAGGCCTGTCAATGTTGCAACCCAATCCATGATATTTTATGACTGACAGACGAGTGGCAAAAATATATATAGCCAGAAGAATTGACATTTCACAGGAAAGAGTACATTCCATTCTGAGAGAGGATCTTGCAATGAGAAAGCTTTCGGCCTGATTGGTACAAAGACTTCTGACAGATGATCAGAACCACACCAGGCGCAGAAATCCGCACGATGATCTTAACCTTTTTACCAACTTTCTTTAGAGATTTGTCACTATGGATGAAACATGAGTCCATCATTTAACCCTAGAGGCCAACCAATGATCGAAACAACGGAAGCACCACGGCTCATCCTCGTCAAAGATGGCAAAGATTGCTGGGAAGGTTATTGTCTCGGTTTTCTTGGATGCAGATGTGATTTTGCTGATAGATTATCTCCATCAATGGCACATACTATGCTTCACTTCGGACGAAGTTACGGGAAAATATTAAAATTAAGCGCCGCAGAAAGCTCGCCAAAGGGGGGATGTTCCATTGGGACTATGGTCTTGTTCACCAGCCCGAATTGCTATGACTGCCATTCACGACTGTGGCTTTAAATTGATTGAGCATCCACTTTATTTATCTGATCTCGCTCCATCAGACTTTCATGTATTACCAAAACTGAAAGCGCCTATTTCATTCACCCACTTTCAGTCTGAAGATGACGTCATATATGCAACGGATGACATTCTGAACAGCCAAGATAAGGAGTTCTATAAGAGTATATAGCTACTGAAGGGTATTGCGTGAAAATAATACAATATGTCCAACAAAATTCAAATCATTCAATATAAGGCTAACAACATATCAATCAGCCCTCGTAGTTTAAATTTGTATTTATTAATTCTTATCCACAAAGTAATCATAACGATGACACATCGGTTTGTGAGTTGAAATAACATGCTTCTTAAACAATGTCATGTAAAATGTGGAACTAAATGAACGTTTTTCTTCTTGATTTTTATTACATATATATAATTTGACCCTCGCCAAACGGGGCTCGTATACGAGCGTACGAATTTGAGACCATTTTAATTTAACTACGAATACTAACTATTAAAGCTAGAGACCTCCATCTAGAAGCCCTTGTGGTTATGCTACTCGCCTTGTAAACCAGGGGTCGCAGGATCGATCCCGGGTTTCTCCAGACTTTCGGATGATTCTTTAAACCGAAGTCCCGTCCACGTATGACCTTAGTTGTTGGTGAGACGTAAAACTCAAACACTCGAGATACTCAACTATTATGTCTAGCCTTTTGGGGAAAATATGTTTGTTTGCTTATTAATAAGATGTGGCCGGCCCTTAGTTCAGTCATATCGGATGCATCACGAAAACACGCCTGTATAATTTTGACCCCCCTGGATCGCCATTTTATATAGTAAAACTAGGGTTTACAGGGGTGTACATTGTTTTTCTTATTTCTGCTTATAAACATTGATTGTGGGCACTGGATAGAACCGCTTCTATATAATCTATGTTTTGAGCAGAAATAAGCAAATAAATATCACATTGTTATCGGAAATGTTAATTTAATCGGTGGTAAAGTTTTGCAAGGCATTTGTATAGGCGTGTTTGCGGAATGAAGCCGGTCCCTAGTAGATATTTTGGATGGGCGATTGATGGCGATCAGGAGATTGCTGGTTTGATACCTACCGTGTCGGCTACAGTCTTTCGTTTCTATGCTAATATAGAAGGGCATTTGTAAATTTCATGCGAAAACATTTGCAATTTTACACATAAAAAGGGAAGTTAGGTTCATAAAAAGGGAAGTTAGCTGAAGGGGTTCGATATGATATGAGTATTGTTGACCTGGTCGTTAGATAAATGAATCGCCCCGTTTGTGTTTCTGTTTTCAGTGCATTTAAGTCGCTTTTTTTGAAGTGTTCATTACATGAAACTTGCTTGTGGAATGTGTTCTTTTATTGCATTCATTTCGTTTAGATCTATATCGACAATGGTAATGCTCACACTTTTATTAGCATTATGACTACAAAAATACCAAGGACTTTTTGAAGATTTCTTTTGGATACTGATATCCGGTCCCCATCTTCAACTTAAATTGAGAAAAGAGGATACTCTTCCAATCCACATTATATGTAGAGTCAATAAGCGGTGGTAGCTTTAACGTCAATTCGCTGGTGACAGACGTCTGTCAGCAGAAAATGTCACATACATGTGCTGGTGACGACATCTGTCACAGCTGTCACAGCTAATTCCATATGCATTGGCTGGTGGCAGTCACTCCGTATTTTTATTTGTAACCGTCCCTTAAAATAAGGGTACTTGTTTAATCCGCCCAGACACTCTATGTGTGAAATAACGAAAAGTTAAAAGTCATTCTTACAGGTATCGAAACAGTGTGAGACGGGCCTCCGTGACCTACTGGATAAGAGCGCTGACTCTTAATAATTAGGTCCGTAAACGCTACGGGTCGAGCCTGGCTCGAGTCACATGTGATACGCCAAGTTCTGCAAAGGAATGTTGTGTGTTTTTCTCCGGTTTTCGCCCATCTCTGATTAACGATCGGTTCTATATGGGTGTAAGAATCTTGAAAGGTGTAAGAATCTTACACAAAACCAAATATATGTATTTATTTCAAGTCATGCTATCTTATTTCAGGCGAGGAACTCCTTGTGTGGTATGGCGAAAGGTACGCAAAATATCTCATGGAAAAGCAAAGGATGAGTGCTGCAGAATTATAAGATAAACTTACGAATAATTATCAAACTCGTTAGCAAAGCCTACAATATCTTCCGTGGAGATTTAAACTTACATCATGAAAACACGCCTATAATATTTTGACCCATTTGACCCCTACTTACGTGTATATATAGTAAAACTGGGGTTTAGAGGGGTAAACGTTATTCCTCTTCTGTCTGTTCAAAAATATATATTGTGGGTACTCGTTAAAACCGCCTCATCGAGGCGGTTCTAACGGGTACCCACAATCTGTATTTTGAGAAGAAATAAGAAAAATATCACAATTTTCATCTAAAAATTGTCGATTTTCTGGAGGTAAAGTTTACAATGTACATGTATTTGTATAGGCGTGTTTTCGTTATAGGACTGAAAAATAGAAGCGAAAAATACTGAATCAAAACCGTACTGCCATAATCAACGGCAATTGGAAAATAAAGACACTACACATTACCTCGATACTTTCTTATCTTTTATAGAACGCTACCTCATAGTTTTAAATGGTAAATGATGGCTATTCACTTAAATGATGTTGTACCCAATCCATTCATCAATTCATTTATTTTTATCCAATGTTGTATCCAAGTCCCAATGGGCGGGGACCAAAGCAAGCCGGCTATCAACACGATAACAAACGCGTGTGTTAAAATGGCACCTTTACTGTGGCGGTTCTAACCAATACCCACGATTGACGGCTTAAAACATAGATTGTGTGTGCTCGTTGGAACCGCCCTACTGACGCGGTTATAAGCAGTAGCCACTACCAACGTTTATGAACAAAACTAAGAAAATAAAGGTATACGTATGTAAACCGCAGTCTGCTACAAATAAATGAGGCTACAAGGTTTATATGGTGGTTAATTGTCACACAGTCCAATAAACAAGAAAACACACAATAGCAGAAAGCCAAAATGACAGTTACTTTCCCATAAAATGGCCAACAGGATATCCAAAAGAAAAACAATACAAGAGACACACACACCCAAAGATAAACCACTACAAAAATAAACCGCGACAGAAGAACCGCCTTGGAACGGTCAGTGAAACGAATTCCAGTGTGTGTGTGTGGGGTGGGGGGTGGGGCTTCAATCAATTTTACACGACCGCAATCCTCGCCCTTACTTCCGTGGCGATTTGGACAAATCATTTGATCAGTCCGCCTGTAGGCCCCATAACTCATCAGTGCAACATCTCCGAAAAACACAAAAATCAAAACACCCTTTTGGCCAACATTTCAGATAGACGAGCGGTTCGGGCAAGATCCGGCCCGAATCAATCGGCTCGGTCGGTCTCTAGAAACGCACAACTTGTTCTTCTCTTCCTTCTTTCTTATCTTAATGGTACAATCCTGGTTTATTCATCTTATTCCTCTTAACTTATCTGTATGTTCTGATGGGTGATGGCTGACGTATTAATCGGTGGGCTCACTGAAACACCCATAATTTGCTATAAATACAATAAACCTGTTAGATATATCATTTTTAATTTCAGTAAACTTGTTTCTGATCTTGATACTGAAACTAACACTCCTGATACCTGTTATTGTAAAATTTCAGTGTATTGTTATCCTGCTGCTGTTTATATTATCACTGGCAATTTAAAAATTATTCCTGAGTCTAGGATACGTAATATAAATTTTAATGGACCGAAATATCGATTTCATTCTAAAATTTATTTCAATAAGTGTAGAGATGAAATCGCTGCTGCCTTGAATGAATTTTGTTGTCGATGGTGTGAACGAGAGTATGTTGAGCATAAAGCTCTAAAAGAATGGGAAAATAGCATTCAGAAACTAGTGCACAAACGCATTTCTTTCTACTCTCAAAATACGAACTTATTACCTCCTAGACCTAAGACGACGTCTTTACATCACCTTAAACTAGGTATTAAATAATTTCATAAGAAGTTTGTTTTGGCTCCAGCGGATAAGGTTGCTAACAATGTGATCGTTGTCTGTAGTGTTTCCCCTAATGAGTTATACAAGGGTGCTGCACCCTGCTGCCCTTCTGGACTACCCTGCTGCCCATCTCACTCACCCTGCTGTCCTTTGTTGGTGTGAAAGCGTTTACCGGTGAAAATCTGTCACAACAAGTTCCTGTATATAAAAGAAGCCTTTTGTCATCATATCAGATTACAGAATGCTCTTAAATATTGGTTATAAAGCATGTGAAAAATAGAAGTGGAGGCAATGATCAGTAATCGATACAATAAACACACAGCTCCCATCATAGACACCAAAGGGAAAGATGCACAAACATGAAACAACAGACCCTAATGGAAACACCAACAGCGGAAAGCCAAAAGGGCAGTCACTTTCCCACAAAATGGCCAATAGGCTATCCAAAATAAAAAAGCGACACAAACACCCAAAGACAATTAACGTGTAACTATACCAAATTTAGTGACTGGGAGGCCTTTCTGACATTTAATCTTCATCAGTGTGTCTAAACCCCAAAGTTTTGAAACCTAAACGGATGTTGGACAAGACCCGGCAAACATAGCACATCCCCATAACAAATACAAACCGCGACAGAAGAACCGCTCTGGAACGGTCAGCGGAAACGAACTCCACCGGGGGAGGCTTAAATCCATTCCACGTGGCTACAACCCCCGCCCCTACTTCCGTCGCGATTTAGACAAATAATTTGTTCAGACCGCATGAAGGCAACATCCTTTATTTCGGTTCTCTTGAAAACATAACAAAATGCCCTTTTAGACCACTTTCACGTGTTAAAAGTGCTCTTTTTCTGAAACGCCCTGCCCTTTACCAAGCAGAAGTAAAACAAAGATCAGGAATCGATACAATTAACTTACTCCACCAATCAAAGATACCAAAGGGAAAGTCTTGGGGAAACACTATGTTTGACGGCTCCACTATGTTAATATTCTTCAGCAAGAACTGAGTGGTACTAACGCCTATGAACTGCAGCCTTTGTCTGTAGAGAGGGCTTTAACTGATGACCACATATATCATTCTGCCGCCAAGTTTGCTGTATGTATTCTAGACGACCAAGATAAGCTTCCTACGTTATATTGGTTACATAAACTTCATAAATCCCATACAAAGCACGGTTTATTGCAAATTCAAGCTCTTGTACCACAATTAAACTCTCCAAATTATTAACTACATGTTTTACCGCCATAAAAACAAGTATATAAATACTGCGACAAAGTCTTTGAAAGATCAGAGAGAAATCTGTTTTGGTCTATAAAAATTCTAATGAAGTTTTAAATAAATTGAAATCCAGACGTTTTCGTGCTTCAAGTCTACTTTTGATTTTTCCTCCAATACAATACACTTCCTCATAATCTTGAAAAATGAAAATTCAATGATTTAATTGAATGGACATTTCATAGGGAATAGAAGTAGAAGCAATGATCAAGAGTCGATACAATCAACCCACAGCTCCCATCAGAGACACCAAAGGGAAAGAAATACAAACATGAAACAACATACCCTAATGAAAACATCAATAGCGGAAAGCCCAAAGGACAGTTACTTTCCCTCAAAATGGCCAAATAGGCTATCTAAAATAAAAAAATATAAGCGACACAAACACACAAAGACAGACCAAAACAAAAATAAACCGCGACAGAAGAACCGCATTGGAACGGTCAGCGGAAACGAATTCCACTGGGGGTCTTAAATCGATTATCTTGCATGGAATAAAAGAATTTTTTGTTTTTCACTTCTGAAGAGCATAACAATTATACTTTATGGTCATGTCAGAAAGTGTGTGAAGCTTTCAACTTTCAACTTGACAATGTTTACATAAGATTTGGTACTAAGTTATTTAGATATGTTGTGAGTATTCCAATGGGTACAAATTGCGCACCCCTTGTGGCTGATCTGTTCTTGTTTTTGTTATGAAAGAGACTTCATGTTGTCCTTTCCGCTGAAAACCAATCTGAAATCTAGATATTTGGATGATGTTTTAAATGTTGACAAAACCTATTTCGATGGTTTGATCAGTCAAATTTACCCTACCGCCGCCCACCCCCCCCCCCCCACCCCTTCAGTTAAATAAAGCAAATTGTTCTGATACCAAGGCCCCGTTTTTGGATTCACATGTTTCTTTAGTAGATGAATTAGTTTCTTGCAAAATTTATGATAAACGCGATGCTTTTGATTTTGAGATTGTACATTGCCCTTTCTTTGATGGAGATGTTCCTCGTGTGGCAACCTATTGCGTTTATACTTAGCAATTAATTCTATTTGCCAAAGTGTCTATTCATACAATTGACTTCAACACGCGTAATAAAGTGTTTTCTGCTAAACTTCGTAATCATGGTTATCGGTATCATAAACTACGCAAAGCTTTTCCAAAATTTTATAGACTCATTCCATTTAATTTCAAATTTGAATGTTGGACGTAAATCTCTTCTGCAATAAGGTCTATCGGAACCCGAATTTTATGGTCATTTAGTATATACATTCAGAAAAATATATTATTGCAATGACTAGCACCCATTTTCGTAAAATCATTCTTCAAAATAAAAAGGATTGGGTTCAACATAAATGTAATACGACTGACTGCATGCATGGTAGTTAACAAGATCACGGTTGACAACACTGCTTCCCTCTTTAATTACACGCCGGCGGGTCAGGCCTTGGATTCTTTGACGGTTCCAGCGTAAAGGCTTACGGAGAATGAGGGAGAATCTAATTTTATGTAATGTTAGTTGGTGATTGATGCTTTGTCTCTGGTTGGGCCCATCGCAGTCTAAATGTTGTTTTTCTGGTTTTCTTTTGCTCCAGCATTTCAATTGTATCTTGCTGTCGAGTCCACACCGTTATTTCATCTTTGTGGTTGTTTGATTTTTATGTTAACGGAGGTGTTGCAATGGTGAGTTAGGAGGCCTTAATGCGGACTGAATTATTAATTATTTGTCTAAATCTCGACGGAAGTACGGTCGAGGATTGTGTCCACGTAAAATCGATTTAAGCCCCCCCCCCCCCATTGGGACTCGTGTCACTGATCGTTCCAAGACAGCTCTTCTGTCGCGGGTTTACTTTGCTATGGCTTGTCTTTGAGTGTGTGTAGCACTTATATTATTTTGTTTTGGATAACCAATTGACCATTTTGTGGGAAAGTAGCTGTCCTTTTGGCTTTCCGCTACAGATATTTCCATAAGGGTCTAGTTGTTTCATGTTTGTGTTTCTTTCCCTTTGGTGTCTCTGATGGGAGCTCAGGGTTAATTGTATCGATTCCTGATCATTGTCTTCACTTCTTTTTTGTACTGGAGGATTGAGCAGAAACTTCTGTGAGAGTGTGAATATTGGTTGGGATGAATCCCGACTGTCATTTTTTATCTTTAAATTCGGTGTGTATAGGTGGGAGGCATAAAGCGGAATGACCCTGGTCCTGTCACCGAGTGTAATTGCAATGTAGCCTTGGCGTTGGAAATAGGATATCTATTTCTGTGAAACGTCCCGTTCTAGAGCTCCATGGAGGGTGGGACTCAAAGCTATCGAATCATAGATCTTCTCATCATGGCTTCCCAAACTAGAAAAAAAGGTTATTCTTGAACATGTCTGAGGACGACCCGAAACCGGTTACATTTACTTTCAAACTCAATAAAAATTGTGCAAACTTTTTCGTGATTCATAGCAGGGAAGACAAGATGTGTTTGTGAAACAGTGATGCCCACAGACAGCGCATTCTGAATATGAAAGCAGTATCACTTAGCAATCGAAAAGTATGGTCAATGTTCAAGTCTTAAAAAAGTAGGTCAAGGTAAAAAATTATGGGATCGTTGGAAAGGTCTTGTGACATAGAATGCACATGTGGAATATGAAAGCCCTATCACTTACCCATCGAAAGTTATGGCCAATGTTAAAGTTTTTGAAAAGTAGGTCAAACGTCAAGGTCACTGTGACGAGGTCAAAAATTATGGTACCACTGGAAAGGTCTTGTAACAAAGAATGCACATGTGAATTATGAAAGCCCTACCACTTATCAATCGAAAGTTACGGCCATTGTTAAAATTTTTAAAAGTAGGTGTAAACTCAAGTTCAAGGTCACGAGGTCAAAAATTATGGTACCACTGGAAAAGTCTTGTGACAAGGAATGCACGTGTGAAATGTGAAAGCCATATAAGTTACCATTCAAAAGTTATGCCCAATGTTAAAGTTTTTGCGAATGTTAAAGTTTTTAAAAAAGAAGTAGGTCAAATGTCAAGGTCAACGTCACTAGGTGAAAAAATATGGTATCACTGGCAAGTTCTTGTTACATGGAGTAAACATGTGAAATATGAAAGCCATATCACTAACCAATCAAAAGTTATGGCCAATGTTAAAGTTTTTTTTAAAAAAGAGGTAAAAATAGGTCAAATGTCAAGGTCAAGGTCACGAGGTCAAAATAATGGTACCTCTTGAATGGTATTGTGACAGGAAACACACATGTGAAATATGAAAGCCCTATCAGTTACCATTCAAACGTTATGCCCAGTGTTAAGGTTTTTGCAGACAGGCAAACAGACAAACAGACGGACAGACAGACCAGAAATTATATGCCCCGAAACTTTGATTCCGGGGGCATAAAAAGCTGTTACCACTATGTCACCATTTGTAATCGAAAAACATACAAAATCGCTAATTGGTACTCCAACAAAAAATGTCAAAAAATAGAACCCTTTTAGTAAAAACGAACAGAAAAAGCCAACTTGAAAATCTTTTAAAAACAGTTTTTTCGACATGGATGTCTCTGTCACGGAACATAAAACATTGAATTCTTGCAAAGTCATTTTCCGTGTCAGAATGTCAAAACAAGAATCAGAAACAAATCTTGTGAAAAACCATAAAGATCAAGGAGTAACAGCATGTGTACGCTTCAAAATCAGAAGACGGAAATCTCATAGACACTAACACACTTGTTATAAATTTTAACACTTATCCCCCCCCCCAAATCACTGAAATTATTCTGCAGGATTATACGGGTTGAAATGTTCATTCCAAATCATCTGACGTGTTTCAACTGTCAGAGGTTTGGCCGCCATAATAACTTGGTGCATCCATTTGGGAAAAATTGCCTTATGGATCTCGATACTCGTACCTACAAGAAACCGGCCAAGTGCGTGAACTGCGGAAAAATCATTTTTCAAAATCGAATGTTCGTGAAGTATGGAAAAAAGAAAAAGAAATTAAGAAAATCAAAGTCACACAAAGTGTCACCGATTTGGAAGCAAAGAAAATTCAAGAAAATTAAGTAGAAACTACTTTTGAAAAAGTTGTCCAAGCTCTTTCAAGCAAACCTGAAATTAAAGGAACTTCTACTCAATTTAACTAAAAAGATTTTGTCATTCAATCTTATTCTTAAGTCATTACTGTCACTGAAAAACCTAAACCTACATATACATATCAATCACAACCAAGACCTACTTCACAAACCAGTTCCCAATCGCAACCAAATACAAACTATACAGGTTGATCTCAGTCGCGATCAAAATCAAGGCCAGCAGATTAAAAAAAAAACGGCAAAGAAAACACGAGGGACCGAACGCAAGCAGTAGAGGTGCGTCAACTGATCTAATCAAGGTGACCAATCAGTTCGGCTCACTCGAGGAGATGGAGTAAGACGTTGACTCCTCAATGTTCTCACAGTCTCATTAAAAATAAAATAATAAGGTTTCTTATTATAATCATCTCTCCATTACATCATGGATAAGAAATCAATTCTTCAGTGATACTTTCGAGGACTTAAAGCCAATTTTAACCAACTTTCAATTTTAACGACACTTTGTTTTTTCTCCGAATGCCATTTGTCTTTAAGAAATATTAAAAAACATAGATAATATTAGTTTCAAAAATGTCATTATGTACAATCATATCGCAACTGATAATCAAAAAGCATCGGGAGGTTCATCAGTACTTGTGTCATCCAACACTCATAGAAAGATAGACATAAATAGTAATTTACAAGGTGATGCTGTAAATCTCACATTATCTAAATCCATAACAATTTGTTCTGTCTATTGATTTTTCCAAAGTATGGACACAAATGACAAAGAAGAAATCATAGAAAAAAAATATTGCTGAAAATCATTTATGTGTATTTCATGATTAACAATCGACATATATACTACTCAAAGTTTGATAGGGATCACTTTTTTAGTGTAAAATAATTTTTGGATGAATTAATCAGCTGAATCAAAATTTGATACATAATAATAGAACACGTATCCTTCACAAAACCTAGTGATTAATTTTGTCAACTGGTACTGCATTCAAGCGTGACAACAGCAACCGTCTTGGCACCCCCAAAATTTGCCATAACACGAAGGGATTTGGACAACTGATTTTTTGCACAAATTTCCAAATTTGTTAAGACAAACGTGCCTTATAACGTGTATGGCGCCCACGGGCATCAATTACAGTACGACATCGCCTGCGCATGCTGGTAATCCGAGTCTGTACCCGGTTTTGTTGAATCAGCTTTCATTTAGTAACCAATGCATCTTTGAGCTCCTGTAAAGTCCTCGGATGCACAGGTCGGGCTGAAACAGCACGCTGAAGCATGTCCTGCGCATGCTCAATCGGATTTAAGTCCGATGACCGAGTAGGCCAGTCCATACGAACGATTTTCTCACGTTCCAGATAGGAATCAGTGACGTTGGCACGGTTGGGACGGGCATTATCGTCCATCAGAATAAAGTCCAGGCCGATAGCATCTGCATATGGTCTCACAAACTCATCAAGAATATCATTACAGTACCTCACTGCCATTAATGTTCCGTTTTCAACGACGTACAAGTCAGTGTTACCGTTCACGCTTATCCCAGCCCAAACCATGACTGACCCCTTTCCATAGCGATCATGCTCTGCCACATCCAAGTCATCGAATCGCTCTTTAAACATTCGCCACACTAATTGATGTTTATAAGTGAATTTTAGACAGAATCTGGACTCCTCAGTAAACAGTACTGACGTCAAGTCACGAACCGTCCACCTGACGTGAGTTCTGGCAAAGTCCGATCGGTCTAGCACGTGCTGACTCGTCAACGGAACACGTACAGCAGGCCTCATGGCATTAAGTCCGAACTCGTGGAGCCCGTTTCTGACAGTTTGTGTAGAAATTCGTACTCCAGTTCCGTTCCTAAGCTCGATATGCAAACGCGTACCGTTCAGCAACCGTTGACGTCGAGACTGAATCAACAAGAAACGGCCCTGACGTTGAGTTGTAGCCCTTTCTCGACCCCGCCGTGTCTGTGTGAAGGATTTCCATGGGTAAGATGCCGACTCCACATTCGGGAAACCACGCTCTGAGACACATTCAGAATTCCAGCAATACGACGTTGAACCACGCCAGATTCCCACATTCCGACGCCACGATTCATTTCTTCGGGGCTCAAACGGTTTCTTAATTGTCCTCTAGGCATTTTAGTGTTTCACAAACTCAAATGAAGTCCATTTTACGCTTGGTAAAGCAACACTGACAAGTTTGATTGGTCTGTTGGAAAGCAGTGCTACGCAAGATTTTGGGGGTGCATGAATTCATTTACGAAGTGTGAGAAGTGTGCACATTTATGAGTACTGAACTGCACATGAGTTTCTGTTTAAGATATATACCAATACACCGAGTACAAATTCTGTCAAGAAATTTTAAATTTTCAGTGCAAAATTTGGTATATAAAAAGTGATCCCTATCAAACTTTGAGTAGTATATCTTCCTAAAAGAAAGTATTTTGCTTTAGAATTATCCATATGCGCCCCACATATCTATTTAGATTTTGACGAATCTGATATGGACGATCTCCATGTGAGCAGTCATTTTCCAATAACGACTGAAGAAACTGAATCGACTCATGAAGATCGTCATTCCGGGTAGAATCTACATGTAAAGCAAATTTGGAGAATTTTAATCAATTATATAATGGAAAATTAGAATCTGATGTTTTTAAAATGACAGACGATACACAAGCTTTTACTGATGAATTACTTCATATAACTGAAAAAAAATGTATTCCTAAATCCTCGACAGAATCCAAGACAAAAAGAAATTGATTAAATAATGAGGTTAAAAATTCGATTGATAAATGTAAATTTGCCCTACAAAAATTTATTAGACAACCAACAAAAGAAGATCTTATCCATTCCAAAGATAGGCGAGCTAAATAGAAGTAAAACAAAGATCAGGAATTGATACAATTAACTTACTCCACCCATAAAAGACACCAAAGGGAAAGAAATACAAACATTAAGCGACCAGACCATAATGGAAACCTAAACAAAGGAAGGCCATAAGGACAGTTACTTTCCCACAAAATGGCAATATGGCCATCCAAAACCAAAAGACACAAGTGATACACACAGTAAGTAACAAACAACAACATAAAAAAAAAATCGCCACATAAGAGCCGCCTTGGAACGGTCAGTGGAAGATTTCCACTGGGGCGCTTAAATCGATTTTACGTGGCCACAATCCTCGCCCTTACTTCCGCCGCGATTTAGACAAATAATTTGTTGAGTCCGCATGAAGGCCTCCTAACTCATCAGTGCAACATCTCCGTGAACACAAAAATCAAAGAACCACAGAGGTGAGACAACGGTGAGGACTCGACAGCAAGAAACCACTGAAATGCTGGAGCAAAAGAAATCAACAGTTAGACTCCGATGAGCCCGACCAGAGACAGAGCATCAGGCACCAACCAACATTATCTCTCTAATTTTCAATAAGCCTTTACGTTGGAGCCGTCATAGAATCTGAGGCCTGACCCACCGGCGTGCAATTAAAGAGGGAAGCAAAGTTGCCAACCGTGATTGGGTTAACTACCATGCATGCAGTCTGTCGTATAATATCCATGTTATACCCAATCTTTTTATATCGAAGAATGATTTTACGAAATTGGGTGCTGAAGTCATTGCGGTTATATATTTTTCTGAATTTATATACTAAGTCACCATAAAATTCGGGTTCCGATAGACCTTGTTGCAGAAGAGATTTAAGTCAAATATTGAACTTTGAAATTAAATCAGAATGGCGTCTATAAAATTTTGAAAAGGCTTTGCGTAGTTTATGGTACCGATAACCCTGATTAAGGAGTTTAGCCGTTAATAATTTATTACGAGTGTTGAAGTCAGTTACATGACTACACACTCTAGCAAATCGAATTAATTGCGAAATATAAACGCCATAGGATGGCGCACGAGGAACATCACCATCCAAAAAAGGAAAATTTACAATCTCAAAATCAAAGTCATCGCGTTTATCATAAATTTTGCACGAAACAAATCCATCTACAATAGATAGATGTAAATCCAAAAACGGGGCCTCGGTATCAGAAGAATTTGCTTTATTTAACTGAAGTTCTAGGGGGTAAATCTGACTGATCAAACCATCAAAATAGGTATTATCAATATTTAATAAATCATCTAAATATCTAGAAGTAGAGCTAAAAGCTTCAATAATTTCAGATTGGTTATCAATGGAAAGCGACAAAATGAAGTCTCTTTCATAACAATACAAGAACAGATCAGCCACAATAGGTGCGCAATTAGTACCCATCGGAATACCCGCAATTTGTCTAAATAACTTAGTACCGAATCTGATATAAATATTGTCAAGTAGAAAGGTGAGGGCATCACACACTCTCTGACATGACCAAAGTGTATAATTCTTATGCTCTTTAGAAGTGAAAAATGCATTTCTGACATTACATGCAAGATAGAGAGAATCTTCTCTGTGAAAAGCCCATTCAATTAAATCATTAAGCTTTTCTTTTATAAGATAATGAGGAAGTGTAGTGTAAAGAGTGGAAAAATCGTAGGTAGACAGACTAGAAGCACGAAAATGTCTAGATTTCAATTTATTTAAAACCTCATTCGAATTTTTTATAGACCAAAACAGATTTCTTCCTGATCTTTCAAAGACTTTATCACAATATTTAATTACATGCGTTTTAATAGCAGTAAGACAGGGAGTTAATAATTTAGAAAGTTCAGTGGTAGTGCAAGAGCTAGAATTTGCAATAAACCGTGCTTTGTAAGGTTTTTTATGAAGTTTTGGTAATCAGTATAGCGTAGGAAGCTTGTTTTCGCCTTCGTTAACACACACAGCAAACTTGGTGGCTGAAAGACAAACATGTTTATCTACTATAGCTCTCTCTTCAGCTAAAGGCTGAAGTTCATAGGCCTTAGTACCACCAAGCTCCTGCTTAAGCGTGTTAACATAGTGGAGCCGTCACACAACGACGACGTTGTTAGCGGCCTTGTCTGCAGGGGCCAAAACAAACTTCTTATGAAATTCTTGAATACCTAGTTTAAGATGACGTAAAGACGTCTTGGGCTTAGGAGGTAATAAGTTAGTATTTTGAGAATAGAAAGAAATGCGTTTATTCACTAGTTTTAAAATGCTAAGTTTCCAGTCCTTAAGGGCTTTATGCTCAACATACTCTCGCTTACACCATCGATTACAGAATTCATTCAAGGAAGCAGCGATTTCATCTCTACATTTACTGAAATCAATTTTAGAAGGAAACCGATATTTCTGTCCTTTAGAAATTATATTCCTTATCCTAGAATCAGGAATAAATAAAGCTCGCAAAACAATAAAATTAGCCAAAAATTTCTTGGCAGCATTTTGTCTCAAAACTTAATTCTAGAACTCCAGCAAGAACAGATGTGTCATGATTCGAAAACTTTGTGTCAAATTCAAGATTAATAAACATGTCCATATTAAATCAAACGGAAATATATGTTCAACAACCAAAGACATTTCCAATGCCTTGGGAGGGAGGGGCGTGGATTTTCAGAAACAAAAAAAAAACTGTTTAGCTCAAATTATTCTGAAAGATTTCAAATTATAAAACAAGAACAAGAGAAAACAAATTGGAATTTTCATCATTAAATCACGAAAAAATATACTTTACCCTATCCTACTAAATAATTGTTAGATGCTCTCCATAAATCGCATGATACTGCTGTGGATCCTGATGATTTACTCAATCCAATTCTAAACCATTTACCAAACAAGGCATTGGAAACATTATATAATGTTTAAATGATATTTGGATCACTGGGAAAGGGGATCTTCCATCTGTGCCCATGCATGTTCTTTCTTTAAACTTTGCAAATTAATAACTCAGCATATACAACCTATAAAAAAGTATTTATTAACTTATATAATTCAAAGTAGGACTCAGAAGGCCACCCTGACTGACTCCCTTCATGAGCTGATAGTCTGTGTCTAAGTCTAAAATCTTACGTTTTATTTAGTTGAATGCAGAACTCCATAGGCATTCTTTTGATACTACAAAACCTTTTGAATTAATAAAAGTTTACATTTGCTGATAAAATAATTATCGAAAATCTCAGTTTTTTTAATTATTTTTTTTTTAAATTTATCCAAATTCAATTACTATGATAAATATGTTCAAGTTTTTGTCAAGATTTTATTTTAATAGGAAAACTTGCCATATGTATCCTCTGTAGCTATGTCAAATTTTATGAAAATCCGAAACGGATAACACTGTAGTTTTACACCTTTAATGGATGTAGGTCGTTTCTGCAAAATTTACTGTTTTATTGAAATCACCAAAGAACCTTACCAAAAGGCACTGCCCTCAAAATTTTAACACTTATGTAATAAAAATGAGATTATACAAATCGAAATGAATATATCTTGAGCTGATCTAGCTTAGAAACCATTACAATATCATGAATTCCTGGTTTTGTCTTTCATTTATACACTATGATCTATCCAAAATAGTAGATAGTTAAACACTAAATCAAAAGGTATGCTAATCAACAAATTAGGCTTAACAACATATATTGCTTTTTATTAGCTGCAAAATTATTGTGGACATGTGCAACTTTATTTAATGACTTTACAGAAGTCATGCTACTAAAATATGTGTAAGGCAAGAAGATCCATTATTTTCATTGCCATACTGAGATGGTGTGCAAGGACGCAATGGTCAGTGCTTGGTTGTTGCTAGTACAAATAGTACTGTTCATAAATCCATGGCCAGATTAAGCCTTAGATATTATCTGTCTTTATGTATGCTGGATTCTTATCTAACAATAAGTTCCAAAAATCGAAACTGACACTGGTATTGAGCTTCTGTTGCAAAGGATAGTATTGATGAATGAGGCACAGAATATTTGGTGTAAACCAAGGTGTTCCATGACCTAGAGGAATTTTGCTATTAAACAGGAAGAGAAACAGTTTCCTTCCTTACAGTACACATGCATAAAATTGTTTCTTTTCTGCATTGGTATTGCACTTGTTGATGTTTCTCTAGTGCCTTATTTTTTACTCTTTTTACTTTGCCAATATAGTGGTTAATTTATCGGACGCGAGCTTTTAGTATTTTTTCTGGTTGTTAATCTTTCAACCACTTATTGAATGTTTCTGCCGAAAGCAAGTTCACTGTTCTTTTTAAGCACTGTTCGTGCTTGGTTTGTTGTTCATTAATGATTATCGGTACATTTCTGTGCAATTTATCTCTCACCTTAGAAAGAGCATTGCAGTGTTTGGACAGAAAGAGCATCGCAGTGTATTTACTGAAAATAATTTAGTAGACATTGCCTCCACTTCTATATTACCTTACGTACATGTTACGATGTTCATTTAAAATTCTATATAAAATCTTTGTCAGCTGTTCAAGACGTTGCTGAGCTTGTTGTTTTTGCACAGTTACTGTACTCGTCTTTTGTGAGTTTTCACATCTTCTTTGTGGGTGTTGAGTCTCTTTAAATTGTTTGAGTGGACTGCGTCTTATTATTGTTGCTCGGTCTGAATTCATATCACTTTTACGACATGGGTATCAGCTAAAATATATTTAGCTCAATCTGAATTGCTATCACTTTTACTACATAGGCATTTTAAATTGATGTAAAAATTGTTATTAATATTAACTGTTCTTGTAATATTTTTTGCTACAGCTGAGAAATACTCGGCTGAGATTTGAACAAAAAGGCTTCAGTCAAACATTAATACTGTTTGTGTCCTGTTGGAAAAGAGCTATCGGCATGTGTGCACACAAGCTTGTATTCATTTTCACTTGGACATTTGGCTTATTAGTCCACAATGCAACCACTATCACAGGCCAACCACTCCAAGTTTTCAATACTTTCACAGAGCAAATGATTGAACAGGCACAAATGGGGCCCAGAAAAGAAGTTGTAGATCTAGTAAATGGGCTTGAACAGACTAAGTTAGGGTATAAATGTGGCAAACAGTGGAAAGAGAACCGACAAAGATTCAAAATCTTTTGAGTAATGAGATATTTACTCACAGATTGAATAATTATTATCACCAGTTTTAGTGCTTCTTGATATCTTACATCTGTGCTTTGTAATTACTGAAACAACTGCTGAGATAGATAAATGAAGTGAAAACCCTATACAAATTAACAGACAACATAATCATGATCACATAAGTTTTGGAACACCGACAAAAGTACAATCATGTGATTTCTAAAAGCAAATTTATTCAAATGGCCTTGGGATATAACTTCAGGAAGCCGTTTTGTTTTGTTCATATGGGCTATACAAAAAGACAGATTGGCTAGTGCCTAGGGTAGTTACAAATACTGAAAAAAAAAAAACATTTAATGGGTCATAATGCCAAGGAAAAGTGATCTCAAGTGTAATTGTTTGTCCCTAGAGTAAACCTTCCTTTTTAAAACGACAGTTATGGTTAAGCAAACAAACAACAGTTAGACTTGAGAGTCATTTTCTCGAGTCGGATAACAAATCACACAAAATCTGAAGCAACATCTAAAATGACTGATATGTTGTTGATTTGAATGTTAAATCAAAACACCGCCTTAGCACTACTACCAAATTAGACAAGACAGACAGAAATAAAACTAAGCACCTGATTTCATGTGTGCGTTTGATAACGTACGTCACCAAAACCTTTGCGATATAGTTCTGTAGACAAAATATTTTGTTTTGGCCATGGCGTTCAACAGGAAGCAAATTTACCGAACTGGATGTTTTGAAATAATACTTATAATTATGCTGTGAACCACTTACACAAACTATACTATACTATAGCCATCGAAATTGAAAGCAATAGTAAAGTATTATTAAACAGCATGACCGAAACATGATAATCATATAATTTCACATTTTGCTGAATCAGGACTATCAGTATTCAGTCTGTTAAAACACAATGTTACCGGTCCTCAATTTCCATGAAATTTCATCTACATATTCCTAAGATATGTGTATAGTGTTCATACTAAATTGGTGTCTTGACAAAAATTGGAACATGGTAAAATTGCATATACAATTTTCATGAATACAACACTTGAAGCTGAAATATGGGGATACCATCAAAGAAAACTGAATGCCCAGCCACTATTACTAGACATATGAGGCCAATCATAGTATCAACTAACTGAACAATTATGGCTTTAATTCATAAAACATTGCAACATTAGATATATAAAACTTTGAATATTGTAGACAGGTTTATATCAGAGTACTCTCTGTTGTGATAGAGGCTTCATAAAAATGTAATAAAGTTACTACAGAAATATTATTTAAAAGTGAATGCATCGTAATTATAATGGCTACACCCAAAGCAATAATTGTGCATAATATCATCAAATTCCAAGCGTGGGCGAAAACCAATGTAAATTTCCTATACCCTGAAAGACCCCCTTTCCAAAAGCAACAATTATTCTTATTCCAAAACCAAATAAAAATAACACTGAAGCCAAGAATTATAGCGCTATTGCTTATGTAAAATGAAGAAAAAATTAACGATACGCTGGATTGTTTAATCAAATCAGCTTATCACAAAATTTAAAGTTGGAATCGAAAAAAAAAATAACTCTACAAATGATCATTTGATTCGTTTATAATCTTGTATATTTGATGTCTTCGTTAAAAAAGAACATGCCATATCTGTATTGTTTGAAATAGAAAAAGGCCTACGATACTGCTTGGATGTACGACTTCATAAAAAGGCTTCAGGCGGACTGAACAAATTATTTGTCTAAATCGCGACTGGAGTAAGGGCAAGGATTGTGGCCAAGTAAAATCTATTTAAGCCCCCGGTGGAATTCGTTTCACTGACTGTTCCTAGGCGGTTCGTCTTTCGTGGTTAAATATTTATTATTACCACAGAGTAGTTTATATTTTCTTGTCCTCTGGGATCATTGATTCCATTGTTGAATTTTGAAAATATTTGAGGGTCACTGAAGAGGCCTAATTGGCCAATATTAGCTAGTCTGGCCCAGAAAACATGTACACTCCATAGTTTCCAGTTCTGTGGTGTATTCCTTGCTTCCAAAGCATAACTCTTTCTAGAAATTGTTGTCTTTGAGTGTGTGTATCGGTTTTATTATTTTGTTTTGGATAGCAAATTGGCCATTTTGATAGAAATTTAACTGTCCGTTTGGCTTTTCGCTAGAGATGTTTCCATTAGGGCCTAGTTGTTTCATGTTTGCGTTTCGTTACCCTGGTGTCTCTGATGGGAGCTGTTGGTTAATTGTATCGATCCCTGATCATTGCCTTCAAGTCTATGTTTAAAAGAAGTTGAGGAAATGATCAGAAATCGGTACAACTAACCCACCGCTCCCATCAGAGACACCGAAGGGAAAGAAACACAAACATGAAACAACAGATCCCAATAGAAACATCTACAGCGGAAAGGATGACCTCTTTTTATTCCCTTTTTACCAAATCGACCATTTAATGTCCGCTTATGTAATACATTATCGGATTTTCCCCGCCCATCAGGGCTTTGAGAAATTGATAAGGGTGCATGATGCTTCCACGCAGTACTGAGCACTGGTAAACCGCTTAGAAGGTCTAAGCCTGTCCAGACAAAGTGGTTAGAGTTGCCGGGTCCATTCATTTAAACCCTTTTGGTTTCATTGGGCGGAAGGGATTGAGATGACACTTATCTCAAAGTCGGTTAAAAGTCCTACAAAATTAGTAGCAACGACTCCAAAGTGACCTAAAGTGTGTTGACGGGGACGTTAAACCTCAAATCAAACAAACGCATACACAATGGGACATGTTTGAACAATTAAAAAGAGAAACGAGCTGGAAATGAGACTGTCAGATCCCAAATTCTTCCCACAATGTGACAAGAACAAGAAGTCAAAATATGGAGTGACGACAATAAACAAAATGGACAACAGGTGAACCGAGACAACAACTCTTTTTCAAACAGGTGGTGACTCAGAATATCTAAACCTAAATAAAAAGGAGCAATATACATATTGGGGAAAATCAGAATAACCAAAATGACACACATTAAACTGGAAGGCAAACGTAACTAAAAGGAACAACCAAAAGCGGGAAGAATCAGAATCATAAACGATACAAATTACAGGATTAGGGAAAGAATCAGAACCACCAACACAAGACACAGCAAAAGCACCGACTTTGAACTGCTAGTAAAAATACTGGTGTGATAAAGTTAACTTTACGGAATCCCAACCTTCACCCTCACTTCCACTGTGGTATAACCAAGTATTTGCGTGGTCCACGTGAAGCTTTTCTAACTCATCAGTGAATCATCTCGATAAACAAAGAAACCACAAGTAAAACCAAGTTGCCACAAGGATGAGGACGCCTCAGTAAAACGCGCTATGCCATCAGGTGCAACGCAACAGGAACACTGGAGCAAACGAAAACGAACAGTCGAACCTTGTTGGACCAATAAGGAAGCATTCTGTCGCCTACTTTGTTCAGCAATAAAATTAATAATATCGTGGAATACTGTATCGATCGAAAAATATGGTAACCATTGAATTGAATCTCCAACGGTGTTTGAATAATAAAGAAAATTCGGCAACAGAAAATGGTTTCAAGTTTCCAAAAACAAAAACACAATGTTTTCATTTCTGGCAGATACGAAAATTACATTAAGATCCTAATCTCACCATATAATTCCAGTCATCAGTAAAGCGAAGTTCGTGGGTCTTTTAATCGATAACACGTTGTCTTTTGTTCCTCATATCAAAGCTTTAAAAGCTAAATGTTTAAAAGCTCTTGATATGCTTAAAGTTCTCTCCAGATCCGACTGCGGGAGAGATCGCACTGTCCTTTTAAATCACTATAGATCTTTATTTCGATCCAAATTGGACAATGAATCCTTAGTTTTTGAATCTGCTAGTAAGTCTTATTTTAATTTTTGGATACTGTCCATCATCAGGGTTTACGTCCAGCACCGGGAGCTTTTCGCTCTTACCCCTTTGAAAGTCTATGCGCTGAATCTAATGAACCATAACTTTATATCAGAAGAGGAAAAAATGTTTCTATAGCCCAGTTCAATAACTTAATTATCCGCCCCTGCAAATTATTTCCCTCGTCTACTCTTTTTCGTTTTGAAAATCGATAACGTCCCCGGTGCTAATTTCTATCCACTGCCGGAGCGTAAAAATGCGGTATGTCTTAATACCGCATATGAGTCATATGCGCGCATATGACTTTAAATACCGCATGCTTTTTTATTAGGTGTCAAAAATCTGTGATTTTAAAATGTTGGATATTTTTACGATTAAATGTGCAAGATTTGTACATTCCCTTTGGTGATGTAGAAACATTAGCCCACAAAACAACTACGTTCATGAATTCAGTCCTCCTTGTCACCTTATATATCCACGCAAAATACTTTTCATTATTTGACTGATAAATAAAGTTATACATTATATTTCCAATTCATTATTTGTCAGAAATATATGATTATTCAACATATTTAAAAACAGATCGTACTGGAACCATGCACGATAATTCACCAACTGCGCATATGACACAGCGTATCTGAATCATATTCGCGCACATGGAATCTTATACTGCCTGCTGAAAATATATGAACAATTTAATATAAACTTTAGATTTGTTTGTTTGATCGGAGGTTTAACGTTCCCGTCAACACATTATAGGCCATTTAGGAGACGATTTTATGGGATTTTTACCCGACGTTGAGGTGGCATGACATCTCAAGCCCTGTCGCCCAATGGAATAGGGTTAATGAGCATGACTCGCACCGCTTTGCCTGGGCAGGCTTAGAACCTCTAAGCGATTTACCAGTACTCATGTGCGGTCGGTTTCAGCTCTGCGTGTCGACCCCGCCCATATGGGCTTGAAGGGCTGCATGATGCTTCCACGCAGAGCTGAATCCGACCCGCACACAAGTACTGGTAAACTGCTTAGAGGATCTAAGCCTGCCCAGGCAAGCCGGTGCTCGCGAGTCGGACCGCCCGTGCTTATAAACCCTATTGGTTTCATTGGGCGACAGGGCTTGGGATGTCATTTCATCTCAATGTCGGTTAAAAGTCCCACAAAATTGGAAGAAACGTCTCCAATATGACCTTTACAGTGTTGGCGGGGATGTTAAACCTCAAATCAAACAAAACAAAACAAAAAACTTTATTTTAAAGTTTACTGAGATGGAGGTTTAAATCATCCGTATATCACAGCGAGTTTTACTCATATGCGCACACATGACGGTACACCACGAAGATATTAATCTTTATTTACATTTCCAGTGTAAAGTCTAATGTAAACCTATAGAAAACAATTACGTTCATACCTCCATGAACGCATCGAATCACATGATTTTCAGTGAAGTTAAGTGACGTCATTCTAAACCATTGTTCTCTACGGGCGTTGATGTTGTCAACGCTTCTCCGCTGTTTGTAGAAAAACAGCTTGTAAATGTTTTTCAGCTTTAAAAGTTTGCCCTACAAGCATTTTTTCGCCCAATGATGAGGGGCAAATAATGTAAATATAAAACATAAACTTAATTTTTCTGCTTTTCATGAAAGTATGAACGACAATAGGTCGCTAGCCAAGTTTACATGAACGCCTTCAGGGTTCATTTACTTTGCACGCGACCCACTGCGTTCATACTTCCATGAACTGCAGAAAAATAAATTTCATTTCTTAAATAAACAATGGCCCATAAACTAAATTTATGTCTATATTACACGTACGGGGACTGAAAGCATTTTTTTATCTATGAATGTGATATGCATAATTTAAAAATGTACTTAATACACAAAGTAAATGCGCGCCAACGATTTATTTATCATGCATTTTTTTAGTTACGGTAATTACCGCATATGAATGTTAAATTCATTTTTTACATGTAGATGTACGTGTATATTTCCTGAATAATAATCTGTCAAACAGTTTATGAACTGAAAACAGAGACAAAACTAATTTGCTAACCGTTAAACGTGTAAAATATTTGATTGAATCAGTCCAGATTTATCCTCAGCATATATACCACTTATCCGTCAAAAATCACATGCCCCAAATTATTCAGAGTTCAAACGAATGCTGTTTCATCTTAAATACTATTAAAATATTTTTGTTATAGCTAACGGAAGAATATGAAAACTGCAAAAATCAAATAACTCAGCTGTCTCAAACCACTGAAACAATAGAAAGACAACTCCAAAGAAACAGCAAAAGAGCGACCGTCTTGGGATGGTGTAAAATACGCAAGGTCATATCAGCGTCTATGTAACGTCATAATGTTGCAACGCCGTCGATATGACGTTGCTCAAACGTCATAGCGTGGCATGGGGATTGATATGATGCTGCTCAAACGCCTTGACCTTGCATGGACGTTGATATGGCTTAGCCCGAGCGCGTGAGTCAGGGTATTACTGTTCCAGTATACATGTACATCACGAGCAAATTTTATTTTAGGGACCTTGAAATAAAAAAGCTGTTGTTTAAAAACAAAATATTATGCCTACGGTGTCCTCTTCATAAATTTCATTCCTCAAAGGGACGGCTAGTTGCCCATGAAAGTAAAAATACCAAAAAAAAATCTTTAAGAAATGCAGCTGCAAATATGTGACCAAAACCGGACTATCTATCTATCTATCTATCTATCTATCTATCTATCTATCTATCTATCTATCTATCTATCTATCTATCTATCTATCTATCTATCTATCTATCTATCTATCTATCTATCTATCTATCTATCTATCTATCTATCTATCTATCTATCTATCTATCTATCTATCTATCTATCTATCTATCTATCTATCTATCTATCTATCTATCTATCTATCTATCTATCTATCTATCTATCTATCTATCTATCTATCTATCTATCTATCTATCTATCTATCTATCTATCTATCTATCTATCTATCTATCTATCTATCTATCTATCTATCTATCTATCTATCTATCTATCTATCTATCTATCTATCTATCTATCTATCTATCTATCTATCTATCTATCTATCGATGATTCCCACTGCTGCACATGAGGCCTCCTGGCATTTGACGTCCCGATCAGAAGGACAGTGCAATTTATGGCATTCGTGATTATCGCATTTGTTCTCTTTGTTCCGCGCCATATTGGTGATCAATACGCACCGGAAGTAGACAAAGCGATCGATAGACAAGGAGAGTAAATCTTTGCAGGGGAGGTAAATCATGTTATTGACAAGGGCTATAATATGTTGACTAAATAAGCCGCTAAGTAATTCAGGGTATGATTCCGTTTTTATCCTAAATCGAAGTATTTTACATAAACAAACCATCGGCTATAAAAATAGAAGTGGAGGCTATGATCAGGAATCGATACGATTAATCCACAGCTCTCATCAGAGACACCAAAGGTAAAAAAAAAAAAACACAAACATGGAATAACTAGAGCCTCATGAACCACCATTAGCGGAAAGCCAAATGGACACTTACTTTCGCACAAAATGGCCAATTGTCAATCCAAAATATATTAATAATTATATTAAGCGATACACACACTCAAAGACAAACCAGAACAAAAATAAACCGCAATCATCTCCCTAACTTCCGTCGCCATAATACAAACTATTTGTTCAGTCCGCATGAAAACCTCATAAGTCATCAGTGCAACATCTCCGTGAACACAAAACTCAAACAACCACAGGCATTAGGAAAATATGTTCAAGTGATAAATGACGTCCCGACAAGGTAGTCAAATAAAACAAATGTTAAGTAACAATTGCAATATCTTTCTCATTTTTTCTTTCAACATAGACTGTGGGTATTCGTTGGAACCGCCTCATAGAGGCGGTTCAAACGAGTACCCACAATCTATCTTTTTAAGAAAGCATAAGGTCTGATAATGTATACCCCTGTATACCCCATTTCCCCTATATAAAATGGGGTATAGAGGAGTCCTCGTCTCACGGACATGTTATTGTGATGGACACTACAGCAAGAAACCACTGAAATGCAGGAGCAAAGGAAAACCAAACGTTAGTCTCCCATTTGGCCCGACCAGAGAAAGAGCATCAGGCACCAACCAACATTTCATCAAATTAAATTATCTCTAATTCACAGTACGCCTTTACGCTGAAACCGTCATAGAATCTGGGGCCCGACCCACCGGCGGGCAATTAAAGAGGGGAGCAAAGTTGGCAACAGTAATCGGGTTAACCACAATGCAAGCTCCAGCATTTCAGTGGTTTCTTGCAGTCTAGTCCTCACCGTTGTTTCATATCTGCTGTTGTTTGATTTTTGTGTTCTTGGAGATGTTGCACTGATGAGTTAGGAGTCCTTCATGCGGACTGAACAAATTATTTGTCTAAATCGCGACGATAGTGAGGGCGAGGGGCGAGGAATGCGGCCGCGTTAACTCGATTTAAGCCTCACAGTGAAATAATTTTCACTGACCGTTTGTTACGAGATGGAATAGGAAACCTCTCTGGTGCTTATGCACATCTAAATTATTTTAGTAGATATATGGTAGGGCGACGCGAGTGAAATATTTTTGGTGAAATATGGTACGCAAACTGTGCTGCTCCATGAACAAGTCATGCACATATCATACGATGTATGCATGAGTGGTTTATAGAGATCTGTTTTACAATACAGGGGGCCGCTATAAGGCTGAGTTCTATAAAATTTGCCTAAAAATCGCCAACCGCCAAAGTGTGCCATATATGATTTTCATTCCCGTCACGTGTTGTGTGGGTGTTCGTTTTGACAGGAGTCATGGCATTGATTTATAGGGTCGTTTCATCAATTTTTCCTATGGGAAATATACTATTTGAACGCAAATCCATTATCTACTCGATTTTTGCTATCTGGCTTCATTTGTGGGCGGTATCTCCACCTCGCCACGATTTAAGCAAGGTAATATGAGTAGGCATGATTTTCCGGTAGTATTCATAGATATATAAACCCTGAGAAAAACGAACACTTTAGCAGCAGGTCAAGTTGTAAGAGTGTACACAACATTGTGACGGGAAAAGAGAAAGTATATTGAAAGGTATGTTAAATCTATGTTTAGTATTATTTTTGTATGAACACGCTTGTAGGTTTTGGAGGGGTTTACTTGTAGTATACCCCAACTTTCTGAAGCCTATTCTGAATTCACTGTTGAAGCCTTTAGTGATTAGCTACTAGCTTTGCCAGCTAGACGTCGCAGGATCGATCCCAGGCTTCTCCAGTAGTGGAATGAGTCTTTCTAAGTGAGGTCCTGTCTCATTCTGACCTTAGATGTTGGTGAGACGTAAAGCTTGGACACCCGCTCATTCTAGATTCATTTAGGCTTTTAGACCCCTTTTGTAGAATGTAATTAATAAACGCCGGGTCACTTGTTTGACCCATGACTTTTGACTAGCTGTGGTTAGAAAACCGTGGTTCCGTCTCTATATGATATTAGGTGTAAAGGGGTCGTAAACTTAAGACGGGTTTAACCATATCTTCATCATCAGGGCAAACTCTTACAAAAGCCTGTTGGGTTATCCGTGATGATGAACCGTAATGAATTTTATTTTACAAGCGTGTTCACTTTGAGTAGAAATAATTTTGTTCAAGAAGAATTGTAAGTTCATTTTGTAATGATGCCGTTTTTGTCTGATAACTCATTTTGTGCATGTATGTACATATAAACAACGTGATGATGATAAGTGGGAGTATTTGGTCGCCACTCGTCATAACGGCCTGAGTGGCGTGGATGACGTCAGCTGTGTCATAGGCGTCGCGAGGACGGTTGTGACGGGGTGCCTACCAAATACAGAGAGAATTTTCGGCAAACAGTGTTGGCCCTTATGAGACACTAACAAATGTTGTGGTATATAGATGAAAATCTTCTGTTGTAGTTTCTATCTGTTATTAATGTAATGAATTTGTGAATAGCTATATTTGTGAGCCGTGTCGCGGAGAAGGATATGAAATAGAGATTGTTATGTTTCCTGTAATTGGCGGCTGACCAGGTAGCGCAAAGGCCTGGTCTGTTCAATTGCCTCTTACTTGTGATAATGTAGTGAGCACAAATTTGATGAGTATTATGCTCAGTAGTAGTGAGCATTAATTGATTTCTGTAGTGCTCAGTAAGGAAACATGAACTTTGAGTATTATTGTGTCAAGCGCTGGGTGCTGATAATTTGATGCACAGTCAAGTTGAGTTCTGCTGTACGGTTATTTGTCACATGCACTAATCAGCCTGTATGTCTGGTCGGCGCATGCGCAATAACGGTATATGCATGAACATATTCTTACTTCTCCGGGAGGGGGATCATGATATAGCATGTATGTTTTGTGACTCGTGTCTTAGTCCAGTTATCGTAATTTGCAGGCACAACAATGTGTGGTGACCTGCTGCTCCCTGCGATATAGCAGCAGGTACTGGTACGACGCTGGGGGTTAGGGTCCAGCACGGGCGGACAGACCACCATAATCTGCGTATACCAATGTCCATTGTGAACAAATGTGAGACCATGGAAGAGGTCAACTAAATAACCTGCAGGTGATTCGGACGATCGCTAAACCTGTGATCGGCAAACCTGTGATCGCTAAACCTGTGATCGGCAAACCTGTGATCGCTAAACCTGTGATCGGCAACTATGTCGATAGACTAGGTTACACTAGTTTCGCGAGGGGAAAATTCACGCGAGAGGGGATTCACCCTAAATTATAAACTGGCCAGTCGCGTCTTGTGTTGTTTCTTTTTTTGTTTTTGTTGTTGTTTTTGTTGTTTGCTTCTGTAGGTATTCACGTCACCCGTTCCGAGCACAGAACATTGTTTTGCCTTCGGAGCGGACGTCGTGAGTTGGCTACAGAAGCAACAATTTGTGATGTTTTGTGTTAGTAAGTGTTAAATGTAGATACTGTAAATAATTCATGTCATTCATCTAATATCTTTCTTGTGCCTTACCCCACAGCTGCCCGTACACCTGTCAGAGATCACGCTCGGTTGTCTTGTCAGCATGGGGGTTTGCGGGACGCCGTAAACCCACATGTAACATTTGGTGTCAGTGAAGTGAGGATTTGATCTCTGGCTGGTGTTCCCGGCTGTGGAACAGCACATTGATACTCTGAATCATCAATTTAAAAAAAATGTATTGACAGACACATTTAGAAATTAACTTGAATCTTCCTTCCTGCGTTGATGAAGTGCGAAACCCATGTATTCAACTGAATGGATACTGACAAGTTGATAATTTCTGAGCAGGAAGGCAAGGCAAACCCCACTTTTTCTTGGTAACGAAAAATTTAAGTAGACCCCACTTAATTGTGTTACCGGACATTCTACTAAGTTAAACTGGAGTTACTAATTGATCTTACCCACACATGGTTCTGACGTAGTGACGTTAACAATTTACTGACGTTGACATAACGGTAGCGTTAATATTTACGCTGTGGCTTGAGGTTAGGTATGACGTAATAGAAACATTAATGGTGACTTGTTATGATCGGAGTTTTGTAATGTGATGAAACTTCGGATTGTAGCATTTTACTGAAAACGTCGTCAGTTTATGACGTCATATTAGACTACCAGTACGCAACGTCATACTTTGCTAAAAGCATTTGACATTTCAAATCGCGTGTGCTTTAATAACTAACGTTTTAGTTAGATTAACGCGTATAACACATATCTTAACGTTTTAGTTAAGCCCATTCAATCATCACTGATCATAACTGATCAGTTTATAGTGGTTTTGATAGTAACGTGAGATTTACATTATCAATAATGGAGCGTTTAATGCAAATGGGAAAGGACTTAGGTTATGAGGGGAAGGAGTTACAAGGTTTTGTTAAGGAGCAGCAAGATATTGAGCGGGCAGAAAGGCAAGAGCAAAGGGATTTAGAAAGGTTAAGGTCTGAGGAAAAGGAAAAGGAAAGGGTACATGAACTAGCTAAGTTAGAAGAAAAGGAAAAGGAAAGGGAGGAAAAGGAAAAGGAAAGGGCACATGAACTAGCTATGTTGAATGTTAATAAGGAACTTGAAATGACACTTATTAAGACTGAAAGGGAGGCAAAAGAGATTAGTGAGGCCCATTTAGAACAAATAAAACATGGGTTTGAGCTACAGCACCAAGAATTAAGGAACCAATTAGAAATGCAGAGAACGAAGTTCGAGCTAGAATTTGAAAAGCAAAAAGCTGAGAAGGTGGCTCATGCCCGGGATCCTAAGTTACCTTATTTTGAAGAGGGTAAAGATAAAATGGATAGTTATTTATCTAGGTTTGAGAAATATGCTACGGCTAATAAATGGGATAAGTGTTTGGGCCGCGTATTTAAGTGCATTGCTCAAAGGGCGCGCACTTGACGTATATGACCGCTTGTCAAATGAGGATGCGGCGGATTATGAAAAGTTAAAGGACGCTTTATTAAAGAATTTTGACATGACAGAGCGCGGATTTAGGAAGCAGTTTCGTTATAGTAGGCCCGAGAAATCAGAAACGTTCATACAGTTCAGTAGTGGACTGAGAAGTTATTTAGAAAAATGGCTTAATATGGCAAAGATAGAAAAATCTTTTCCGACTGTCTGTGATTTCATGGCAAGGGATCAGTTCCTGGAGTCATGTAATAGAGAACTGTATGTACATCTGAAGCCAAAACAGTTTGGTAATTTAGATGAAATGGCTAGGGAGGCAGATTTGTTTGCAGAAGCGCGCGGGGGCGTATATAGTTGCATTAATAAGGGGCAACGCGATAATAGAGGCGCAGCGCAGGGTAAACAGGACAAAGTTGACTCGAACAAACCGAGTGGTAGATCGGATATCAAGTGTAGCATATGCGGTAAGGGGCATTTAACAATTAAATGTTTTAAGAACCCCGACAGGAAACAATTGTATAGCGCAGAGGTAGGAGCAACTGGAGTTGGGGATAGCGGTGTTAAGGAAAATTTTAACACGCGCGTAGAGACTCAAGGTTCTCAGGTTAAGAATGAGAATACGCAGAATGTAGGTCGTGGTTATACACGTGGTCGTGATAATTTTAGAGGGTCTTTTCGCGGACGCGGTAAAAATAATAGCACACCACGTGGCGCAGCACACCAAGTTAGTTTTTGTCAAACGGAAGTAACTAGGAAAGGTGATGAGATTGGAAGTATTTTTGAAAATAAGGTTGGTGATCCTTTGATTTCGGATAGGGAGGAGTGTAGTAAGGAAACTAGGGAAGGTGTCTGTTACTTCTTAAAGGCAAGGTTACCGACGGCACAAGGATTGGTCAATAATAAAAAGGTGGTTGTATTAAGAGATACTGGGTGTACAGGCTGTGTCGTTCGGAGAAGTTTGGTTTCCGATAGTCAGTTAATAGGGAAGGAATCAAATGTTACGTTGATTGATGAATCCACACAAAGGTATCCTTTGGCAATGATTGACATTGATTGTCCTTTTTTCACTGGGAAAACTGAAGCTTTATGTATGGATGATACGTTGTACGATTTGTTTTCGGTAACATTGATGGATCAAACCTTCCTGATATGTCTCATTTCTCAGCTGCGGCTGTAACTAGGTCTCAAACTAGGCAGGATGAGAAGCCTTACAGAAAACTTAAGGTTCCCGATCAGATCATTAACGATGACAAGGAGGCTTTCAAGCAAGCTCAGGTTGATGATCCAACTTTGGAAAACATCAGGAAAAGGGTTGTATCTGGGAACAAGACTGTGAGTCGTGGTTCCGAGGTGAAACTAGGTTAATGGAGAAAAAGGGTTTGGCATATAGGGAGTTCACAAAGGGTAACAAAGTCTCTTTCCAACGTGTGGTCCCTCAAAGTTTCCGAGGAAAGGTGTTGAAACTGGCTCATGAAACGCTTATGTCTGGACAAATGGGTATTAGGAAGACATTGGATAGAGTTGTAACTGAGTTTTACTGGCCCGGTATTTGCGGTGATGTCGCTAGATTTTGAAAATTGTGTGATATTTGTCAGAGAACTATTCAGAAAGGTCGGGTCACTAAAGTACCTCTAGGAAAAATGCCATTGATTGATACGCCATTTAAAAGGGTGGCAGTGGACATAGTTGGTCCAATTGAGCCTCGATCTGATAGGAAATCTCGGTATATTTTAACCATGATAGATTATGCGACAAGGTATCCAGAGGCGATAGCTTTACCGAGTATTGGGACGGAACGTGTCGCGGAAGCGCTTATTGAAATGTTTAGTAGGGTTGGCATTCCTGATGAAATGTTGACTGATTGTGGATCACAGTTTACTGCTGAGGTAATGAAGGAAGTCAGCAGACTTCTTTCTCTTCAACAGTTAACGTGTAGTCCGAGACACCCAATTTGCAACGGCTTGATAGAGCGTTTCCACGCTACGTTAAAGCAGATTTTACGTCGCATGTGTGCTGAACGTCCAAACGATTGGGATAAATATCTTCCAGCTTTATTATTTGCGGTAAGGGAAGTCCCACAAGAGTCTTTAGGATACTCCCCTTTTGAGTTGTTATATGGACGTAACGTCAGAGGTCCAATGGCCATATTAAGAGAATTATGGGCTGAAGAGGTACGCGATGAGCAAGTTCTTTCGACGTATCAATACGTTATTGAGCTTAGGGAACGGTTAGAGCAGACATGCAAATTAGCGCGTGATAATTTAAAGAAGGTTCAGATTAAGCAGAAAGCTTATTATGATAAAGGCGCGAGGTCGCGTAAATTTGACGTCGGCGATAAAGTGCTGTTGTTACTACCGACAGACAGTAATAAATTATTGCTTCAATGGAAAGGTCCTTATGAAGTGGTTGAGGTAGTGAACAGAATGGATTATAAGATTGACGTAAATGGAAATGTTAACACATATCACGCTAACATACTGAAGCAATATGTGGAACGTCAAAATGTGACGTCACATTGCTTGCTTTCTGTAGAGTCCATTCCGTCAACTGAAAATGATGACGTTGACGAATTCTCATTGGAAGATTGCGCTTTTCCTACTGCAAAGCAACCAGAGACGTTTAAGGACGTCAATATTTCAGAAATGTTAACGCAGGATCAGCGTAAAGAAATAGAGACGTTGATAAAAGAATACCCGGACGTACTGTCCAGTTTACCAGGACGAACTGACCAAATAGAACACGACATAAAGTTGCTGACGTCGGAACCAGTGAGGTCAAAAGGTTATGCCATACCATATAAAGTACGGGATGTAATGGAAAGAGAAATTCAAGATATGTTAGATTTAGGAGTTATTGAGCCATCAATATCTCCATACTCATCTCCTGTAGTACTTGTCCCTAAAAAAGATGGTTCGGTGCGGTTCTGCATTGACTTCCGTAAACTTAATAAAGTGGCGGAGTTCGATGCAGAACCAATGCCAAATATGGAGGAGGTTATAAATAGAATGTCGGGGCACAAATACTTTAGCAAATTAGATTTGTCAAAAGGTTATTGGCAGGTAAAAATGACGTCTAAGGCAAAACCCTTAACTGCGTTCGAAACCCCCAAAGGCTTGTTTCAATTCAAAACTATGCCCTTCGGTTTGGTAAACTCAGGAGCAACATTTTGCAGGCTGATGAGAAAGATTCTGTCCGAACTTTCTAACGTTGATAGCTTCGTCGATGATATGTGGATCTTTACCGAAACTTGGAAAGACCACTTGACGTCATTACGTGAAGTTTTGGATAGACTTAGGACAGCCAAGTTGACGGCAAAACCTTCTAAGTGTACGATTGGGTATAACAGTATCGAATGTCTTGGTCACAGTGTAGCTGCTCAGTCAGTAAGACCGCAAGAAGACAAGATACAAGCTATAAAGGATGCTCCTCGACCTTCCACTAAGAGACCACTAAAGTCATTTCTTGGGTTGGCTGGTTTCTACCGCCGTTTCATTCCAAATTTCTCATCTATTGCTGCCCCTTTGACAGATTTAACTAAGAAAAGTAGACCAAACAAGATCACAGACTGGCAGGACCATCATGAAAAGGCTTTCCAGACCCTGAAGAATAGACTCACGTCTAGTCCTATTCTTCGTCTTCCTATCTTTCATGATGGGAATCCGTTCATACTCCGGACGGACGCTTCTGATGTTGGTATAGGAGCCGTTTTGCTCCAAGAATTTGAAGGGGAAGGACGACTTCCCATTGCTTATGCCAGCAAGAAACTTTTGCCTCGTGAGAAAAACTATTCTGTGATAGAGAAGGAATGTTTGGCTATTATCTGGGGTGTTGAGAAATGTCGCAAGTATCTTTACGGAGTAGAATTCTTGCTTGAGACAGACCACAAGCCCTTGTCTTATATGCAAACAGCAAAAGTTCTCAATCCTCGAATTATGCGTTGGGCAATGAAACTACAGCCGTATAGATTTCGGATTGTTGCAATTCGGGGCCAAGAAAATTTGGGGGCAGACTACCTTAGTAGGTAATTCTTCGCACGGTTGTTGTGTAAATAGCTGTCTTGTTTAGGTAGGTTCATCCTATTCCATCTCTGTACACAAAGAAAAAACATTTCTGATTGTTTTTTCTCCAAAAGGGGAAACCTTTGTTACGAAATGGAATAGGAAACCTCTCTGGTGCTTATGCACATCTAAATTATTTAAGTAGATACATGGTAGGGCGGCGCGAGTGAAATATTTTAGGTGAAATATGGTACGCAAACTGTGCTGCTCCATGAACAAGTCATGCACATATCATACGATGTATGCATGAGTGGTTTATAGAGATCTGTTTTTACAATACAGGGGGCCGCTATAAGGCTGAGTTCTATAAAATTTGCCTAAAAATCGCCAACCGCCAAATTGTGCCATATATGATTTTCATTCCCGTCACGTGTTGTGTGGGTGTTCGTTTTGACAGGAGTCATGGCATTGATTTATAGGGTCGTTTCATCAATTTTTCCTATGGGAAATATACTATTTGAACGCAAATCCATTATCTACTCGATTTTTGCTATCTGGCTTCATTTGTGGGCGGTATCTCCACCTCGCCACGATTTAAGCAAGGTAATATGAGTAGGCATGATTTTCCGGTAGTATTCATAGATATATAAACCCTGAGAAAAACGAACACTTTAGCAGCAGGTCAAGTTGTAAGAGTGTACACAAATTTGTGACGGGAAAAGAGAAAGTATATTGAAAGGTATGTTAAATCTATGTTTAGTATTATTTTTGTATGAACACGCTTGTAGGTTTTGGAGGCGTTTACTTGTAGTATACCCCAACTTTCTGAAGCCTATTCTGAATTCACTGCTGAAGCCTGTAGTGATTAGGCTACTAGCTTTGCCAGCTAGACGTCGCAGGATCGATCCCAAGCTTCTCCAGTAGTGGAATGAGTCTTTCTAAGTGAGGTCCTGTCTCATTCTGACCCTAGATGTTGGTGAGACGTAAAGTTTGGACACCCGCTCATTCTAGATTCATTTAGGCTTTTAGACCCCTTTTGTAGAATGTAATTAATAAACGCCGGGTCACTTGTTTGACCCATGACTTTTGACTAGCTGTGGTTAGAAAACCGTGGTCCCGTCTCTATATGATATTAGGTGTAAAGGGGTCGTAAACTTAAGACGGGTTTAACCATATCTTCATCATCAGGGCAAACTCTTACAAGAGCCTGTCGGATTATCCGTGATGATGAACCGTAATGAGTTTTATTTTACAAGCGTGTTCACTTTGAGTAGAAATAATTTTGTTCAAGAAGAATTATAAGTTCATTTTGTAATGATGCCGTTTTTGTCTGATAACTCAGTTTGTGCATGTATGTACATATAAACAACGTGACGATGATAAGTGGGAGTATTTGGTCGCCACTCGTCATAACGGCCTGAGTGGCGTGGATGACGTCAGCTGTGTCATAGGCGTCGCGAGGACGGTTGTGACGGGGTGCCTACCAAATACAGAGAGAATTTACGGCAAACAGTGTTGGCCCTTATGAGACACTAACAAAATTAATGTTGTGGTATATAGATGAAAATCTTCTGTTGTAGTTTCTATCTGTTATTAATGTAATGAATTTGTGAATAGCTATATTTGTGAGCCGTGTCGCGGAGAAGGATATGAAATAGAGATTGTTATGTTTCCTGTAATTGGCGGCTGACCAGGTAGCGCAAAGGCCTGGTCTGTTCAATTGCCTCTTACTTGTGATAATGTAGTGAGCACAAATTTGATGAGTATTATGCTCAGTAGTAGTGAGCATTAATTGATTTCTGTAGTGCTCAGTAAGGAAACATGAACTTTGAGTATTATTGTGTCAAGCGCTGGGTGCTGATAATTTGATGCACAGTCAAGTTGAGTTCTGCTGTACGGTTATTTGTCGCATGCACTAATCAGCCTGTATGTCTGGTCGGCGCATGCGCAATAACGGTATATGCATGAACATATTCTTACTTCTCCGGGAGGGGGATCATGATATAGCATGTATGTTTTGTGACTCGTGTCTTAGTCCAGTTATCGTAATTTGCAGGCACAACAATGTGTGGTGACCTGCTGCTCCCTGCGATATAGCAGCAGGTACTGGTACGACGCTGGGGGTTAGGGTCCAGCACGGGCGGACAGACCACCATAATCTGCGTATACCAATGTCCATTGTGAACAAATGTGAGACCATGGAAGAGGTCAACTAAATAACCTGCAGGTGATTCGGACGATCGCTAAACCTGTGATCGGCAAACCTGTGATCGCTAAACCTGTGATCGGCAAACCTGTGATCGCTAAACCTGTGATCGGCAACTATGTCGATAGACTAGGTTACACTAGTTTCGCGAGAGGAAAATTCACGCGAGAGGGGATTCACCCTAAATTATAAAATGGCCAGTCGCGTCTTGTGTTGTTTCTTTTTTTGTTTTTGTTGTTGTTTTTGTTGTTTGCTTCTGTAGGTATTCACGTCACCCGTTCCGAGCACAGAACATTGTTTTGCCTTCGGAGCGGACGTCGTGAGTTGGCTACAGAAGCAACAATTTGTGATGTTTTGTGTTAGTAAGTGTTAAATGTAGATACTGTAAATAATTCATGTCATTCATCTAATATCTTTCTTGTGCCTTACCCCACAGCTGCCCGTACACCTGTCAGAGATCACGTTCGGTTGTCTTGTCAGCATGGGGGTTTGCGGGACGCCGTAAACCCACATGTAACACCGTTCCAGGGCAGTTCTTCTGTTGCGGATTATTTTTGTTATGGTTTGTCTTTGAATTTGTGTATCGCTACATATATTTTTTTTTGTATAGACAATTGGCCATTTTATGGGAAAGTAAGCCTGTCAAGGAACGCGGTGCGAGGTGGACCGTCCATGCTAATAAACCCTATTGGTTTAATTGGGCGACAGGGCTTGCGATGTCATTTCATCTCAATGTCGGGTAAAAGTCCCACAAAATTGGAAGCAACGTCTCCAAAATGACCTTTACAGTGTTGACGGGGACGTTAAACCTCAAATCAATCAATGGGAAAGTAACTGTACTTTTGACTTTCTGCTATTATAGGGTCTAGTAATTTCATGTTTGTGTTTATTTCCCTTTGATGTCTCTGATAGGAGTTGTGGGTTAATTGTATCGTTTCCTGATCAATTGCCTTCACTTCTGTTCTGACAATAAACAGGCATGGGTGAAATTACCGAACTGTCTCGGAAGATACTAGTTAAATCTATAAAATCCAAACCCTTATCAATAAAATATACTTGATGTAATGACGTTTGTGATTAATTTCAGAATCGATGGAAGGACAAAGAGCATGCTGAATATAACCTGTAGTTAAAAGAGCAGCAACAAATAACTGATTAGAACTATCGTAGAATTTATTCGCATCGGGGTCCAGAATACGCAATACAGAAATGGGTAATTAATTTAGAAATGCAAGCATTGAGTGGCGTCCCTGATTCAATAAAATTATGGACAGTCCCTTCAGCCTGGTATTGTTTCTTTTAAAAGCGCCTAATTAACATTTTCACTTTCCATTTTTTTTCTGCTGCCGTGCGATCTAGTTTTACGCTTTCGACAGTACACAAGCAAGAAAATTCCAAAATGGGGCTTTTTAGAAATATTACCCTCAAGATAAATGTTATCATTAAAGCCCAATTGGTTTCATTGGGAGGCAGGGCTTTAGATGGCATTTCTCCGCATTGTCGCGTAAAAGTCCGACAAAATTGGAAGCAACGTCTCCAAAATGACCTAAATAGTGTTGACGGGGACGTTACACCTTAATTCAAACAAACAAACAAAGAAATCAAATCGAGAATTTTAAACGCCACAATTCCATTTATACTGACGGTTTGAAACAAGATGAGAAAGTTGCTTGTTCTGTCAAATGTCCGAATTTTACTGACAGCATTAGTTTACCTGATAACAGCTTCGTTTTACAGCTAAAGCAAAATCAATCGATATTGAACTTTACGATATTCGCGATCAATCTGAAAATCAATTTATCATTTATACAGATTCTGTTTTCTGGTGAAAGCTCTTAAAGATCAACAGCATAGGAACCCCTTAAATGAGCACAGTCTTTGAAAACATTATCTTTCACATTACGCTAACACACCCGTGCGACATAGTGCATTTTTCGCACCTTCAGAATGGCTACTTTTCTGATGAAATTTCATGATAATTTTCTTATTTATACTGCAAACATAGGTTGTGGGTGCTCGTTAGAACCGCCTCAATGAGGCGGTTCTAACGAGTACCCACAACCTTTGTCTTGGAGCAGAAATAAGAAAAATAATGTATACCCCCTTAAACCCCAGTTTTCTCTATATAAAGTGGGGTTTAGGGGGTCTTCATCTCATGGACTTGTTCACGTGATGAGTTCCAAAAGAAATTATATTTCGTTGGCTTTCATGTCATGTTAATATTTGTAGAAACGAAATGGATCATTTGGAAGCCGAACCGGCATTATCTTTAACCATAACAAATTTAAAGATCCCTCACTCCGATTTTAAATCAAACATCAATAAATATATAACAAACAAATGTCAATCTATTTGGAAAAATGAAACTACTTATAAATTGAACGAAATCAAACCAAATAATAATAGCTAATGTTTATATTCTAAATATTGTCGAAATTACTAGATGTCGAATTGGACACACTAGACTCAGTCATTCTTTCATGTTAAAAATGAACAAGCACCTTTCTGTGTGTCTTTTAACGAGCCGTTTTTCAGTTAAACATGTTCTCATTTGTTGTACAGAATTTAATCATATTCGCCCCAAATATGTTAATAGAAATATTAAAGATCTGTTTAACAAAATACCAATTAATCAGTTTCCTAAAATAAATCGGGCTTTTTAACAAACCGTATTTTTTTTTAAAAATGAACATATCAATCTTATATTCGTTTTATTTCTTATTGCTTTAGACGCTATATGTCCTCTTAGGGTTGAGCGTCTTTAAATAAACAATCCACCCATCAATCCCACTAAAACCCACTTTATATAGGGAAAATTTGGGGTTACGGGGATATACGTTATTTTAGATATTATTCCTGATCCATGACTTAGGTTATGGGTACTCCTTAGAACAATGAGACAGTTCTAAAGTGCACCCCCATCCTATGTTTGCAGTATATATAAGAAAACTATCACGGATTATCCTAAGCAAAGTAGCCAATTTGGAGGTTTTAAAATTGTACTATGCCGCACGGGTGGACTATCGTAATGTAAGGTAAAGTTACTCTCTCAGGTAACATTACGAAAACACGCCTATACAAATACATGGTAAATTGTACCGCCTAAAAATGAACATTTTAAGACGAAAAATAGTGATATTTTTCTTATTTCTGCTCTAAAATATAAATTGTGGGTACTCGTTAGAACCGCCTCGATTTTGTCTTATTTCTGCTCAAAATATAGATTGTGGGTGCTCGTTAGAACCGCCTCATCGAGGCGATTCTAAAGAGTACCATCAATCTATGTTTTAGAGCAGAAATAAGAAAAAATAAGGATTACCCCTGTAAACCCCAGTTTTACTTTATAAAAGTGGGCTATAAGGGGTCAAAATTATATAAGCCTGTTTTCGTGATGATGAAAGATAACTTCTTAAAATATTTTGTTTTGTCTTTTCAATTTTGGTCTTATTTCAATGGACGTTGATTATCCACACGCATTAAAATCAAGGCGTTGGGAAATATTATCGTCGCCTCCTTCCGTCTGTCCTTCCGTGCGTCATTCACGCAATGTACTCCTTAACCATTGGCCGGAAAGCAACCAAATTTGGTACAGGACTTCCTTACATGATAAGGGCGTGCGAGAGTTGGTTTATATTTAGCACCACCCGAAGCGTGGGGGCAGCGACTGCGCCCTCGAGTATATGTGTTGTTTTTACTTTACCGGCCCACTCAACGCTATTAGTATAGGTAATTTTGAACATGTCGGTTTACCTAACCATATGTCCTGTGCAGCCTTATACATAAGCGGTTAACCAATACAATGCGCATTCTTCAGCCATGCCCTTACAGCTGCCCTACATCAGTAGAAGGGAAAGAATGAACGAAGATAAAATTCCATGATTAATTTCTACTAAGGAATGTTGCCGATCCGGCAGGCATCGAGCCTGATCACCAGTCAGACGCGCAGCCGACTGGCCCACCGAGGAGCAAAATCCCCTCTTTAAAGCACAAGTCTGTTCGTAAAGAATAATTTCATTTCAATCTTCTTAACCCATTCAGTACCAGAAACCCCTAAAGGGGAACCCTTGGCAAACAGTGCAGGCCCAGATCAGACGCCGCAGAACGCGGCGTCTGATCAGGGCCTACACTGTTTTCGAAAAGTTAAGCCATTTTCCGAATAAATTTTAAAGAAAACACAACCTGACACCTCTATATTTGGAAATGGACTCCTGGTATATATAAGGTGGAAGATTCCATTTGGTACAAAATGGGTTAAGCGAGGCCGAGTTTTCATCACCTCAACAAGTTCAAGGTAATCTGGGGTTTACATGGCTATACGATATTTTTCTTATTTTTGGTCCAATGCATTGGTTGTGGGTACTCGTTAGAACCGCCTCAGCGGGGCGGTTATAACGAGCATCCACAGCCTTTGTTTAGAGCAGTGACTAAGTCACGGATTTACATAAAAATAACCATTTTAGAGATATGAACCACAATATTTTGTAAATATTGCACTATGCATACGGGTATGGTATAGTAATGCCAACGTAAACAAATGGAATCAAAGGCTTGAGAAGCCTCAAAGTCTGTGGATTACAGGGTATCTGATCTGGATCTACACTATCTGCCAGTGTCCAACATTTGTATGTGAAGAAACACCACTATAGCACTTAACATACGACATTTGAAATCTGATTTTCGTGATGTGCATTTTTTTCAGATGTCCAAAATGGCTACTTTTCTGATTAAAAAATCTTTGATATTTTTCCGATTTAAACTGCATACATAAGTTTTGGGTGCTCGTTAGGACCGCCTCATTGAGGCGGTTCTAACGAGTACCTACAACCCATGTCTTGGAGCAGAAATAAGAAAAATAATGTATACCCCATAATCCCCAGTTTTCTCTACTTAAAGTGGGGTTTATGGGGGTGTTCATTTCACGGACTTGTTCACGTGATGTTAATTACATAGGCTTGTCTTTTAAATTGAGACAGAATGATGCTGGACCACATGTTTATAAAGCAATTATGAGCTGTCCCATTTAATCAGATTACCGGGTGATTCATACTAGGATTACCGGCCCCGATAGCTCAGTTGGTAGAGTATCCGCTCCGGGGAACGGGGGTCACGGGTTCGATCCCGGGCCGCGACATACCAAAGTCGTTAATAATGGTACTAGCTGCTCCTCTCTTGGCACTCAGATTTATGGGGTAGAGCTAGGACTGGTCGACTCAGTGTCAGGATAATGTGACTGGGTGTGGAATCACGTAATGTGTCTGGGACATGACACGTCAGTGAGGCAGCACTATAAAAGTGAGCATTAAGCTCCCTGTCGCAACCAGACACCGTCGTGATATGACTGAAATATTGTTGAAAGCGACGTTAAACCCGAATTCACACACTCATACTAGGATTGTACATAACACAGCTGTGTTGATATTAAACAGAATATACAATATTTATCAATGAATCTTTGAGTAGGCAGGAACTACATTTTGCGCGGAAGATTTCAGTAATTCTGAGGCATATCCTAAAAGCGATAGCGATAGCTACAATGCTTCTAAACACCACTCAATAGATGGTGGATGAGAAGGGTCATCGAGCGAAGACTAAAGTCTTGCGACTTCACTACGTGAATCCACAGACTAAAAACCAAAGTCTAGTGCCTTGTAAAGTGGCGGTAATGCGTCATAAACGTTGATCCTATTTACATGTAGGCGTGAAAGTAAATAACCAGTTTTAGAAGGCAATCCCTAAAACGGGACATTCATTAAGATAACACATTTCGAAAACACGCCTATGCATTGTAACGTTCAACGCCGAAAAAATGAAAATGTTATGATGAAAAAGTGTGATATTTTTCTTATTTCTGCTCAAAATATAGATTGTGGGTACTCGTTAGAGGTTCTAACGAGTAACCACCACCTATATTTTGAGCAGAAATAAAAAAAATGAGGCTGTTTTAACGAGTACCCAAAATCTTATGTTCAAACTATAGAATATGGTTACTTGTTAGAACCGCCTCACTAACGAGTACCCACAATCTATATTTTGAGCAGAAATAAGAAAAATAAGGTTTACCCCTGTAAACCCCAGGGGTTCAAGGCTGTCAAAATTATGCAGGCGTGTTTTCTTGATGACATCCGTTTGGCGTAGGACATTCGTTCATCTCCACAAAAAGCTACTTTTCCAATGAAAATTTGCGATATTTTCATGATTTTTACTCCAAAAATAGGTTGTGAGTGCTCACTTTTACCTCTCGTTAAGGCGGTTCTAACAAGAACCTATGTGTTGATTCAGAAATAAGGAGACTATTTAATACCCACGTAAACCCCCGTCTTCAACATATAAAGTTGGGTTTAGAGGGCTGTTCATTACATGGACTTGATAACTAGATGGATAACATTTCGATAACACATCCGTGAGTCACATTACAACAATACACTCGTGCGACATAGTGCCTTTTTCACACCCCAAAATTGCTACTTTTCTGATGAAAATCCATGATAAATTTTCTTACTTATATTGAAAACATAGGTTGTGGGTACTCGTTAGAATCGCCTCAATAAGGCGGTTCTATCGAGTACCACAACCTATTTTTGGAGCAGAAATAAGAAAATAATATACATGCCCGTTGACCCCAATTTTTCTCTATATAAAGTGGGGTTTAAGGGGTGTTTAGTTTTCATTTTATGGACTTGTTCACGAGATGATAGTTCAATTTTCCTATCTAAATAAAATAGACATTGTCTTTTTTTAAAAAAAAAAATGCGTTATTTTTCTGATTTTTTAATCCAATACTCCAAACATAAACAGAGGCGGTTTTAATTAGTACCCACGACCAATGCCGTGGAGCAGAAATTAGGAAAATATTTTTTTACCAACGAAAACCCCAATCTTCTCTATATTAAGTACGGTTTAGAGGGGTAATCGTAACACGGACTTGTTAACATTAAAAAACAGTGCAAGTCCAAATTTTGGAATCCATGATGAAAACACGCCTATACAAATGCATTGTAAACTTCACCGCCGAAAAGAAACAAACATTTTAAGATGAAAAATTGTGACAGTTTTATTATTTCTGCTCAAAATATAGATTGTGGGTACCCACAATCCATATTTTAGAGCAGAAATAAGAAACATATGATTTACCCCTGTAAACTCCAGTTTTACTGTATAAAAGTGGGGTTCAAGGGGGTCAGAATTATATAGGCGTGTTTTTGTAATGTGCAACATGTATCGATGACTGTTATGGCTAAAACTGTATGAAAATAAATAATGTTGTCATCGTTGAAAAATCCCAAAACCACACTGTCTGTTCACTATATCATTCAGGAATGTCGATCACCTGCAAAAGATAGAATATCGGCTGTCAGGTAAACATGAAAATTGTTTGTTTGTTTGTTTGATTTGATGTTTAACGTCTCCGTCAACACTGTAAAGGCCATTTTGGAGACGTTGCTTCCAATTTTGTGGGACTTTTACCCGACCCTGAGATGAAATGACGTCTCAGGCCCTGCCGCCCAATGAAACCAATAGGGCTTATAAGCACAGACGGGCTGACTCGCACCGCTTTGCCTGGGCAGACTTAGATCCTCTAAGCGGTTCGTGTGCGGGTCGGTTTTAGCTCTACGTGGAAGCATCATGCAGCCCATATATTTCTTCAGGTCCTGATGGGCGAGGGCCGTAAACATGAAAATACCAATTAATTTAATACATCTGCGGAGCCCGGGAAGGGACATTTCTTTTCCAGTATCTAGCAGAACACAAATTAAAACAATATTATAGTGGAAAAGAAAACAAGAAACAGCGACATATTTTCATTTTATTTTCCATTCTTATTTTATTGTTTTAAATTCCATTCTACTTTTTAGAGTGGAACAGACAACAAGAATTATGTCATTTAAACCACACATTTTTGTTTTCTGTTCCATTCTAATTTTATTGTTTTAAATTCCACTCTACTTTTTAGTGTGGAACAGACAACAAGAACTGTGTCATTTAAACGACATATTTTTGTTTTCTTTTCCATTCTTATTTTATTGTATTAAATTCCACTCTACTTTTTAGAGTGAAACAGACAACAAGAACTATGTCATTTAAACGACATAGTTTTGATTTTTGTTCCATTCTGATTTTATTGTTTTAAATTACACTCTACGTTTTCAGAGTGGAAAAGAAAACAAGAAATATCTCGTTTCAATGACATATTTTTTTTGTTTTTTTCTTCCACTATAATTTTATTGTTTTAATTTCTGTTCTGCTAGATACTAGCATCACGTGAACTAGTCCCTGAAATGAAGACCCCCCCCCCCCTATACCCCACTTTATATAGAGAAAATTGGGGTTAACAGGGTATACATTATGGTTCTTATTTTTTCTCCAAGATATAGGTTGTGGGTACTCTTTAGAACCGCCTCAATGAGGCGGTTCTAACGATCACCCACGACCTATGTTTGCAATATTTATAAGAAAAATATTAGGGACTTTCATCAGAAAAGTAGCCATTGTGGAGATGAGAAATATGCACTATGTCGCACGGGTGTGTTCTCGTAATGAAAAGAGATATCCCTTCCCGGATTCCGTACATATCCGTGTGCTTAAATGCTTAAATGGCGTTTTCCCACCAGTAGAACAAGATATTTTTTTCAGATGAAAATGTTTAGTTTTTTTTTCTTATTTTCTTAATTCTAGGGCAAATACTCGATAGAGCCACCTCCTGGAGGTGTTTCTTCCTGGTGGGGGGGGGGGGGGGGGGGGGGGCTAACGTTCATCCGCAATCTATGTTGTTTTTTTCCCTTAAAACAAAGAAAATAATGAACACTCCCATAAACCCCGCTTTTCTCAAAATAGTTTAAACTATTGTATGATAGTTCGATTGCGATGAAAGCTTGAAGCATATTGAATCGCACTTGAACACTCATTCCGGATGTTATCATGCGCGCAAGAGAGAGGCGGTGATTTTTACACCACTGCTACCAATTTATACCTGGGTGGAGTGGGGCAGTGTCATTACACACCTCAGTCGGATTCGAACCCACAACCTCTCGGTCATAAGTCGAATGCGCTAACCACTGAGCTATCGAGGCTTCTCAAAACACATGTATAACATGGAGTTTTAACCCTTATCTTGCTGTTCACGACAACCCCTATCTTTGCAAACAGTGTAGATCCAGATCAGATGGCTTCTGAAGATTGGTTGATAGACGGAAATGGGTGTGGCTTAAACGAATATTCAGCAACATAAGGGTTAAAGGGTTGCTCATTACAGGGTATTGTTAATCTTAAATTTCATTGCGGGGAGGGGCACTTCTAAAAGGAGGTTCTAGCATATACCCACAATCTTTATTTTGAGAAACTTGATACTCGACCAACTTAATTCGATACACGACATTTTAGCTCGATACTAAACAATTTCATCTCGATACGCGACAAAATCTAACTTGATACTCGAATTTTTTAACTTGATACCTGAAAGTCCTTTTAATTGCTCTGTGTGTACCGTTACTATTTATTCACATTACGAAAACACGCCTATACCAACAGTGTAACCTTTATCGCCGAAAAAATGAAAATTTTAAGATGTGAGACGACAAGTTCTGCAATGGAAGGTCAGGTGGTTTTTTCCGGGTACTCCTCATCGAGGCGATTCTAACGAGAATCCACACTCTATATTTTAGAGCAGAAATAAGAAAAATAAGGTTTACCCCTGTAAACCCCAGTTTCACTATATAAAAGTGGGGTTCGAGGGGTTCAGAATTATAGGGCCGTGTTTTCGTGATGTTTATTTTTATTTGCGCGAGGTTAAATAACCTTGGCCTATGATTTGAGCTTTAACGCCCCCCTCAATACTGTTTAAGTCATTTTTGGTTTTGTTTGTTTGATTTGAGGTTTAACGTCCCCGTCAACACTGTAAAGGTCATTTTGGAGACGTTGCTTCCAATTTTGTGGGACTTTTACCCGACATTGAGATGAAATGACATCTCAAGCCCTGTCGCCCAATGAAACCAATAGGGTTTATTAGCATGGACAGTCCGCCTCGCACCGCGGTTCCTGGACAGGCTTAGATCCTTCTAAGCGGTTTACCAGTACTAGTGTGCGGGCCGGATTCAGCTCTGCGTGGAAGCATCATGCAGCCCATATACTTCTTCAAGCCCCTATGGGCGGGGGCGAAAGTCATTTTTGGACACGTACCGAGTGAGTATGAGTTTATGTCAGCTTAGGTCATACGGAGACAGGACCTCGTTTTTAAAGACTCAAACGAAAGTCTGAAGAAGCCCAGGATCGAACCCATGACACCTGGTTTATGAGGCGAGTAGCTTATCCACTACACCATGGGGGGGGGCTTCTTTCGACACGTAGCGAAAGGAACGACAACACATCCGTGTGACTAGGAACAATAACGATGAAATAAATTAAGATAACAGCTTCAGAGAACAACAAGACACAACATATTATCATTTCTTGCACACCAGACAAGGAAACCCGTGATTTTACCCTGAGATAGAGTGTGTGTGAATTAGGGATTAACGTCGCTTTCAACAATTTTTCAGTCATATCACGACGGTGTCTGGTTGCGACAGGGAGCTCAATGCTCACTTTTATAGTGCTGCCTCACTGCAGTATCATGTCCCAGACACATTACATGATACCACACCCAGTCACACTATCCTGACACTGAGTCGACCAGTCCTAGCTCTACCCCGTAAATCTGAGTGCCAAGCGAGGAGCAGCTAGTACCATTCTTAACGACTTTGGTATGTCGCGACCCGGGATCGAACCCGTGGCCTCACGTTCCCCGGAGCGGACACTCTACCAACTGAGCTATCGGGGCCGGTCCCTGGGATAGAAATTTATGTTCTGACCCTGGTGTTCCGATCCAGCAACTTACATAAGTGCGAACTGCCGGAACTACTTCCGCACTACTTTTATTTTGTAAACAATATACACGCGAAAGCTGTCAAAACTAACCGGCAAAAAAAAAAAAAAAAGTAAATAAATAGATAAATGAATAAAAAAATAAACGAAATAAAAAAATCAATAAGCATGATAATTATTTGACTCATTTATTGTTAAAGGACACTGAATACAGGACTTTTGTATGAAATCTTAAAAAAAAGAAAAGAAATGATGTCTGTAGTTCGGCTACGAGCATTTGCAACAAAATAAAAAGGAAATGTTTTGGAGGTGTTGTGCAAGAAAAATAATCCAATATGGGGTTCTGTTGCAGATGGGCGTTTCCATCTCTCGGGATGACCGTGCTGAGAGGAACCAAGGCTACTACCTCGGTTCCGCTCAGCACGGTCATCCCGAGGGTTGGAAACGCCCATCTACAACAGAACCCCATATCAGATTCTTATAGTGCTCACAAGATATAGAGAATACCAGGTTCGTGTCTTTTGATATTTTATCAGGCAAGGCTTCGAGAAAGCTTGTAGAATCGCGAGGCTTGCCGAGCGATTCTACATGCGTTCTCGAAGCCGAGCCTGATAAATTTGATATCAAATGATACGAATCTGGTATTCTATTTATTAATTTATTCCCTTGTACACTCTTGCATTAGTAATTTCCGATTATTTATCGATGGTCGTCAGTGCATTCAAACATTCCGGCGGTCGATATATCATGTATCAGCTGACCTTTTGTTGCAAGTTATAATAACATTTTTGCCGTTTTTTCTAGTTATCCGGTGCATTCTTAAAATTGCAATGTCAAACTGACCTGATAAAGCTCAATTGTCCTGAGATAGCATATCTTTATCAGGTCAGTGTGCTACAATGCAGTTAATATAGGAGGTAGCTGATAAAATGTCTTGTTCGCACAATATATTAAAAATAAAATTGCATGTCCGAGTTCCGTATGAAAACCATATCTCAAATATTTGTTTTTGTTTTCAGAAGAAACCAATGTTGGGAAATATATGAAAACTATATGATAAACATATCAAACCCTGAATCAGCCCTCGACCCATATCAGGCCTCGGGCTTATATGGGAAACTATGACTGATAACGGATATGATATGAAAAATGGCATATGATAATCTCTATTTATCACAAGTTACTACAAAATACTTCGTTTCTAATTGTGCAATACGAACGTGGAATCCGCGCGCGTATCGCGTTGGTTGGGGCGTTAATGCATTAGCAGGTGATGCAATCATCCCATACCCTCTATTACACCCCAAAATCCATGTCACATGCCCTTTATCACACCTCTGAGAACACTCTACTATCTTCTTATCATACCATAAGGTTTGGCAAACATTGAACGCCCTGATAAGATGTCACATTCTGCAGCGTCTAACCTGTGCCGTGTAAATGCATTTCTCTATATTGGGAATTTATGAATATAGTGTTTTCGTATTAGCCAGTAACAGGTCCAATACGAATTTACTTGAATAATAATTATTTTATAAATTGACACAGTTAAAAAAGCATGATTATTGATTTTTGACCTCATTTTACCTCAGGTTAATAATGGTTGACCTTGCGTTAATACGGCTGACCTCCGATCAATATAGGATAGTCAGTATTAAAGTTGGTTCTGATTAAATACGTATACGCACAGAAATCTCTTGACATGAAGAAAGCGTTTAAACAAAGCCAACTATTGCAAAACATTCCTTTGTTTTTTAGAAGAGCATGGAACAAAAACATAACTCAAACATTTAAGAATGTTTGTTTTGCTTGAGTTGAGGTTAAACGTCCCCGTCAACACTGTAAAGGTCATTTTGGAGACGTTGCTTCTCATTTTGTGGGACTTTTACCCAACATTGATTATTTTTCAGAATGTTAAAGGTTGGGAAATATATGACAAATAGACAATGATATGGCACCATTTTGCATATTATACCCCACATCAGCCCTCGACATTTATCAGCCCTCAGGCCTTCGGCTCTCGGGCAGATATGGGGGTCTCGGGCTGATATGGGGTATGATACGAAAAATGCCAAAAGAACATCTCTATTATTTAAACTCAAAACATAGGTTGTATGTGCTCGTTAGCACAGCCTTATTCAGGCGTTTGCAAACTGAGTACTCAGAACTTATGCCTTATAATGTACACACTGTAAACCTCACTTGTCTTTATTTATCATATGACGTCGCGTCTGAGAGTGTAATGACGCTATGTAATATTTTCGATTATCACATATTCAGTACTATATTTAACACGATAACCCATGTTTTGCATGTGTGATAATGCTTGTTTCCATTTCCGGTTATCAGCCCGCCCGGTCTGATAACCGGAAATAGTGTATTTTGAACGGACAGAGGTTATCCGCCCACTCATGACGTTATTGTGACGTTGCCAATTACATGACGCGAATAGTTAGGCGTGACGTTGCGCGCTTTTTTGCTTGAATCACGCTTTTTATCACATTTTTTTTTTCAATTTATGAACGTTAAACACAGTAAGAATAGGATCTGAATATGTGATAAACAAATTATAACATGGGGTTTTGGTTATCGCCCTCTGTATATGCTAAAGCCTTCGGGCAGATAATGGGGTCTCGGGTTGATACATCGGGCGATAACCAAAAACCCATGTGATAATCTCTAATTATCCACTAGTGGATTAAATATGCAAATTAGGTAGATACGTCCCGTAACGTTACATGTACGACGTCCTTAACGACGTCGTGTTTACTAATTGCGGAGTAATGGCATTTTTGTAATCAGTCGTGAATAAAATGCGTTTTAAATGTCATATGATAAATAGAATCTTGCATTCGTGCTCATGTATTATTGAATTTATTAAACGAGTTGAGGAAAAGGGATAAAATGCTCGGCAAAGCCTCGCATTTTATCCCTTTTCCTCAACTCGTTTAATAAATTCAATTATTAAACTCGATGACGAAAAGGGATAAATGCTCGGCAAAGCCTCGCATTGTATCCCTTTTCCTCAACTCGTTTAATAAATTCAATAATACATGAACAGTCATGTAAGATCCTCTATATAAAGTCGGGTTTACAAGAGTGTTCATTACACAGATTTGTTATAACATTATGATATACAGGATCTTACATAAGTGATCATGTATTATTGAATTTATTAAACGAGTTGAGGAAAAGGGCTAAAATGCGAGGCTTTGCCGAGCATTTTATCCCTTTTCTTCAACGAGTTTAATAAATTCAATAATACATGAGCACGAATGCAAGATTCCATTTATCATATGACATTTAAAAAGGCTTTTATTCACGATTGTTTCACAAGTGTCAATATTCGGTCATTAGTAAACGCGATGTCATTAAGGACGCCATACAGGTAACGTTACGGAGCGTATCTAACTAATTTGTATATTGCACAACCTGCAGAAAAAGCAACCGTCTGCAGTCGGTTGAGTTCTAAGAGTGCCCTAAAATCACCGTGTCATTCTGTCATTCGATCATTCTGTCATTCTGTCAGTCTGTCCGTCCGTACCCCGTTTGTGAAAATTGGTGATAGTGACTTAACCGCTTGGAATATTTAAACAATTTTTGGCATACTGATAGATATCAATGAGATCTAACCAATGAACTAGCTAAATATTACATTCCATTTAGTATAGCCTCGCCGAGGCGAAAAATGTGAACATTTTCGAACTGCTTCTCCTCGGAAACCGTTGGGCCGATTGAAGTCAAATTTCATATGGAGCCTCTATGGGACTGGTGAAACCAAAATTTGCTCATTGGATCCAGGTCACATGACCAAAATGGCTACCAAGCCATATATGGTCTGTCTGTTTGTCCGTCCGTAAACCGTTTGTGAAAATTGGTGATAATGACTTAACCGCTTGGAATATTTACACGAATTTTGGCATACTGATAGATATCAATCAGATCTAACCAATGAACTTGCGAAATATTACATTCCATTTAGTATAGCCTCGCCGAGGCGAAAAATGTGAACATTTTCGAACTGCCTCTCCTCGGAAACCGTTGGGCCGATTGAAGCCAAATTTCATATGGAGCCTCTATGGGATGGGAGAAACCAAAATTTGCTCATGGAGTCCAGGTCACATGACAAAAATGGCCGCCAAGCCATATATGGTAAAAACCCTTCAAAAATAGTCTTCTCCAGAACCACTGGGCAGATTTCCACGAAACTTGATAAATAGCATCTGGGACGTAGGCCCATTATAAATTGCTAAAATGGTGACCCTGAGTTGACCTTGACCTTCTTTGGGTCCGTCCGTAACCCGTTTGTGAAAATTGGTGATAGTGACTTAACAGCTTGGAATATTTAAACACTTTTTGGCATACTGATAGATATCAATAAGATCTAACCAATGAACTTGTGAAATATTACATTCCATTTAGTATAGCCTCGCCGAGGCGAAAAATGTGAAAATTTTCGAACTGCTTCTCCTCGGAAACCGTTGGACCGATTGAAATCAAATTTCATATGAAGCCTCTATGGGATGGGGGAAACCAAAATTTGCTCATGGGGTCCAGGTCACATGACCAAAATGGCCGCCAAGCCATGTATGGTCTGTCTGTCCGTCCGTAACCCGTTTGCGAAAATTGGTGATAGTGACTTAACCCCTCGGAATATTTAAACAATTTTTGGCATACTGATAGATATCAATGAGAACTTACCAATGAACTTGCGAAATATTACATTCCATTTAGTATAGCCTCGCCGAGGCGAAAAATGTGAAAATTTTCGAACTGCTTCTCCTCGGAAACCGTTGGGCCGATTGAAGTCAAATTTCATATGGAGCCTCTATGGGATGGGTAAAACCAAAATTTGCTCATGGGGTCCAGGTCACATGACCAAAATGGATGCCAAGCCATATATGGTAAAAATCCTTTAAAAATAGTTTTCTCCAGAACCACTGGGCAGATTTCCACGAAACTTGATAAATAGCATCTGGGACGTAGGCCCATCATAAATTGCTAAAATGGTGGCCCTGGGTTGACCTTGACCTTCTTTGTGCCTAGGTCAAACTTTGACACATATGCTTTTGTATTGGAAAAGTAAGAACGCATTTTATCCTGCAAATGATTCAGAATACAGTACTAAAGTATAAGATATATTTTTGCTCCTTCCGATAAGGCGCATTTATTGGGGGAACCGTTTTAGGTCCTGGTCACATAAATGGCTGCCACACCCATATATGGTAACACTCATAAAGCTAAAAGCATCCGGCGGGTCGTGCACTTCAGCTGAATCCCTGGTTTAATCCAGTAGTGGATTATCGAATTTATTACATGGCGTTATTACACTCTCAGACGCGACGTCATAAGATAAAAATATTTTGCTACTTCGCCCTACGGGTCTTGAAGAAATAGATGGCCTGCATGATGCTTACACGCAGAGCTGAAACCGAGCTGTACACGAGTACTGGTTAACCGCTTAGAGGATCTAAGGCAAAGTGGTGCGAGTCGGACCTCCATGCTTATAAACCCTATTTTTTTCATTTGGGCGACAGGGCTTGAGAGGTCAATTCATCTCAATGTCACGTAAAAGTCCAACAACATTGGAAGCGGCGTCTCCAAATTGACCTTTACAGTGTTTTCGGGGACGTTAAACCTCAAATCAAACAAAATTTTGCTACACACAGTCAACGTTGTAAGGACAGTAGTCCGCTGATGGTAAGTAAAAGTTACCATCGCTGAAAGCGAATGCATTTCTCTTAACTAACAAACTATACCTGATCTAAACGAGGGTCCGGCGGGTCACATCCAATGCAGACGCATTTTGCCCATAAACAAAACCCCCATGTACTACAAAGTACGTGTTCACTTGCACAGTACTGAAGGCATTCATCATGATCACATATTAATTCACCAGCAATCTGGACTCTTGCAGCATCTAAACAAACAAAAAAAAAAACAGACAACTGTCTATTAAGACCACCTGTATTTAGACCGCCTTTGAGACCATTCAAGACCACTTTTAAACAGTCCCAAAGGGATCATCTTTGAGACTGTTCAAAAGTGGTCTTTAAGACCACTTTTGCACTGTCCCAAAGGTGGTCTATAACTAGAGGGCATTGTTCGCAAACAAAAAACAAGAAAGAATAAATGCAGCCTACTAGGTAAAGCTTTTTAAACGAGAATTTGTCTTAATTTTAGGTGGTCTTAATAGCGTAATAGCACTGTTTACGCGGCAAAATAATAATAATAATAATAACAGTAACACAGACAGTCGATTTTTGCATCGGTTGGAATTGAGATCTAATCTTACAGCAATGGCTTTATAGCATGCTGTACTCCAGTAATTTGCCAGTGTCCGGTAGAAAAAAGTGTCTAATTGGGTCCAAAACGGCGGATGTCATTGGCCTTTAAGTAAGGGAGGGGTCAGTATCAAATATCACAAAATCCAGCCATTTATATTTGCTCTGACACGCAGCGCACAATAAACCAGTAAAACCATTTGTTCTAAGATCAGGTGTTTCACTTGCTACATAACGCTGTATTCATCTGGCCTGATTTACGTCCTAGAATGTCTTAAAACATAAAAACGACTTATAGAAACGCATGTATACTTGTAGCAGATAGTAGGCTTAAAGAAGTACATGTACATGGAAAACTATTAGTTCACAGATCCGAAAAGGAGGACAGTTAATTAATGCCATGCTGATTTGAACGTAATTAACAATTTTATCAAGGTTAGAAATTCGGATAAACAATAGGGACATTATGGCCCTGGATCGCTCACCTAATCCATAGTCTAACAAGTGGGCCACGGGGAGGGCCGTTATTAGCCCAAGGGCTATAATTTGCATAATCTAGAGGGAGGTCTAAAAGGTGAAGCTTCATACCGAATATCATAGACTGGGGCCTTCTGGTTTCAGACTAGAAGAATTTTAAAGGTTTTCCCAATATACGTCTTTGTAAAACAAGTGGGTCCCGGGGTGGGCCCATTTTGGCCATAAGGGTGTAATTTGAAAATCTTGGTCTATATAAGACCTGTGGACCCCGGACTTTAATTTAAACAATCTTGGTAGAAATCCACAAGACGAAACTTCATACTAAATATCAAAGACCTTGGCCTTCTGGTTTCAGACAAGAAGATTTTAAACATTTTCCCAATATAAATCTTTGTAAAAGACTGGGGTGGGCCTATTTTTGGCCCTATGGCTGTAATGTGAACAATCTTAGTAGAGGTCTACTAGACAAACCTTCATACAAAATATCAAAGACCTAGGCCTTGTGAATTCAGACAAGAAGATTTTTAAACGTCTTCCCTATATAAGTCTTTGTAAAACCAGTGGACCCCGGATAGGGTCCATTTTTTTGGCCCCAAAGCTCTAATTTGTACAATCTGTTAGAGGTCCACAAGATGAAGCTTCATACCAAATATCAAAGAACTGAGCCTTCTGGTTTCAGACAAGGAGCTGTATAAAGATTGTTCGTATATAAGTCTATGTAAAACCAAAGGGCCCCACGGTTGGGGCATTTTTTGGTCCCAGGGCTTTAAGTTGAACAATCCTGATAGAGGTCCACTAGATGAAGCTTCATACCAAATATCAAAGACCTGGGCCTTGCGGTTTCAGAGAAGAAGATTTAAATTATTTCCCTATATAATTCTATGTAAAACCAAAGAGCCCCGTGGCGGGTGCATTTTAGACCAAGGATATAATTTGAACAATCTTAATACAGGTCCACTAGATGAAGCATCACACCAAATATCAAAGACCTGGGCCTTGCGGTTTCAGAGAAGACGTTTTTTTCAGCGTTTCCCTATATAAGTCAATGAAAATCCAAGGGCTATAATTTTAACACTCTTGGTAGAGGTGTACTAGATGAATCTTTATACCAAATATCAAAGACCTGGGCCATGCGGTTCCAGAGAATTAGATTTTTAAGTGTTCAGTAAAAATATCTATTTTCGCTTCTGTGACCTAGATGTGCAACGGTCCGGAACCATTTGAACAACTTTGAAATAGGAACACCTAAGGATCATTGCTGTGAAGTTTGGTCAAAATCCGATAAGTGGTTTAGGAGGAGATGTCGTTTGACGAAAACAATTAAGGACGTACCTGCCAGATGTACATTATGGGATTAACGCCACCGTGGCAACTGTAGGGTACATTTTGTATGCCACCGCGTACTTTGCAACCCGCAACGTTTGAACCCCATAATTGTTTAGGTAGTCTCTATTTGTTTTAGACTTTTTACCCCTGTATATAATAACTGTTTAAGTGTGTAGACGTAAGCTTGGTGGTATACCTTTCAATGAGTTTAGCATGCATGATTTCAATTTTCCTGCCATAGAACGGTCATCATTGTGGGGTTTAACCCATTAAATTTTCTGCTGGTGACTGTCCTACAATGGACAATGTGTCTGTATACAGTCTGGGCTGCACCCTTGGAAGCCAGTCCATTTAACTAATTTGCACTGAAAAAAAAACGTATGCATTATGGGGTGCAGCCCTTAAAGTGAATGACCACCTTTAAAATATAATTACTTCATTTGCAAGAAAAAGTTACTGTAATGATTAATCTCTGACTTTTATTACCAATTGAAATCTGCTAAGGTAATTAAATCAACATTTAATGGTTTCAGTGAAGCCTTCTGGCAGCGGCCATATTTTCCCCAAGGTAATCCAAATGTATCCCAGCGTCCGACATGTTTGCTCAATTCCTGACCTCAAGGAGACCATTGAAGCTCTATGTCTCTCTATGTAGCTACTAAAGGAGAAGTAATTAGGCTCTCTAATCAGGTTGCATTCTCAAAAATCCTTAAATAGGCTGTCAGTTCAGGATTTTACATACTGGCTTCATTATGTTTTTTGATGAAAATAAAGACTTTGAAGACAGTTTTCCTGAGTTGGTGACATTGGTTTCATTGGGTGGCATTCGTCCCAATGTCGGGTAAAAATCCCACAAAATTGGAAGCAGCATCTCCAAAATGCCCTAAATAGTGGTGATGGGAATGTTAAACATCAATTCAAACAAAGAAAATCTGTTCTTTCCTACAAAACAATTGTTTTCTGTAAGTCTTGTCTGATCTACAGTTAAACACGTTGTACACCTGTGCACTGTTTGCATAAAATCCAGGACTTTATCCAAAAATGAAAACATAAATTATGGGTTCTCAAAGGAATCACCTCACTGAGTACCCACAATCTATGCTTTACTCTGGAATAACCCATTTAGTACCCGAAACCCCAACCCCAAAAGAGGTACCCTGGCAAACAGTGCAGGCCCAGATCAGACACCAAAGTACACGACGTCTGATCAGGGCTTACACTGTTTGCAAAATGTTCAGCCATTTTCCTAATAAATTTTGAGGAAAACAACCTGACAGCCCTGGTATATATAACAACCTGACAGAAATGGACTCCTGGTATATATAATTTTGTACAAAAAAGGTTAAGAAAAATATCACAAAAGACCATATGAAGTGCCATGAAATATTACCTAAAGTTGTCAAGGCGTGCTAAGGAAATGATTGGTTATATGATACTGATAGGCATTAATTAATGAAGAAAAGAAAAGAAACAAGTAATCAACACACTTTCAAGTCCACTTGAAAACAGCTATCTGCACAAATGTTATGCTTTGCATAAACAAATGTCTTGATGTTAAGATTCTCTGTTCCAAGATTATGAATCCATTTTTTTACATAACTCTCTATTTTTCTAAGGGTCAGGGACAGAAAAACAGTTAATTCCTTGCCCAGTATTTGCCCTTACAAGAAGGCATTTTTATCATTTGAAAGTTCACTTTCTCCTCTTAAATCCTCAGCTGCTAAAGATAGCTGTCGGAACATGGATCACTGCAGGAGATATAATCTGTAAAAATGTCTGTCACCCTATAAACAACTTTAATGAGCCATTACAGTTAATTAGAGCAACAGTTTGGGAGGGGAATATGATTTTATCATTCCACAATGGTGTTATTGTAAAATGGATCTGAGAAAAAAAAATGGTGGTCATTCACTTTAATGCAAAATCGCCCAACAGGGTACCATATTCTCTACCGACCATCCCACTATGTACCTCTAGTCAGAGCGGATGGACGGAGGTACGCACGCATATACGCACGATGGACGACGGACAAAAAGTGACCCCAAAAGCTCACCTCGTCACTACGCGACAGGTGACCTAAAAGGTGAACTGAGCTGGAAAGTTGCGCTGTACGCCTGTTTTATTTTGTTGCGTATATACCTGTTTGGTACAACCAAACTCGATATATACTTAGTCAAAAAAGTAACTATACCAACTTTCGGGTGAAACTCACTCGATATCTGGCAGCTATTGAGCTAAATTTGGCTGTAGACATTTAAATCGGACGTTTAGCTAGAGAATGCTCAAACTTGCATTTGTCCATACCTTTCTGTTCCAGAGTTGTCTTCCAATACGTGCCTAGAACGATTTTGGTAGAAAATGGACATTGCGCATGCGCAGAAAGCTCTTTTTGTCTAAGATGGAAGACAATATTCTCTGAACATCAGATAACACTTTACTTTTACAATATCTTATGATCTCGCATTATAAGCGAGGTTTTAATTTGTGAAATTCTCAAATTATCTCCCTTGCAATTAAAAATATAGCAATTTTCGAACTGCTGTAATTTTTATTCCTGTCAATATTTTTTTGCCATTTTTTCAAAAAACGCTTTGTGTCCACCATTGCTGTTCATCATGATGGTAAAAAATACAGAAAATTCATGTAGCATGTAGCACTATCGATTGTGATTTTCTATGGAGTTCCCATTGAAAGCAGCATTTGCACACAACTTCTAAGGATTGGAGGTCAATATGTGATAGCCTGTTTCTCGTAGCTGATGCAACTAAAGTTCCAAATCTTTTGTGAATAGACGCAAATGGTATCTAAAGAAATGTCACATGTATCTAAGTTTAGAAATGTAGGGTACAGGGAAATTGTGTGATGTTAAATCATAGCATGTTTTAATGATTTTTCTCTGCGAAAATGACACAGTGGCCCCTTGGGTGTTTAAAGCAATATTCTACGATGATGTGTTTACGAAAACAAAAACGAATGATTCTTTTGCACGAAAAATGAGTCTTCTTATCAAAACATAACAAACTTTGTGTAGTTTTTATCTGTAGTAGCTATAGTAACAGAAGCAATTTTAGGTATAGGAACTTTTTGACTGAGTATATTAACGACAATGACATTGGATAACAAATCAGTGCGGCACAGTGCATTCTTTAATATCCTGATAAAAATTGTGACATCTTTCTTATTTATACTCCAAACAAAGGTTGAGGGTGCTCGTTTCTAACGACTACCCATAACCTATGCCTTGAAGCTGAAATAAGAAAAACAAAAATGTATACCCCCGTAAATCCGAGTTTTCTCTGTATAAAGTGGGGGTGTAGGGGGTGCTCATTACACGGACTTGTTAACGTGATGTTTAGCTCAAGGCATAGTTGGCCTCTGTCCCAATCGGCGGTGTCATCCCTCGGTCTGCAATAAATACTCGTTAAATATTCTTGTAATCTAACACTCCCGCCCCCGCCCATCGGGGCTTGAAGAAATAGTTTGGGCTGCATGAGCTGAAACCGACCGCATATGAGAACTGTCAGCCGCTTAGAGGATCTAAGCCTGCTTAGGCAAAATGGAGCAAGCCATGCTTATAAACAGTGTTGGTTTCATTGGGCGGCAAAGCTTGAGATGTCATTTCATCTCAATGTTAGGTACACGAAAAGTCCCACACAATACGAAGCAACGTCTCTACAATGACCTATTTAGTGTTGACGGGGACGTTAAACCTCAAATCAAACAAGCACACAAAATCTAATATCTCAAGAAACAAAAATTAGTGATTTTTGTTAGAATTTCCACGGCGAGGAGTTTCTAATAAATGGGTAGAACATTTGTCTTGGAGACATTGAGATGAAAATGTCCTTTTATTTATTACGGAAATGCTTTATAACATTACGATACCCGCGTAGAAGCCCCTGTGGTGTAGTAATTATGCTAATGGCCTTGTAATCCAGGGGTCATGGGTTCGATTCCGGGCTTCTCCAGACTTTCTGATGAGTTTTTAAACCGAGGTGCCGTCACCGTTTGACCTTAGCTATTCCTGGGACGTAAAACTCTAAACTCACACATACGATATCCGTGCGATACACTTCATTTTTCACATCTGAAAATTCGTGATAGATTTCTTATTTATACTCCAGACATAGCTTGTGGGTGCTTCGCAGAACCGCCTCAACAACCTATGTCTTGGGGCAGAAATAAGGATGATAATGAATACCCCCGTAAAACTCAGTATTCTGTATCTAAAATAAGAGTTCGTGTCCACTTCACATGACGAAAACACGTCTATATAGGTTTGATCCCTTGAACCCCACTTTTATAGAGTAAAACTGGTGTTTACAGGGGTAAACCTTATTTTTCTTATTTCTGCTCTAAAATATAGGTTCTCATCGCGGCGGTTCTAACGAGTACCAACAATCTATATTTTGAGCAGAAATAAGAAAAATATCACAATTTTCCATCAAGTTAAAATTTTCGTATTTTCCGCGGTAAAGTTAACAATGTATTTGTATAGGCGTGTTTTCGTTATGATAACTGATACCATTTGAGATATTTGCACGAAACTTCACGCCCCTGAAATATACAGTAGAACTTCAATGGCTCGAACATCGATGGCTCGTTTACCATGGCTGGATCGAACTCGAACTTGAGCCCCTAGGGAAATCCTCAAGATAAGAAATGATGAGGGATAATTAAGGAGATTTTAGTCTTTTGTCTTGCAAATGTATGCTGTGTCTACCCATTTGAATCGCATCGGTGAGGCGATTCTGAGGCGATTCTAATGAGAACACACAGCTTATATTTTCATTATATAACATCGAAAAGATGTTCAAAGTATCTCGTTATGCCTCCTGACAGTCACCCTCAGTGGCTAGAACTGCCACTGTTTCGAATACATTTTCATGGTCCCAAAGGGGTTCAAGCCATCGAAGTTAAACTGCAATTGTATCATGTGTACAAGTTCCTGAAATGAACACGCCTCCAATCCCATCGCTTTATTTATTAATTTTCATCAATGGTGACCGTGTTATGGAGCAGACAAGAAACTATGAGGCGCTGACGGACGGACGGACGAACACTCAGAATTTCAGAGGTATAACAATACCCACCCACATTTGAGTGGCGGGCCTAAAAGCGCACAAAAGGTTCGTGTTATAAAAGCATTGCAAACCCCGCGGTTTGCTTAGAGAAAAAAGTAGTGCTTACAAATGTATGCGCCATTCGCCTTTTAACAGCTCAACAGTTTGATATCAATGGAAAGGTCTTGCCCAAAGGAACTCACATGTAAATTTTGAAAGCTGTATTTTTGTGGTCTTAAAATGAGAGCCCAAAACGTTTGGATAAAACTGGCGTTATTTTGTGTCACAAAGGGAGATAGATAAGTCAAATTGCGTGACAGAGCTATTGAACTTGGTAAAAATGTAGCTCCTGTGATCATACAGATATGTGTCAAGTTTCATGAGGCTAGGCCCAACAGTTGTGGGTAAACAGCCAAGGTCAAATGGTTTGGTTACTTTGTTTTTCCAAAGCAAAAAATACATGTAGGTCATAGTTCAACGGTCAAGGTCAAATGTCAAAAAGCTTGGTATCGAGGGAAAGGTCTTGCTGCAAGGAACATCCATATACACACACATACACACACATATACATACACATATACATACATATACATATACACATACATACACATAACATGTGAAGTTTGAAGGCAGTATTGCTAGTGGCATTAAAATGAGTGACAAAAAGTATATTTAACAGAGTGAAAAGGGAAGATAATTCAGTTATTTTTTATGATAGGGCTATGGAACTTAAAAGTGTGAAACTCTTATGATTGTGTGTACGTGTTTTGAAGTTTCATTAAGGTAGGCCAAATACTTTTGGAGTTATCATCAAGGTTATAGTTTTTGGTTACATCTTCGAAACATAGTTTAAAGGTTAAGGTCAAAGGTTCAAAGGATAATTCATGTGAAATTTGAAGGATCTGTTATAAATAGTAGTGAAATGAAAGAAGGGAAAACAACAGAAAATCTATATCTATACTGCATCACCCCCTCGCGGGGATTACGTGCAGATGGTAGATAATTCAACCAAAATCCAACAAAACCGTTATGACCCTTAATTGGAATGTAGCGCTAGTGATGGCGAGTATGTGTAAGAAGAAGTTCCGTTGGGCTAGGTTAAATACTGTAACAGTAGTTATAGCCAAGGAGTATTTTTTTTATTGTTTTTTAACAATACAACGCAGACGCCGGAGTGATGACCGCAGTTCGGTAGGTTTTCTTCGAAAATAAGAAAATGCCATTACGATAACACGCCGTGCGACATTTTTCACATCTCCATAATGACTTCTTTTCTGATGAAAATCCTTGATATTTTCTTATTTATACAGCAAACATAGGTTTGGGTTACTAGTTAGAACCGCCTCATTGAGGCGGTTCTAACGAGTACCCATAACCTATGTCTTGGAGCTGAAATAAGAAAAATAATGTATAACCCCGTAAACCCCATTTTTCTCTACTATATAAAGTGTGGTTTAGGGGGTTGTTCATTTTACAGTTCACGTGATGATAAATACAACTGAATGAAAATGCATGAAATGCCTTAAACAGTTGACAACGGTGCACCTTTCTTAAATGTCAACATGGGCACTGTCCCGACGTCATTTCGTTCTGCAGACATTTATGTTACTGAAAATATGAGTTGGAGTTGGTGCAAAATGTAACAATAAATAATTTGTGCATGACAAATAACCTTACCGTATCTAGATATTAGTAAACCGTAAATAGCAATAAAAAGGAAATTTAAATTCTTCATTTTCGTAGTTGAATTTCGAATGCATAGCAGCAGTCAGTTAAACGTATAGCCAGAATTTCAGATTTTTTGCCACACACCAACTGTTACAAATAATAATACCGGTATGGATATTATCAACACAAGACGCTGTGCAATGTGATATACTAGACATAAACAATAGTTTCATCGCTTTTATTATTCGTATCGCATAAATGGGAATGGATACCAATTCAGGAGAGGCAACCGATCATGTTACATATACAAAACCGTGAAAACAACACCCCTCTTAATCCCAATTTATATAGAGAAAACTGGGGTTCTGAGGTGTATATGTTATTTTTTTACTTCTGTTCGAAGACATAAGTTGTGGGTTCTAACATGAGGCGGTTCTAACGAGCACCAAAAACGTATATATATTTGGGGTTTAAATAAGACAAATATAACATTTTTTCATCTTTCGGTGATTATGTTACATGGGTGTATTATCGTAACGCTTTCGGACTTCTTTTTGTTTCAAACACATAATTGTACATAATTTTATTTCTTTTGCCCATGAAATTTTTTGATATTTTTCTTCTTTATATATACTCCGAACATAGATTGTGGATGCTCGATAGAACGCTCTCCGTTGAGGCGGCTCTAACGAGTGCCCAAACCTATTACATGGAGCAGAATAAGCAAAATATTGTATACCCCTGTAAACCCTGGTTTTCTCAATAAAAAGTCTGTTTCAGAAGGTATACACGGACTTGCTAACACGATGTCTGAAAGGGAATAATTTGCTTTCCACGAGCAAACATGTACTCGCTAGGATACTTTCTGTTCTTTAAGGAGTAGGGCGGGGTAGGAAATGCAGTCCAAATGGGGAAAACAACAACAACAACAACCACAATCAGGAAGTCTCAAATGTTTACTTGCCCGATTGATATTCAGTTTAGCCTCACCCATTTCAGTGTAGATCCTGATCAGATGGCTTCTTCCGAAGCCATCTGATCTGGATTTACACTGTTTGCACAGAAAAGGGTTGCCTTGCCGTGAACAGCAGGATAAAGGTTAAGTGGGTTTTGTATGGTTGTTCATTATACGGACTAGTCAACGTTAACACCTACACTGTGTGTCCACTCCCCTTAAACACGTTCAATAAATAGTTTATATGCTTCGTTGAATTAGCTGTCATTAATATTATTTTAAAGCTCAAAAGATCATATATCTTATCTTATGGTGTAACTAAAAACGCAGATAACAAAAGACTCAGCTCAACCAACATATTATCCGGTTATAAATTCAGTGCTATATACGAGGGTCGTTCAATTATTAACTGGACTATTCCAGTTACTGACCCATGGCAAGTGCATTCTTTTCACATATTATACACCAATGCCTTGTACATGGTGGTACAAAATTGTATCGATCAGTCTAGCATTTACATGTATAGTCCGTGCGAAGTAAAATAACATGGCAGGGGTCAGTTTTGTCTAATTTTCTTCACAAATTGAGTACAGAGCAGTGATTAGATACCTGCTCAGCCGGCTGCTCAGGGCCTACACTATTTGCTTAAATACATGTACTGGCATTTAAGGTTTAAACTTAATAGTTCAGGTCAAAGCCAAGCTGCCAACGTCATGAAAGCAAAACAAAAACAATATATCGAGGGTTTAGAGCAGGAAAGTTATAAGTGCACTTTCGGTCAAAAATGACATTTTGGGGGAAATAAATCAGAAATTGGTAGAATTTCATGTGTCAAAAGATTGTAACTATATTTGAGATATATCTTTAGATATTTAGTACTAACATATGGTTATATGTACATAATGTTATACATGTTTGGTGCAAGAGGTAAAAAATGCATTTTATTCCTGCAAAAAGGTCATAACTGCCATTTATAACCTTTAACTTGATTTCATTACTAATATATTATTTGGTGCAAAGAGGTTATAACTGGCATTTAAAACCTTTGTGCACAAGTGATTTAGTTATATATCATGGAATTTGTGAAGCAAAAGGTAACATGCGGCACATGTAACCTTTTTGCAAAAAAAAAATATATTTGTTTTATTTTTTGTTACAAAGGGCTAATTGGTACCATTTGACATATATAACAATTCAGCTCTGACATTTTTCAATAGTTTAGCACAGCATTCAACATGTAAACTTATTGAAGTTGGCCCCACCAAGATGCAGACTATGTCTGTCGGTGGGCCCATCGTAGTTTAACTAATGATTTCTCAAGCTCTGACCAACAGTGTAAGTTGGATCGGCTAGCAACCCTAATCTTTGTTTCATCTTAGTGTTTGAATTTGATTTATGTCTCTGTGATAATGCATTGATGGAGTTGGGAAATAATTATGCAAATCGAATATTTAAAGTTTATTGATGGGTACGACACCCTAACCTAGGGCGAAGATTCGGCAGTAAAAGATCTTTAAGCCCCCCCCCCCACACACACACACACACACAAACAAACCCAGAGGCATATGCTGCCGACCGTTTTAAGGAAGCAGTTTTTGTGTTGGTCTTTTACTGTTATTTTTGTTGTATAATGTCTGCGAATTATCTTTTGTAATAAGATGAAGTAATAGCTCAAACTGAGGAAACGCTAAAACTGCAAGAAATACTCTTTAACATGAAACACTGAAAAGGAGAATACTGGAGAAAGGGATGAAAAGACGACCTGCTTTAATTTGGAAATGCAACTGGTTAAGAGACAAATGCGAAATACCAGCTCGATTAACATTTTGGCCAGCAATAAGCTGAAAAAGGAGTCTGTTCCCTCTAATGGAAACTATTTGAAACTGTATATCAGACACTTAATGATAAATGAAATGCCTCAGTAATGAGAAAGACAATTTGTTACGATGTAACAATGTTGGCATTAACATGCAATATACTTTCACAGAATAGTGAACATGAACTGTCAGAACAATCGGAAGCTTAAAGACACTGGCCGGTGGAAGACCGCCTTAATATACTGATTTAATAGCCATAGCAACTACGTCATATGAGGATATTTTCTAGCCATTTAGCAGCACCCGTCTATGATATTCGTCCTGATATTTAATGAAGTGACTTCACAGATGAACATTTATTACTAAATCACATTGCAGTAAGAAACGAGAAGTCTATTGAGGCAGTATCTTTCCCTGATTATGTATGTTGTTATGTTGATGATTCTGATTATTCACACCCTCCCCCCTCTTTTTAGCTGTTCAGTTTTATTTACGTTTATCCTTCATGTTTAATGTCTGTTATATTGGTGATATTGATTCTTTCCTCCATTATGTATGTTATTCTTTTTAAGTTAAGTTTGAATATCTGAGTCACCGCCTGTTTGGGAAAGAACTGCTGACTCGGTTAACCAGTGGTCTGTTTTGTTTACTGTTCTACTTCTTTCCCTTGTGATACTGTGGGGAGGATTTGGGCCCTGATTATATAAGTCCCCGATTGTTTCTCTTTACAATTTTCAAAACTAAATTATATTTATTAGGATTGCAGTTGTGATCAGAACAGAAACAAAGGAAAGACTAGGAGGAACAAAATCCTTCTGTGGTAAGGACATTATGAGAAATCGTGCCCATGATAATACACTTCTTACTCAACATAGACACGCTATCTAAGAACAAGCTAAGTAACGTCAATCGTCATCGTGCCGTCTGTGGGCTTTCATACCACGAAGTTGCAGCGCATATGGTACGATTGCTTGATTGGTTGAAAGGCACAACGGTAACGGGGTCTGTGAACGATAGATAACGCCCTGGACGTGAACATGTTACTACACTTCAGCAGGAACGGTATATTGTTTTGAGTCATTTACGCGACCGATTCAGGACGTCTGTGGAAAATGCCCAGAACGTCGAATCAGTCACTTTAATTGGTGCCGACAGCATATCCGATGGACACAACAGCATTGGCGTGATGTACTGTTCACGAACGAGTCCTGTTTTGTGCTAAAATGTTTGATAGGCGGCGAAAGTATGTCGTCGACGTTGGGAGCAATTTCAGGACTTTTATGTTAGACAGGTGTCACGTTGGGGTTGTGGTAGTGTAATGGTGTGGGTAGGGATGTCATGGTGCCACAAAACCCAACTCATCATTGTTGATGGCAATTTGACTGCACGTCGGTACATCAATGAAAACCTAGGGCCTTAGCTGGTATCCCTTTTACGCAATAATGGTGATCTTACACTCTTCTAACAGGACAATGCACTTGCTCATTCTACAAGGCTAACCATGGACTTTTACCATCAAAATGGTGTGCTTCCTTGGCCTGCGATTTCGCCGGATTTTAACTCTACTGAGCACCTTTGGGACCGGCTCGGAAAACGTGTGTACCAGCCGACGTCAACCGCCAATCAACCGTCAGCAGCTTGCCATGGCGCTACATAAAGAATGTGATAACATCACACAAGACCAGATACAGCGTAATTAATTTGAAGCATGAGGCGTCGATGCCAAGCAACACTTGATTTTTTTGGTGCACAGACCCGGTATTAGGATATGTGATTTTGATATTTCGGGTGTGTGGACTTATTTGTTTCTCTGTATCTCTGCATCCATTGAAATGCTGTAACTCTGTAGTGAGTCAGTAGATAAGTTAGTGATAATTCCTTAAACGTGATCAAATGCTGGAAATGTTGTGAATCAATTAAAATTTGAGGTATAGTACTACCGAATCTGAGTATATGAAGCAATGACTTCTCTTCGAGCTTTCCCGGTACATTATGCTTACTAGAAACACTCATTACTGTGCGAACATTCTGTGTGCGAAAACGTTCTAACTGCACTTCATACCTAAAGAAATGACTTTTTGTTTGGAGCAGAAAAATTACAAATGCCAGTTGACACCTTCTGCGTTGGAATAATTACACTGAATGCCTCATGCAAAAGGGTTTTATTTGGTATATATTACCTGATACACAAGAAAAGTTGCCATGATAGCGAATGCAGAAAGGTTACAAATGCCAAATGATACCTTTTGCACTCAAACAAATGTTAAAATTTGTTGGAGCAAAAAGGTAACAAGTGATTAAAGGTCAGATAACTCTGTCATGGTTAAAATTGTTTGAGCCTCAATATGTTCTGTTAAAAGATCTTTATATCCCCTTCACAATATAATAAGTTTGAAACTGGTTTCTGTGTAAAAGACGAAATGTTCTATTCCTTGAACTTTAAAATTCAAATATTTCAAAAGTATAAAAAGTGCACTTATAACGTTCTTGCTCTAAACCCTCTATATCTTTATATAGCCCGCGCTGTCACGTGACGGCTTTCGGAAAATTCCATTCATAAAACTGCTAGAAATGAACGTTTACACATCTGCATGCTAAGTAATCTAATTTCTTTCGAACAAAAATAGACGATGTAACGTTTGCTAAGAGCATAAATTTGAAAACCTCGAAATGTTTTAGAGGAAAACTTTTAAAGGTGGTATCTGTATTAGACATACAGCATAGACCCATATCGGATAGACGCTGCATTGCGTCTGATCATGGTCAGTTCTGTTTGCCATACATACAGCAGCATTTCAGAACACGATTCAGTCCCGCACGCAGACTCTGAAAAGGGGGAGGGGTGCGGATTTCGGGTATTTTGCAAAGGGTGAAATATTGCATGAATTTGAGATAATTAAAAAAAGAGTGATTGGGGTGGGTTGGGGTGGTGCATTTGCAACCCTCCCAACTCTGTGTACGGGCCTGCATCTACAGGTAGAATGATCTTTTGAATGGGCTCTGTATCAGATCACTGTTATTCAGTAGCTGGGATGCAGTGGTGGGGCTGAGCGAGGAGAAGAGAGAGATAGGAGAAACTGTGACAGTGTAGATCCTGATCGGCCATCGATGGATGTACACAACACCGTTTGCAAAGAAGCAGTAGGATAAAATGTTATACATGAAATAAATTTTCAAGTACATATTATCTTGCATTTCAGGTTAAGCATTATCAATGAAATATTGTAAATGCAGAACGTAAATAGGAACGTCATTTTTGATGAGTGTTATAAAGCAGTGTTCCTGTTGCTTGCTATATTGACTGCGTGACTATCACTGGCCAGGTACAAAACCCGGGTACCGGCTATTTAAACAGGGTTTAGTCTTCTCCCTGTGACATCAGAGCGCTGAGTAACAGGTAAAACCTGGACTGGGCTCGTGTTCGTGGTATTGACTTATCAATCGACCCAAAGAAAATCTGGACTGGGCTTATGGTCTGATCGCTTAATGATTGTATTTCTTTCCCTTTGGTGTCTTTTATGGATGGAGTAAGTTAATTGTATCAATTCCTGATCTTTGTTTTACTTCTACTTTGTGTACGAGGTATTCGCTAATCAATCGACCCGAAGATACTCAGTACAGAAGCTTTTTATGGTTCACCGAACAGTTGACTTCTCAGATCAGGTCTTTTCCCTAACCTACACACAGCGACAATCGAACCACCAGCACTCTCAGTGCTTGATTGAGCAAGAAGACGAACCAGGAATTTATGAGGAATTGGTGAAGTTTACTAAACAAAATTAGTGTATACCGCGACAGAAGTAATGGCGAGGATTGTGGCCATGTGGAATCGATTTAAGCCCCCCTCCCCCCCCCCCCCCAGTGGAATTATTTCCACTGACCGTTCCAAGACGGTTCTTCTGTGGCGGTTTATTTATGTTGTTGTTTGTTACTTACTGTGTGTATCACTTGTGTCTTTTTATTTTGGATGGCCATATGGCCATTTTGTGAGACAGTAACTGTCCTTTTGGCCTTCCTTTGTTTAGGTTTCCATTATGGTCTGGTCGCTTCATGTTTGTGTTTCTTTCCCTTTGGTGTCTTTGATACTTTGATAGGTGGAGTAAGTTAATTGTGTCGATTCCTGGTCTTTGTTTTACTTCTACTTCCCAGTTATATTCAAATTTTAAGAATTGAGTTGCTGATTTTAAACGTGGCCCAGTAACGTTGGAAGACCAGCACCGTAATGGAAGATCTGTGAAGGCTAATGATGACGTAAGGGGAACTAGTAAAGCAGGACAGGCGAATAAAAGCAGTCGACTGAAATATTCTGAAGGTAGCGTCTTTACCATTTTACATGAACGACTGGGCACGAGGAAGCTTTCAGCGCGTTAGGTGCCGAAACGCCTTAGTAAAAACAACGTGCTGTCCGAGTGTCCATGTCTGTGTCACATTTGGGAAGATATGATTCTGATCCAGAAGACTGTTTTCAAAAAAATGTTAACGGGGATGAAACTTGGATCCATCACTATCATCTGATCCAGCGACTAAACAGCAGAGTAAACGATGGACAGGTCACGGTTTACCGCATCCAAAGAAATCAACACTCGAGCTGTCAAGGTCATGGCAACTGTGTTTTGGGATAGCATGCGAGTTCTGTTGGAGGACTATTTACCACATTGCTTGACTATTAATGGGGACTATCATCATGCTAATATTGGACCATTTACGCGCATCTATAGTACAGAAAAGGCTTGGAAAAATACAAGGGGTGTGCTGCTTTAACATGACAATGATAGAGTTCAAACTTAGCAAAGTTTCTGTCGACGTCATTAAGCGGAATAGTTTCAAACACTTATCCTATTCACCGTATTTTCCGGATCTGGCACTCAGTGATAACTTTTTGTTTCCGAACTTAAAGAAAGAATTGCATGGCCGTCATTTTCGGTCAGATGTGGAGCCTAAGGCAGCAGTTGAAGGGTAGATTGACTCTAAAGACCCTGAGTTCTATAAAAATGGACGTTCAGCCTTGGAACATCGATTGGGGATGCGGGGTGACTATGTAGAAAAAAAAAACTAGAAGGGATTTGTTCAGAAACTGAGGGATGAAAGGGAATGATTTCAAGCATAAACAGCAACGGTGTAGAAAAATAATGCCGGATTTTTTTTACTCAGCTTTCAGCGCATTTTTTTTTCGTGAAATGTAATAAACAGGTCTAGTTTTACAAACATTATTCATTTTTCAAACAGTCTGGGCGAACTTGATAGGATTCATAGCGTGTACTGCTTTTTCATATTTAGATATGTATTTTAGTTTTTTTTTGGAGCGGAGGACTACAATAAGGAATGTCTAAAGAGGTGCACAAAATCTGATGTTCGAGGGGTACGGTGACTATAGATGGGCTAACGCCCGCCTAAAAACATGCGTGTCTCTAACTAGATAAGGCAATTACTTATTGAACGACGCTCGTATGTTCGCAGCTTGTCTCTTCTGGATAGTTGCATAGTGTTACCTGCGGCTGATAATTATTTCCTGCATTCCAGGATAACACACCCCTGCGACATACATTATATTGCATTTTTTACAGCTAAACGAATGGAACTTTTCTTATTACAATATGTGATGCGTTTCTAAATTTTGATGTAAACATACATTGTGGTTGCTTGTTCGTGGAGGCTGTTCTACTGAGTATCTTGGGCCAGTCATCACGAAAACACACCTATATAATATTGACCCCCTTGAACCCTTACAGTAAAATTGGGTTAAGGGGTAAGCCTTATTTTTTCTTATTTCTGCTCTGAACTATAGATTGTGGATACTCGTTAGAACGACCTGGATGGGGCGGTTCTAACGATTACCCACAAGCTATATTTTGACCTATTTTGTTTTACTTTCTTTCGGCAGTATAATTTACAATGTACATGTATTAGTATAGTCGTGTTTTCGTAATGTTTTCAAAACTCGCGATGCCGTAAGTTAACATATCGTTAAAACTTTGAAAATTAAATATGGCAAATATACTAATATTTGTGCAGACAAAATGTGAGCAGCAATCGCAAATGCAAAATCTGCTCACATTGTTTCAGCAAAAATACCAGAGTATTACATATTGTACTTACTGAAACATTTAACAATTTGACCACCAAAGAGCTCGTTAAGCTAACGATGCTTTTGGTGTCTCTGATGGGAGCTGTTGGTTGATTGTATCGATTCCTGATCATTGCCTCCACTTCTGTTTTGAACAACTTGGTCAAGAACAATAATATATAAATATCTTGTCAATGGTTTCAACTTATTTTTTGACGTGATAATGCAGGTCATTATAAAAACACGCCTATAAAATACATTGTAAATTATACCGCAGTAAAATGCAGATTTTAAGACGAAACATTGTGATATTTTCCTTTATAGATCGTGGGTACACGTTAGAACCGTCTCATTGAGGCGGTTCCAACGAATTACCACAATCTATATTTTAGAGCAGAAATCAGAAAAATAATGTTTACCCCTGTAAACCCCAGTTTTACTATATAAAAGTGGGGTTAAAGCGGGTCAAAATCATATAGGTGTGTTTTCGTTATGATGTCAGTTTAAATTGAACAAATATTTAGCGCCAGACGAGACGGATACTAAGACATTACGATAACACACCCGTGCGACATGGAGCATTTTTCACGTCTCCAAAATAGCCATTTTCTGATGAAAATCCTTGATATTTTTCTCACTAATACTGCAAACATAGGTTGTGGGTGCTCGTTAGAACCGCCTCATTGAGGCGGTTCTAACGAGTACCTACAACCTATGTCTTGGAGCAAAAATAAGAACAATAATGTATACCCCCGTAAACCCCAGTTTTCTCTATATAAAGTGGGGTGTAGGGGGGTCTTCATTTCACGGACTTGTTCACGTGATGGTAATTCAAGAAAGTTATGTAAAAAAGTATGTAGATTGTATCTGCTAGAAACGCCTCACCGACGCGCTTATAACAAAATTCACACCAGAATATTCTTGAAACAAAGAAATCACTAAGTCTTCACTACCTATTAGAATGCCGCTAACTCAGAAAGAGTTATTTTTTTTAGATTATCTCCGAATTTAGCAATAGGTTTCTTGTTGGATATGTTTGTATTGGGATTCTTTATAGCGTCAAATTCTTTAGAACCATTAGGAAAACACGCCTATATAATTATGACCCCATTGAACCCCACTTTTATATAGTATACATGTGGTTTACAGTAAACCTTATTTTTCTTATTTCTGCTCTAAAATATAGATTGTGGATACTCGTTAGAACCGCAGAAATAAGAAAAAAAAATATCACAATTTGTCATCATAAAGTTTCGTGTTTTTTTTTTCGGCAGTAAAGTTTACAATATATTTGTATATGTGTGTTTTCGTAATGCATAAACATGATTAAAACAAATGCTGCCGTGGTAACGAAGGCCATCTCTATATACTCCAGAAACTTGAAATCCGCTACACGCAGGTTTTGGCTACAATGCTATGACAGAGTGTTTTGGATTTTATCCCTTTCAAACAGCTAAGGACATATGGAGAGGGGACCTCGGTTTAAAAACTTATAATATGAAAGTACTATGATCATGCAATATACTGGTGTCTGTGGCGGCTACAAACAAGATATCGTGTCCACACGCCCATGTTGTGTGCGTTCCTATTTTGTTTCAGCATGAAAACGCAGTTTTTACGAATGGGATACATGCAGGTACGGGTGTATGAAATATTTATTCAAATTCAACATATCGTCGTTTTCTGAATATATACAAGTACGTGTATATTAAAATTTTACCACATATGCTTTAAGACCATTTTGCTCTTTCTCCCAGAGAAAAGAAAAAAGAAAAACAAAGATGAAATAAAGCGGGAGATAGAGATGACCCTTGTTATAAAGACAGTGTTTGTTCTTTAAATGTTTTCTTTTCTGAAGAATTTGACGCTTGAAAAAAATCCCAATATATGCACAAAAAAAATGCTCGTACTGCTAAATTCGGTGATAATCTAAGAAAATAAACTTTGGGATTATCGACGAGACGATTCTAACACATGCTCACAATATACGTTTATTGGAATATTTCATGTAAGACTTTTAGATTTCTCTTAGTATCCGTCTCATCTTGGTCAAAGCAATTTCTTGGAATTACTCTTGTATTAAAACCAGTTACCTCCTAAACGCGATGACTTTGATTTTGAGATTGTAAATTTTCCTTTTTTGGATGTTGATGTTCCTCGTGCGCCATCCTATGGCGTTTATATTTCGCAATTAATTCGATTTGCTAGAGTGTGTAGTCATGTAACTGACTTCAACACTCGTAATAAATTATTAACGGCTAAACTCCTTAATCAGGGTTATCGGTACCATAAACTACGCAAAGCCTTTTCAAAATTTTATAGACGCCATTCTGATTTAATTTCAAAATTCAATATTGGACTTAAATCTCTTCTGCAACAAGGTCTATCGGAACCCGAATTTTATGGTGACTTAGTATATAAATTCAGAAAAATATATAACCGCAATGACTTCAGCACCCAATTTCGTAAAATCATTCTTCGATATAAAAAGATTGGGTACAACATGGATATTATACGACAGACTGCATGCATGGTAGTTAACCCAATCACGGTTGGCAACTTTGCTTCCCTCTTTAATTGCACGCCGGTGGGTCAGGCCTCATATTCTATGACGGCTCCAACGTAAAGGCTTCTTGAGAATTAGAGAGATCTAATTCAAGGTAATGTTGGTTGGTGCCTGATGCTCTGTCTCTGGTCGGGCCTATCGGAGTCTAACTGTTGGTTTTCTTTTGCTCCAGCATTTCAGTGGTTTCTTGCTGTCGAGTCCTCACCGTTGTCTCACCTCTGTGGTTCTTTGATTTTTGTGTTCACGGAGATGTTGCACTGATGAGTTAGGAGGCCTTCATGCGGTCTGAACAAATTATTTGTCTAAATCGCGACGGAAGTAAGGGCGAGGATTGTGGCCACGTAAAATCGATGTAAGCCCCCCCAGTGGAAATCTTCCACTGACCGTTCCAAGGCGGCTCTTCTGTGGCGATTTATTTATGTTGTTGTTTGTTACTTTCTGTGTGTATCACTTTCGTCTTTTTATTTTGGATGGCCATATGGCCATTTTGTGGGAAAGTAACTGTCCTAATGGCCTTCCTTTGGTTAGGTTTCCATTATGGTCTTGTCGCTTAATGTTTGTATTTCTTTCCCTTTGATGTCTTTTATGGGTGGAGTAAGTTAATTGTATCAATTCCTGATCTTTGTTTTACTTCTACTTTGCATATCGGGGCTGTGTTGTTTGTGCTGTGTGGCGGCTGTAAAAGGTCTCCCCGTACATGCATTTACTGCTCTTATTTTTCCAATCCTCAGGGATTGCTTATGCAATTGCTTTTCACTGTTCCATCAATTGACATCCTTTAGATACCTGTTGAAGGTCATTATTAAACCTATGTTCGTTCCTCGTTGTATAACAACTGCTTGTTTGACATCCCTGTACTTTAAGTAGACTAAGATGTTTTGTGGGCTTGTGTTGTACCTTCCTTCTATTCGAAGGAATCTTCTTCAGTAATTTTAAATGCTGTTTTATTTATTTATTTAATAACCGGTATGAACATCGCTTTAGTTTTGACGGTATCACAACCTTATCAACCCAAATGAGTATCACAAATACATTTAAAATATCAATATCACCCCTTAGGTTACACTCTGCTTCTTCTGTACGGATTCCCCATTCTATTAAGAACTTTGATACTATGTTGCCTTCGGTATTGGTTAGACCCTTAAATTTGTCTTCTGTAACTTCAGTTAATCTCAAAGGAGCGGGCAATACCAATGTTTTTGGGAGTAGTCTTCGTATAAGACTATCTCCTCTCAAATCGCCCATCCTTCGAAAATGTACTTATCCGTGGAAAAGAAGTGGAATGTATCCTAGTATTTCTAAGTGCAATACCAAGAGGTGCAGATGTTGTTCGCATTTAAGCACTGCGTCTACCGTTACTTCATCTGTAAACGGTAGACGCCTCTCTGTAGTTAACATGTCTGATTTGACATGACAGTCTACAGATTTAATTTATCTAATTACTTGACGTGCTGCAAACTGTAATATGCAGTACGTCGGTCAAACTAAACGCATGCTTAAAACTAGATTGAACGAGCATTATCGTAGAATGAGTATGCCTAAGAAAACTGACACTTTCTTGTACCGTCACTTTCGACGTACAGGTCATTCTGTAAATAACATTGTTATACAACCAGTGGAAAAACTTTATTACGATGCAAATTCTACATCTAGATTCAAAATAATCAAAAGACATGAAGCTGAACTGAAATGGATTAAATTTTTACAGACCCCTTTTCCACTGGGATTTAATGACAACATTTATCATGGGGGTAATATTTCCAGAATGCCGGACTTTGATATTTTTTCACTCCTGGAATGTCGAAAACGCAGAACTAGATCTCACGGCACCAGGAATAATGGTAACTTTAAACGTAAATCACGTGCGTTTAAACGAAACAATACTAGACTGAAGTGACTGTCAATTATATTATTAAATCATGGACGCCACTCTATGCTTTCATTTTTAAGTTCATTACCCGTTTCTGTTTTACGTCTTCTGGACACCGAGGCGAATAAATTCTACGATAGTTCTCATCAATTATATGATGCAGCTCTCTTAACTAAAGGCTATACTCAGCATACTCACCGTCCTTACATTGATTCTGAAATTAACCATAAACGCCATTTCTTCAAAATATCCTTCATTAATAAGGGTATGGATTTTATAGATTTGCCCAGTATCTTCCGTGAGAGATCGGTGCTTTCTTCCATTCCTGCTTATTTTCAAAATACTGAAACACCTATAATTTGCTATAAATATAACAAACCTGTTAGATCTATCATTTTTAATTTCAATAAACTTGTTTCAGATCTTGATATTGATACTAATACTCCTGATTCATGTGATTGTAAAAACTCAAAGTATTGCTATCCTGCTGCTGGTCATGTAATTACTGGCAATTTGAAAATTATTATTCCTGATTCTAGGATAAGGAATATAATTTGTAAAGGACCGAAATATCGGTTTCCTTCTAAAATTGATTTCAGTAAATGTAGAGATGAAATCGCTGCTTCCTTGAATGAATTCGGTAATCGATGGTGTAAGCGAGAGTATGTTGAGCTTAAAGCCCTTAAGGACTGGAAACTTAGCATTTTAAAACTAGTGAATAAACGCATTTCTTTCTATTCTCAAAATACTAACTTATTACCTCCTAAGCCCAAGACGTCTTTACGTCATCTTAAACTAGGTATTCAAGAATTTCATAAGAAGTTTGTTTTGGCCCCTGCAGACAAGGCCGCTAACAACGTCGTCGTTGTGTGACGGCTCCACTATGTTAACACGCTTAAGCAGGAGCTTGGTGGTACTAAGGCCTATGAACTTCAGCCTTTAGCTGAAGAGAGAGCTATAGTAAATAAACATGTTTGTCTTTCAGCCACCAAGTTTGCTGTGTGTGTTAAAGAAGGCCAAGACAAGCTTCCTACGCTATACTGGTTACCAAAACTTCATAAAAGACCTTACAAAGCACGGTTTATTGCAAATTCTAGCTCTTGCACTACCACTGAACTTTCTAAATTATTAACTTCCTGTCTTACTGCTATTAAAACGCATGTAATTAAATATTGTGATAAAGTCTTTGAAAGATCAGGAAGAAATCTGTTTTGGTCTATAAAAAATTCGAATGAGGTTTTAAATAAATTGAAATCCAGACATTTTCGTGCTTCTTGTCTGTCTACTTACGATTTTCCACTCTTTACATTACACTTCCTCATAATCTTATAAAAGAAAAGCTAAATGATTTAAATGAATGGGCTTTTCACGGAGGAGATTCTCTCTATCTTGCATGTAATGTCAGAAATGAATTTTTCACTTCTAAAGAGCATAAGAATTATACACTTTGGTCATGTTAGAAAGTGTGTGATGCCCTCACCTTTCTACTAGACAATATTTATATTAGATTCGGTACTAAGTTATTTAGACAAATTGTGGGTATTCCGATGGGTACTAATTGCGCACCTCTTGTGGCTGATCTGTTTTTGTATTGTTATGAAAGAGACTTCATTTTGTCGCTTTCCATTGATAACCATTGATAATCTGAAATTATTGAAGCTTTTAACTCCACTTCTAGATATTTAGATGATTCATTAAATATTGATAATACCTATTTTGATGGTTTGATCAGTCAGATTGACCCCCCAGAACTTCAGTTAAATAAAGCAAATTCTTCTGATACCGAGGCCCCATTTTTGGATTTACATCTATCTATTGTAGATGGATTTGTTTCGTGCAAAATTTATGATAAACGCGATGACTTTGATTTTGATATTGTAAATTTTCCTTTTTTGGATGGTGATGTTCCTCATGCGCCATCCTATGGCGTTTATATTTCGCAATAAATTCGATTTGCTAAAGTGTGTAGTCATGTAACTGACTTCACCACTCGTAATAAATTGTTAACGTCTAAACTCCTTAATCAGGGTTATCGGTACCATAAACTACGCAAAGCCTTTTCAAAATTTTATAGACGCCATTCTGGTCGGGCTTAACGGAGTCTAACTGTTGGTTTTCTTTTGCTCCAGCATTTCAGTGGTTTCTTGCTGTCGAGTCCTCACCGTTGTCTCACCTCTGTGGTTCTTTGATTTTTGTGTTCACGGAGATGTTGCACTGATGAGTTAGGAGGCCTTCATGCGGACTGAACAAATTATTTGTCAAAATCGCGACGGAATTAAGGGCGAGGATTGTGGCCACTTAAAATCAATTTAAGCCACCAAGTGGAAATCTTCCACTGACCGTGCAAAGGCGGCTCTTCTGTGGCGATTTATTTATGTTGTTGTTTGTTACTTACTGTGTGTATCACTTGTGTCTTTTAATTTTGGATGGCCATATGGCCATTTTGTGGGAAAGTAACTGTCCTTATGGCCTTCCTTTGTTTAGGTTTCCATTATGGTCTGGTCGCTTAATGTTTGTATTTATTTCCCTTTGGTGTTTTTTATGGGTGGAGTAAGTTAATTGTATCAATTCCTGATCTTTGTTTTACTTCTACTTTTAATTTCAAAATTCAATATTGGACTTAAATCTCTTCTGCAACAAGGTCTATCGGAACCCGAATTTTATGGTGACTTAGTATATTAATTCAGAAAAATATATAACCGCAATGACTTCAGCACCAAATTTCGTAAAATCATTCTTCGATATAAAACGATTGGGTACAACATGGATATTATACGACAGACTGCATGCATGGTAGTTAACCCAATCACGGTTGGCAACTTTGCTTCCCTCTTTAATTGCACGCCGGTGGGTCAGGCCTCAGATTCTATGACGGCTCCAACGTAAAGGCTTATTGAGAATTAGAGAGATCTAATTCAAAGTAATGTTGGTTGGTGCCTGATGCTCTGTCTCTGGTCGGGCCCATTGGAGTCTAACTGTTGGTTTTCTTTTGCTCCAGCATTTCAGTGGTTTCTTGCTGTCGTGTCCTCACCGTTGTCTCACCTCTGTGGTTCTTTGATTTTTTTGTTCACGGAGATGTTGCACTGATGAGTTAGGAAGCATTCATGCGGTCTGATTAAATTATTTGTCTCAATCGCGACGGAAGTAAGGGCGAGGATTGTGGCCACGTAAATTCGATTTAAGCCCCCCAGTGGAAATCTTCCACTGACCGTTCCAAGGCGGCTCTTCTGTGGCGATTTATTTATGTTGTTGTTTGTTACTTTCTGTGTGTATCACTTTTGTCTTTTTATTTTGGGTGGCCATATGGCCATTTTGTGGGAAAGTAACTGTCCTTATGGCCTTCCTTTGTTTAGATTTCCATTATGGTCTTGTCGCTTATTGTTTGTATTTCTGTCCCTTTGGTGTCTTTTATGGGTGGAGTAAGTTAATTGTATCAATTCCTGATCTTTGTTTTACTTATACTTGTTGTTAGACCAAATGTTCTGAACATATCGTTAACGCACAGATCATTTAATTTGGCAGATAAACTCAATACAGAGAAACGTTTGTTGACAAAAAGCTACTCAAGTGTGTGTATTGCTTATACGAGGGCGAGTCAATAAAATAAAAAATATAAATAAAACAGCCTAACTTATTTCTCGGTGAGGTCGATCACATCTTTTTCGATGCAATTGCCCTCTAGAATGATTCACTTGTACCAACGCTGTTCCATTGCCATTAGTCCAGAAGAAGCGATGGTCTTTGTCTTCGACCCACTCCTCAGCTGCCGCCACGACTTCTTCGTTGGACCGGAAATAACTAGGAGGTAAGTCCAGAGAATAGGCAGCGTGCGCTATTAGCTCGTACCCATTCCGCTCAACAGCATCCATTGCAATTTTGCAAGTGTGTACTCTTGCATTGTCCTGTTGGCGCAGAATCCCTTTGGAGATTTTACCTTGGCGTTTTTCAAGGACATTTCTCTGTTGTTCGATCAAATTTGCAAAATCATTGTACTTTTCTTTGTTAGAATGTCCAACATATTAATGTCTTGTGCGTCCCTAAAATACAGTTACCATCACCTGGCCAGCAGATGGTTGCGTTTTGAACTTCTTTGGCGCAGGAGGCCCCGGCCCTACCCAATGGCGACTTTTAGTTTTATTCTCTGGCTCATAATAATGGACACAGGTCCCATCTATAGTCACCAGATGTGAAAGAAAATCATCTTCCTTTGACATAAACCGCTCCAACAATGCCCTGCATACTGAAGCTCTGGTTGCCATTTGCTCCTCGCTTAGGGATTTTTGGACTCAACGAGCTGTTTGCTTGCGCACAACGAAGCGACCATGTAACATTGTCGAAACGCTACAATGTGAAACGTGTAATGCATTCTCTATTTCTGCCACCTTACTTTGCCTATTCATAGTACACCAGATCACGTACTTTGCCACATATTTCTTCATCGGTGGCATCTGAAGGGCGTCCAGATCTGGATTCGTCTTCTAAAGACGTTCTACCGCGTTTGGATTCCCCAACCAAGAATTTAACTTGTGTATACGATGATGCAGAAGATCCATAAACATTGTTCAACTCGCATTGTAGTTTCTGACCTGTTTTCCCTTTCAAATACAAGTACGGAATTACAGCACGGCGCTCAACGTTTGACGAAAATCTTTCTTTTACATCGCTAGCCATGTTTGACGTTCAGTATCTTATGAGTGAATGGCACGATAAGGGCGCAATTTTGCCCTCATGCCTAAAACATGTATTGAAACAAGGCATGAACATCTTGGTTGTCTCGGTAATTGGAAATGGGATAGGCTGGTTACTTACTGACTTGCCATCGAATGTTTCTGCTTTTATTAGTCAATTGGCCATTTTGTGGGAAAGGGACTGTCCTTATACATGTAGCTTTCCGCTATTGATGTTTCCATCAGGATCTAGTTATTTTATGTTTGTGTTTCTTTCCCTTGTGTGTCTCTGATGGGATGTGTGGGTTCAATGTATCGATTCATGACCAATGCCTTCACTTTTTTTCAGTTATTTAGCAGCATTACATGTACCACTGTATTAGATACAGTACATTTTTAAATACTACGACTAATAAAAATAACAACTTAATTTCAAAAGGAGAAAATATTTGGTACGAGTGTCAGTCTAACTTATTGTCTTCATTGTACCAATTATGTTGATAATATTTTCCGCACCAAATGATACAAATTGAGGTTATAACATATTGACAAGCAAGTACTGTGAACGTTAAAATGACCTTTACTATCAAGGCTGGGTTTTGGTTTTACGGTTCGTTCAAGATTATTTTACTCATTTCGAGTCGATTGTTTATCAGAGGTGGGCGAAAACCGGAGTACCGGGATAAAAAAACACATGTCCTTTCGTTGCTTAACTTGGCATATAATAGTAAGTAAGTAAGTAAAATTAAGGAAGAAAGAAACAGTAAGTAAAAGTAAGTAAAAGTAAATAAGTAAGTAAAAGTAAATAAAGTAAGTAAGTAAGTAAGTAAGTAAGTAAGTAAAGGTAAGTAAGTAAGTGAAAGTAAATAAGTAAGTAAAATTAAGTAAAAGTAAATAAGTAAGTAATATTAAGTAAGTAGGCAAAAGGAAGCAAAAGTAAGTATGTAAGTAAACGTAAATAAGTATGTAAAAGTAGGTAGGTAGGTAAGTAAAAGTAAGTGGGTAATGCTAGGTTCCTACACACGACCCGACTGATGCTTCATTCACAAATTCGGCGTACCCCGGCCGAGCTGTATTGGACGTGGTGGTCGGCCGAGCTGTCCAAGTCGAGAAGGGATCGGAAGCGGGTGTCTGGCTCTGTTTTGGCAAAAAGTATGACGTGCGGTGTCTGAGGGGACATCCGCCTGGAATATGGCGGTATTCTCCAGATTTTTGCGGGGAAGCATCGGCGTATACGCCGGGCGGAAATAGGCCGGTGTACTGCAGATTACCGGCCGTACGCCTGCTGTATACCTGGCAATTGTTTCTAGCCGGTCGAGCATCCGTCGATGTTCCGCAGATGTCCGCCCAGTTCTCGCCGGGTCTACGACGTCCGTACGAGCTCTGCTCGACATTCATTCGATGTGCCACTGACCTAGAAGTCGGTGAGAATTCGGTGAGAATTTTAAGTGCGAGTTAAAATCTCACCGAATTCCTCTCGACCACCACCGACGCCCCAAAATCCGGCGGGACGCCGGTCGAAGTAGTCGGGCGGGGCTCGAATAGTTATCTGTGACCATGGCGTTACCCGATCGTCCCGCCTCCGTAAAAAAATCTAAATTGCCCGACTCAGCCTGATTGTTTACATTGTTCCCGACCGCTTCTCGATCCCTCCCGAACCTTTACACGACTCCTTCACGATTTCAATCCGACTACTCACCAGAACGCTTCTCGATCCTCCCGACTTATACACTACCCAATCAGCTGGACCAACTCGATCTATACACGATCACAACCCGACCACTCGATTCGATCGTACAGAGGTCGTGTACAGATCATATTCCTATACTTTCAATACAATAATTTTTAATATTTATGCGAACAGTCATTTCATTCCTTGTGTTCAACTAGACAGTTAGCAGATCTAGACACTATATATTTACGTATATCTATCTTATGTCATGGGGATAGAACAGTTACAGCTGTGGGCCAGATGGCTGATGCCCAAAAGAGGCAGAGTCTTGGTTGTAACGGAGCTAGAAGAGCTAGAAGCCGAGGAAGGTAGAAGGCGTGTGAGACGGCGAAGGCAACAAAGGCGCCGGGAAATCTGGGTGAGACAATGGCTCCAACGGCGACCACTGTACGGGCAATATGAGCAATGAGTAAAAAGTAATCCCCAACCCCACACGATCGTTGCCCGATCAACTCGATCGCTACCAGACCTTAACATTCTCGATACCCGATCGCTACCCAACCACTTGACTACCCTGTCGATACACGAATAAGTTTGACATGTCAAAAACTCGACTCATGTCGACTCTTGCAGACCATCCGGAACGCACTGTCCGACTCAACCAGGCTCGTTCCCGACTCCGCGATCGGATTGAGTCGGGTTAGTCAGGCCGTAAGTGGGAACCTAAAAGTAAGTACTTTATTTAATGTGGGTTACCCAAATTGCTAAGCCAATCTTCCTTGGGACTCTCAACAACAAGACATAAATATATAGCATTTTATGTTCTGCGAAAAGTCGGAATTAGTACTATTGTTCTGCAAAGTGAGAATTCCTACCTTGCGCAAGGCAATTTCGGAATTGCCCATGCGCAAAATGAGAATCGGGACAAAGTAGGAATAATTAAATGTTTATTGCGTTTAATTTAAAATCAATCGCTATTATAAATCCTAATATTAAACTATATGATATCAATTCCATCACGTGAACAAGTCCGTGAAATGAAGACCCCCTAAACCACACTTTATATAGAGAAAACTTTGGTTTACGGGGTATTCATTATTTTTCTTATTTCTGCTCCAAGACATAAGTTGTGGGTACTCGTTAGAACCGCCTCAATGAGGAGGTTCTACCGAGCACACACAACCTATGTTATGAGCATTTATAAGAAACATATCAAGGATTTTCATCAGAAAAGTAGCCATTTTGGAGATGTGAAAAATGCACAATGTCGCACGGGTGAGTTATCGCAATGCTTTAGAAAATAATCAAATGTCAGCTTAACTCACAATACCGTAGGTACCAGTACTATAGCGATGCCCTGAAAAACTCTGTTTTTTTTTTCCTAGAACTATTCCTCAATGGAATAGTCTTCCCTCTTCTACGGTGAATGCCAAGACCGCAGAGCAGTTCAAAGCCCGTACAGTATAAGACTGAGACTCAGAGGTATGCGTTTTAGGATACCTCTGTTATTCAGATTGTAAATAGTTTTAAGGACTCATCCAGTTGTTTTTTTTTTTCTTAGCTAAATTCTAAATTTAGCCACCCATTCAACTGAGGTAATGGCCAAATATGACCGATTCAGTATAAGAAGATATATAGAAATGTTTTTACGGGTTCCGTGGCCTAGTGGATAAGAGCGCTGACTCTTAATTATTAGATCTTTCACCGCTGTGGTTCGAGGCTCGCTCGGTTGACATGTGAGACGCCAAGTTCTGCAACGGAAGGTCAGGTGGTTAATCTCCGGG